>OZ005738.1:164584952-165184952 GCA_963930755.1 Eudasyphora cyanicolor | reverse complement strand
TCGTGCGATCTGTCAAAAATACATCTCTGGGCGACTAGTCTTTTAGGTGTAAACGAGGATCGCGCGATTTTGAGAGAGGAAATAAATTTTTTTGAAAAGTAAACTAATACTTTTGAAGCTCAGGTTGTACTAATTGAATTAATTTAAGGAACACAATTTTCAAAGTATGATATTATTTCTTTCTTCGTGAAATTATTTAAGGTATCTTAGCTGATTTTGTTTTTTATACTATTACAAAAATTATAATTAGACATTCCGCTTATAGCATTTTTAAATATAATTTTAGAAAATTGTGATCGCTATTCCAAAAGAATACTTCAAGTTAGTGAATATGTTCTGCAAAATAATAAAAATCTTAGTTTATATTCTCTTCATATAAATAAAAAAGAAAAATAAGCACATTTTTAGAAAATACTGCCTCCCGTACCTTGTTACCATCAACATAAATTGTATTCAAATTAATTGTGATAGGGACCGTCATTTGATTTTTGTCCATATCAATAATTTCTAAACAATAGATCAAATAAAATAGAACTGAAACGGTCGTGAGGATACGTTGGTACTTTTGAAAGTGAAAGGTGCTGCTTGTTGTACGACTTTGTCTGTTGCGAAAAGGATTTTACGTGCGATTTTGATAAAATCGACAGAGGATCAAATGCAATTTCTCACTCGAAAGTCACGTGACAGATACTTTAGATGTAAACCGGCCCTTAGATGTAAACTGACCCTAACCCGGCCTTTAGCGCAGCCGTAACCTTTCCCCATGCCTTGAAAAACGTGCATTTTAACTCAGACATTCACAACAATAATTGTATCATCTTTATTAAATTTTATATTTTTCTGCGGTTATTTTATATTTTTATTACTTATTTATCATTTTGTCTGTGTTTTGCTGATTTTTATTGCAAATGCACGTAAACGTACCGTTTGTGCACATATCAGCAATTCATTCAATTCATGTTTATTAATTCGAAAAATCCTTATTACAATGGTTAAATACGCTTATAGCTAAAATTTTTCATTCTTACGAAATAACTTACATACATTAGGTATCTTACTTAGAAGTTATATATATTTAGTTTCTTAAAGTTATGTATTTCAACATTAGGCATGTTTTCGTTACAAGCTAGCAATTTTAATTTAGCACTTTGCCACGAAAACAACTGATTTCCACTAACTGGCACATAAGCAATAAGTGGCGGATTTTCACTATCTGGTAGCAATGGTGTCATGAGTTGCGTGAAAAGTATTTATAAAACATATATTTACTATTCTATGTTCAATTGTTTACACTCTTTTCGCAAATATTAAAATAATTTCCCATTTTTTGTTCTTCTTTTTCCCATTAATTCACAATAATTGATAACAATCTCTCCAAAAATGGGATGCCATATTGATAAATATAGGGTGCCCAATCTGGCAACATCATACTCGATTAAGACAGGAACACAAGCACCAAACTTCATCGGGAACCAATAGCGGGTGCAGTGGTTTATTGATTCGAAAAATCCTTATTACAATGGGTAAATAAATACGCTTATAGCTAACATTTTTTCATTATTACGAGATAACTTACATACATTAGGTATCTTACAAGTTATATAAAATTAGTTTCTTAAAATTATGTATTTCTACATTTCACTTATACTAGTTACAATGCTTTGTCGATATATTTAATATTTTCCCACAAAATCGAATTACAAAAAGGGAATAACTCATCATTTTATTGTTTTTTACTTAATACTATGACTTAAAAATAACACTTAATAATAATATATACAAAAGGGTGGGAGTGCAAAGGCAGTCCCGATTATTGGCGCGTACTATATACGGTGTCGTCCAAATAGTAGCTACCTATCCGGCGATGATAGAATAGCAATTGGTCGTCACGGTATAGCCCGCCGTCTCTATTCAGAGTTAAAAGACCAGCAGGAGGTATTTTAATTCGGTTAGCCTGTCTATGGTGGTGTCTAGATTTAGGCATGTCCTCATCAATTCATTGTCTAGAGAGGATGAGCTCTCAAGGTGCCGAATTGCTGTTTTGGTTAAAAACACATCAATACGATCGAAGTCAATCGCGCCGTAGATAGACCGATTCGAAGGTTTCCGTACTGTACCGTCGTCCGCGATGGTGTTTCGAAGACCGAGGGATGTAACGAGAATTCGTCGTTCCCATCGCCTAAGCCTTTCCATTTGGCAGGAATAGATTCCAAACCAGGATGGAAAGGCATAGGCCATGATGGGTCTGATGATCTGTTTATAGACCAAAATTTTAACGTCCTTGCTGAATCCTCCGCGTCGCCTCAGCAAGGGGACGTAAAGGGCAAATAAACGATTGACTTTTGCCAAAATGTGATCCATATTTCTCACAAATTTGAAGTCCATCGAAAAGACAACGCCAAGGTATTTTATACTGGCTGATGTCCGAATTATTTCATTTCCTATTCTAATGACAGGAATATATTTTTTAGCATTAGGATAAAGGAGCTTGCGCCTACCTTTAAATATAATGCTATCACATTTTGATATATTCAATCTGAGTCTCCATCTGTCGAAATAGTTCGATAACTCTAAAAGATAAGAATTTATCCTAGAGTTTACAGTTGAAGCTACTGGCCCGGAAGAGGCAATGAGTATATCATCTGCGTAGATCAAAAGCAAGTCACCAGAGGGTGGCTGCGGAATGTCACACAGAAGGATATTGTAGAGGACTGGACCGAGGAGAGAGCCCTGCGGAACCCCAGCCACTACATTTTTTCTCTCAGAGAGGTCGTTTCCAACCTTAACTCTGTAAGAGCGATCTCATTGAAAGTTCGCTACCATCCGACAGGTGTTGCCGCCAAAGCCGCGGGTCAACATCTTGAATAAGATGCCGACGTGCCATGCAGTGTCAAACGCCTTGGAAAAATCAAGACTAACTGCAATGGTCACATGGCGCTTATTCAAGGCCCTGGCTACATGATCGGATAGTACTGAGAGTGCATAGGAAGTGGAATGACCCTTGCGAAAACCGAATTGGTTGTCCGCAAGTATTCCGACATCTTCTATCGTGTCCCTTATTCTGCGCAACAGGAAGTGCTCCAGAAGTTTGCCAAAGGCTGAAAGTAGGGATATTGGTCGATAGTTGCTGCTTTGCTTGGGATCAGAACCAGGTTTTGGGATAGGAATCGTGAGTGATTCCTTCCAAGCCCTGGGGAAATATCCCAAGTTTAGGCAATGATTGAAGATTATGTACAAAAATGTCCAAATCATTATATTGGTCCTTTTTCAAGACAATATCCGGAATTCCGTCAACTCCGGCTGATCGACGGTTGCGTTTACCTCTCAAGGCCTCTCCGACCTCTTGAGGTGTCACAAAACCAACGTTTCGCCAGATCGTTCCCTCACCGCGGATTGAAGCATCCGCAGTGAGTTCATCATCGAAGTTGAGGATTGGGCTCAAGTCGTTCAGTTCGGAGACTTCACTATCAATGAAGTCATTGAATGTGTTGTCTCCGGTCTGGTTCGAAGTCCCAGACGACTGAACGCTGTCAGCGAGAAGATTCGCTTTGCCCATATCATCGGATACGAGAGTGCCATTAGCGTTAAGCAAGGCAGAAATAGGTGCTCGGGCTTTTAGCCCGGCTGCACCTTTTACATGTCTGAATGTTGAGTTGTTTACTCGGATGGATTGCAGGAAGGCAGTCCAATGTGAGCGCTCGAATTCAGCAATTTGGCCCTGGATAATTCTATCCAGGTTTCGGGAACCAATAGTGCTTAAAATTGCTTAGCTCCCCATACAAATTAAGCACTTATGGTGTAACGAAAAACACGTCTATTGTACATATACTCTATGTATGTACTAGTTACCATGCTTTGTCGATATATTTAAAAAATTTTTTCCAAAAAATCGAATTACAAAAGGGAATTACTCATCATTTTATTGTTTTATACTTAATACTATAACATTAGTACATTTTATTGTTTTATACTTAATAAAATAACACAATATTAATATATACAAATGGGGGGAGTGTACTATATACGGTGTCGTCCAAATCGTAGCTACCTATCCGACGATGATATAATAGCAGTTAGTCGCCACGGTGTAGTCCGCCGCCACTATTCCGAGTTAAAAGACCAGCAGGAGCCTGGTAGTTTAACTCGGTTAGCCTGTCTAGAGTGGTGTCTAGATTTAGGCATGTTCTTATCAATTCATTATCACGAGAGGAAGAGCTCCCAAGATGCCGAATTGCTGTTTTGGTTAAAAACACCTTAATACGACCGAAGTCTATCGCGCCATAGAGAGACCGATTCGAAGGTCGCCGTACCGTTCCGTCGTCAGCGATGGTGTTTCGAATACCGAGGGATTCCAATCCAGGACGGAATCAAATTTCAGCATATTCAGCCGTCGGTTTCGTTTTCGTTGGCTAATCGTTTATACTGATTGCCATATGTCAGATTGAATCAGCTGATTCGTTACCTTACGGGGGCGTTGCGTTTGCCTAACCCAGCCTTCAAGCTGACATGTGCAAATCAGTGTTAGTCCGAATTTACACTAGGCAAGTTTTTTCAGCAGCTTATCATCAAATTCTCTTTTGAACTTGCACGAATAACTCAAAACGTTCAGGGAGAGTTTTTTCCCCCCCTCTTGCCGACTGCCTCTCTCTCCAACAAAACTCCGATAATCTGCTGAACATTCAGCCAGTGTAAATCCGGACTTAAGCTATGTATAGACGATTGTCAGATCGGACAAAATTATCAACCCTGTTAAAGTGCTGCAAATGTACAGAAAATGACAGTTTGTTAGGCAAAGGTGAATTGACAGTTCAGACGATTTCAAGAACAACTTAAAATTTCATATATTTACAATATATTTTGTAAATATTTATATGCAGGTTTGCCAATAAAAATATTTTATAGACAGGGTTGCCAATAAAATGTTTCCCTGACAATGGTGCCGTTGTCACATGCATAAACTTCGCACATCTAACAATTTGCAAATTATCTCACAATGATTTTTCTGCCAACGATGCAAGTCAAAAATTGTATGTTCATACGGTTGTTCGTTCACAGGGTTGCAGTTTTCCGCCATTTTTCTGACAATATTGTAATATCTGGCAATCGTCTATACATAGCTTTAGGACCAGTTTACATCTAAATCGCCAATAGACGAGTACTGCCGCAGTTCATGCCGATGAACCCCTTGAGTACGTGTGTGATTGGCATTTTCGATACACACGTATCAATCAAAATTTAATTTTTAATTTTTCACACAAAACTATTTTATTTTAGATAAAAAGAGAAGCGAAGAATATGTCCTAGTACGTAGTAACTCAACTGCAACAACAGATATTTGATGAAAACACACAACATTATATGTATTTGTAAACGATTATTCACGGTAGAATAAAGAAAAATTCATGTATATATGTATATTAATATTGACATTTCAGAAAATAGGAATATTTACATTATTTTATGTTAATAATGATATAAGTATATGATTTTAAATGTTATTTATGTAAGTCAATATCGAGATTATGAAGTAAAAAATTCCAAAAGTTTTAATCGGAATACATTATTAGAGTGTGAAAAAATACGTAACTCAAGAGGCAATCTATTCCATTTTCGTGCTATTCTAACCAAGAATGATCTAGCATAAATATTATTCCATATTCTAGGTATAGTTATTTGTGGATTTCTAGTAGATCGCGAAAATGTAAATGTTCTTACCAATTGCAAAGGTGTGCTACTTTTAATCACGCTATAAAATAGGGATAAATTAAGGTAAATCACAAAATTATTAAAAGTGCAACCAAGGAATCGTTTAACATACTCAGATATATGGTCTCTTCGGCGAACACTGTATATGAAACGTGCAATGGCATTTACAATTCGCTTTAGTCTAAACAAAACTAGATCAATAGTTCCACAAACAACCTCAAGACCATACAAAACCTGAGACATCAAAAGGGCATGAGCTAGTCTTAGCTTTATATGGAAAGGGAGGTATAAATTGGATGCATACAGCCTTCTCAGTGAAGCCCAAACTTTTCCCGATAATGCATCAATGTGACTTTTAAATGAAAGTTCACAATCAATGATCACACCTAGGCATCTATGATGGCTTACAAATTCAATTTGATAATGATTAGCAAATATACTAAGATTTGGCAAGACACGGGTTACAGGACCAAACATTAACATTAACGAATTCACTGATGCCCAATTTAAGAAACGACGAAGGCAAGAATTTATGTCTCTTTCATAAGTCTCTGTAGAAGATTGACTACTACTAAATAATAAGAAAATATCGTCAGCAAATAAGAATGTTTTACATATATTAGAACTAGTATATCGCTGAAGATCATTTACATAAAGAACGAACAAAAGAGGGCCTGACACAGACCCTTGTGGCACTCCAGAATAAAGTGGAAGCAGATCAGATTCAACACCACTAGAAACAACAAACTGAGTTCTTTCACATAGATACGAATATATAAGCAAACAGGCAGTTTTAGAAAAACTGAACTCATCCCTGAGCTTCATAATGAGTTGAATATAGCTGATAGAATTAAAAGCCTTAGATAAATCAAGAGAAACGAGAACGGTCAACTTATCCTCATTTATATCGTCACGAACAGAATCTGTAAGTTTTAGAAGCAAATGAGTAGTGCTATGACCACGCCGAAAAGCATATTGCGATTCATTAATAAGATTTGAACAAAACAACAAAATTTGGTCCTTCATAATATGCTCTACCACTTTTGAAAGTGCCGGAAGAATAGATATTGGTCTGAGGTCATTTGGTTCACGAACTACCTTAGACTTGGGGATAGGAACGACACGGGCATTTTTCCAAGCAATCGGAAATGTTGATGTAGTTAAAATACAATTTATAAGGCCTATAACTAAATGAGAGACGTAGGGAAAGATTGACTTTACAAATCGTATCGGAATACCATCTACCCCCACAGATTTTGATCATTTTGAAAATCAAATGTATTTTGATTTTCTTACTGCAACCAATACATTCTCATGTTGCGTCAAATTCACCAATACATACATATTGCCGTTCCTGCGGCAGTACTCATGTGATCAATCATGGGATTACGTCGCGCGATCTGTCAAAAATTCATCCCTGGGCGACTAGTCTTTTAGGTGTAAACGAGTATCAGGCGATTTTGAGAGAGGGTCGTACGATTTCGAGAGAATCGTACGACAAATGACAGCGTGTTGCCACAACTTTAACAGCCTGTTTCTGTAACTTAAAATTTTGCTTTCGTTCGCTTGCCAGACGACAAACAGCTGATTTGGGTTTCACTAACTACCATCACAACGGCAAATCGCACGATAATGAACTCGTACGAAAACGTAATCATTTCAGTGTAAATTTTGGTTTCTCTATCTCTCTTTGCTGTCATCTGGGCGAACACAAGTGTCAGATCGAGTCACTTTATTTTATTTGTCGACTGATAGGAACAATTCAATAAAAACGTTATTAAAAGCAAAAAATAAGTAGATATAAATATAATTATGGTAAAAACAATTAAAAAATAATAAAATTGTATACATATGTTTACATTTTTAAGCATAAAGAAGTCAACATTGGCAGGTCGCTAAGATGGAAAAATTCATCAGTGCACAATGAGAGAGACGTGAGAGAGAGAGAGAAAGAAATGAGAGTGTTGGATCAGCTCAGCTGAACCACCCAGGGTTGATTTTTGGCCACCACTAGAGTAAAGGATACAGAGTTGTATTTTCTAAGGTCGACCATACAAAAATGTGTGCTTTTTTAGACCGGAAGTTGTGAAATTATTGACCTGGCAATTACATTATTTGCCAATTGGTAAATTGTTAACGTCATTGACGTAAAGCCAGGCGAACGAACGAACGAACCTTAGAGAAACCAAATTCCAGACGAAAGTGAGTGATTGGTTTTCGTTCGCAGAGACTTTCGCTAGAAATACAGAAACAGGCCGTAAAAATTGCCGAGAAAGATCAGGCATTCGACGTCACCGAAGTTGTGTTTCGTGCATAGTTCCGATTTACACTTCAAAGAGGGACAGAGAGCTCTTTCCGCCTGCCTCTCTCACCAACAAATTTGACAATTGATTGGAAAAAATTGCCGAGTGTAAAGCAGCACTAATTGGACGACAAATACTTATTTGATTAATCGTACAACTTAGTGTTAACCCTAACAAAATGGATTTATCGTGCATCTTCAGATTTGGAATATTAACAGTTTGGTGGTTCAATGCAATAAACCAATAAACAATATTTCTCAACTTCTGCAATATGTGCAAACAAATTTTAAAAAATTTACAAATAATCTTATTATGTGTACAACCCGTAAAATCAAATAAACGACGTTCAGTCGCTAGACCGTCGACAAAAATCAGTCGCTTAGGCGAATAATTCAACTCTGAATTCGATTCGAATTTAGAGTTGAATTCTTCATATTTGTCGGCGGCTCATTTTTTGCGAACTTTTTTGCACACACGAACAACAGCATAGTCTGTCTGTTTTTTTATCGTCACAAACGTGGGAAAAAGGTTGATTGTGATTTCATTCTGCGAAGAGAGAAGACATTTTCAATGAAAAAGAACTGAGGAAACATTTAATTTTTAACGCAAATTTGTGAGCATTATTTGCAACGTTGTGAACTACCGGATAAAATACGCGAAGCTAGACATTAAGGAGTAACAAAATTCTTCTTGCGTCGTCTCTTCTTTCTTTGAGTGCAAAAGAAGGCGTGCGTGTACACACGCAAAAGTCCGTCAGAGTAATTGGGTGAAGAAAAGAACAGGCACTGTATCTCAAATTGTAATCTTCCCCAAGGAAATCGAAAAGGATAGTGGACCCACGTGAATGGAGAGTTACTTTGTTTGAGCAGTCGTTGAGAAATTCCTAGAATTTCTTGCATTTCACGCGCTTTTTTTTGATTAATCAAGAACTATCAATTTCGATTACACACGAAGATACATACATACAAATAGCAGAGAGACAGCAGCAGCGAAAACAAAATACAGCCATTCATCGATTTTTACCGCCGGCTTGAAGTGGTAGGAAAAAAGCAACTCTGTTTGGAGAGACCAAAACAAAATACATAAAGAAATACTACAATGGGAGCCTACCTTTCCCAGCCGAAAACGGACAAACTGTCCACTGATGAGTTGAATAACTATCTTATAGTTGGGGCCAGTTCAATGCAGGGCTGGCGAAATAGTCAAGAGGTGAGTTCATAAAAGCAAAGGTTTGAGTTAGGTTAGAATAGTCAAGAATGATAATAAGCCGGGGCCGGAAAACAGGCTTGGTTTTATTCTAATCGTGTGATCCAGAATACACTATAGTTTTAATTTAATACTAATTTTTTTCCATCCATTCTTCCAAACCTAATTTCTTTTAGGACGCCCATAATGCAATTTTAGATTTTGATAAAGATACGGCTTTCTTTGCTGTATATGATGGCCACGGAGGAGCAGAAGTCTCAACGTATTGCGCTGACAAATTACCCAATTTTCTAAAGGCATTGGAAGCTTATAAAAATGGCAATTTCGAACAGGCCTTAAAAGATGCTTTTTTGGGTTTTGATAAGACACTACTAGATCCAGCCGTCATTGAGATTCTCAAAGTTTTGGCGGGAGAGAAGAATTTTGTGGAAGGAGATGACAGCGATGCTTTGGACGACGATGAAGATGAAAATTTGGCAGAATTACATGAGGAAGGTTGTTTGCCCTTAGATGAAGTTATGGAAAAATATAAAGGTCATCCCTCAATGCCTTCGCTGAAGAAGTTGAAAGATAGTGTTAGTGGATCTAAACCACAATCACCCTATCTAAGAGGACGAAGAGCTGCTGCTGTTATAGCTGATGCAGCAAATAGAGCCGAATTGGATCCAGATTCCAAACCAGAAGGTTCATCAACCTCCAAAGCGGCCCTGGCGGCACTTCAAGGTGAGTAGAGTATAAAAGCAAAATGTGGCTAGATTCAGTTGCTTGGAGCGCGTCAAAAAAGTTACGTAAAAGAGAAAACCGAAAAGATTGCATACACTTTTAGAGCAAAAATATCACTTTGATTGTACTAAAAACTCTATAGAAAAAATGTACATGTAATTTGTAAATTTTACACAAAATAGTTCCACGGTCATTTGTGACTAATGCGTGTTTGTGTTTTTTCCAGAAGATGGACCGAGTTCTTCGAGATCAACCTCATCGTCTTCAGCTAACAAAATGGAAACCGAAGAAGATTCTACTGTTAGCAGCAGTAGCAGCAGTGCCAGCAAAACAAATAATACAAAAAATGCGGCCGAAGCCGAGCCATCATCTTCGAAAGCTTCTAATGGAAAACCAACAGAATTGCCCGATTCATCAGCTGTCAAAGAGAATGAACAAAATGGTAGTGTATCTTCAACGGAAACAAAACCGGCAGCCAATACCAGTGAAACAATAGTTTCGGGTTCCTCTGATACCACCATCGCCGCCACCACTGGCAAAGAAGAACACAAGCAAAATGGCAATGTCGAGTCGTCAACAAAATCACCACCGAAAAAAGATCTTTCCAATGCTTCGGCTATAACTTCTACAAGTAAGGAGCAGAAGGATAAGAAGAATTCCAATTTTGTCGACGATTCAAATGATGAGGATGAGTTTGACGGTAGGGTTTCTCTTATATGTATCTCACAAATATTGTAAAGGGCCAGCATTTTTTATATAAACCAAAGAATTTCGTCCACGTATCCATAGTTTTTGGTTTTACAAAGAGCTCACTGTTTTAGATTAACCGATTTTTCTATTTTAAAGAAAACATTTTTATAATATAAAAATTTTAAATTGGTTTTCCAACACTTTCTCTTATATTCTTAAAATTTGCGAATAGATATCGCTCACTTACTTCAAGAGTGGCATAACTCAAAATTGAAAATTTTTGAGGTTGCCTTACAAACATGCAAATTTTGTAAATGTCCATAAATAAATTTCAGCGAAATTTAGTTTATAAGTAAACAACCATATTTCGGATTATTTCAACGTTTTTAAACCTCTTATTTTATTTTATGTTAATTATCTTTTTATATGGACTTAAATGGTCTTGAAGTGAGCGATATAATTAAAAAAATGTTGATTTATACCTAAATGGGCGTGGCTGGTGTTGTGTACAGAATTGTACGATCATTTCGATATAGAAATTTCTGACTCACTACTATAAGTTATTGTAAGCAATACAAAACGTTCATTTCGTTATATATGACATGCGTTTTCTTTTTCACTTTAAAGCAAATGAAAGCAATGCTCGTCAAGCTTTGGAATATTCCTCGGAAGAAGAAGATTTGGGCGAAGAGGACACTACAGAAGATGAGGATGCTGATTATGATGATGACGATGAAGTCGACGACGAAGATGAAGAGGGCGAAGACGACGAAGAAGATGAAGAATCATATTTGGCCAATGAACAATTTTGTGCTAATATGATTGAGGAACCTGGCAAAGACAGTGGTTGTACCGCTGTTGTTGGTTTACTACATGGTCGTGATTTGTATGTTGCAAATGCCGGCGATTCACGATGTGTTGTTTGCCGTAATGGCAAAGCAATTGAAATGAGTTTGGATCATAAACCAGAGGACGATGAAGAATCCGCACGTATTGTTAAAGCCGGTGGACGTGTGACATTGGATGGTCGTGTTAATGGCGGTCTAAATCTTTCAAGAGCACTGGGAGATCATGCCTATAAAATGGTAAGATATTTCTAGTAATATATGGTCGGAGTAGTGAGTTCGTTATTTCGCGTCAATATTCAACAACAAAGAAACAATATTTTAAGAAAAGATTAAAAACAATTAAAAATAAACACGGAAAAATATATCTTCCGAAAGGGTGAGTTCTGATCGAAAAAGCTGAACAATTTAAATATGAAAACATTCAAAAAAACTAATTAAATTAAAATTAAATCAACCAATTAAAAAAAACTTCTAAAAAACAAAAAAGTGTAATTTGGCATCATAAGGGCCCATTACATTTTAAGTAAATATTCCCAATGGGTAATAACTTTTCCGTACTTGCAGTAATTTCCTATTGAGCTTTATTTATTTTTCTTCTCCATATCCCTAGACTGCCGAATTACCCGCTGAGGAACAAATGATTTCCGCATTACCGGATATAAAAAAATTAATTATATCACCTGAAGATGAATTCATGGTTCTAGCTTGTGATGGCATTTGGAATTTTATGACAAGCGATGAGGTTGTAGAATTTGTACGTTTACGTCTTAAAGATGATAAGAAAAAAATGTCCGAAATCTGCGAGGAACTTTTTGATGCCTGTTTGGCCCCCAACACTATGGGAGATGGTACCGGTTGCGATAACATGACCGCTGTTATTGTGCGCTTCAAACCATCGTTACTGGAACTGCCCACAAAAATTGATGCGACCGAAACGGAAGACGTTCTGTTGCGCGCCAAACAAAACGAAGTCGTCGAAACAACTTCACCAGAACAAAAGGCCCAAAAACGTTCTGCTTCGCCCACCTCCGATGATTCCAATGAAGCCGAAAACAAAATAAAACGTTTAAAGACTGACAATAAAGATGATGAAGACAATACCACTACTACACTTACATCCTCTAGCATAGCGAGCACCACCACAAGTAAGACAACACCAGGCGATAGCAGCACCTCGTCTTCGACCGGTGCCGATTCAAATGCGGACGCTAAAATGAATGAAGAAGCCACTTCGGCGGTCGAGTCTTCAACGTAAACTGTTTGTTTTAGCTCCCCCTCTCCCCTCTCCTTAAAGAAAAAAAACATACATATGTAAACATAACCACTCCTCATATTTTTACTACTTCTCTTCATGCATTACTACATAACATAAACACAAACAAGTATGTCTTGATTTTGACCTTTTTATTTATAAGAAGTTGGTGTGAACTATTCTACCCACTGCTAAACCCTAACCCACAACACTTCCCCCGATAGGTTTTAAGTTTATAAGATAAATTTACAACACACACATACACGAAACCCAAGATAATAAATTTAAACAACACAACCATACACCATACCTGGACTCCTTTCACACATTCACCTGGACATGAAATGGTATTAGAGAAGAACAATAAAGTATCCAATTACTTGTTGTAATTCACATAATTCTCTTCACTTATTTTCTTGTCTTGTTTCTGCAATAGTAAAGTAGTTTATACACACAGTATATAGTTTATATACTCTGATATGTGGATGCATTCGCATCATGCGTTTAGAATCCCTGAGAATTACATAAGCTCATATGTAATGATGTTTGTTGTACATGAGAAGTCATGTTTCGTACATTGTAAACAACAGCTCAAAGAGCACTTTATATTTAATTACTACTACAAAAAAACAACAGCACTTTTTTCTTTTTTTTCCGTAGCTATTAGAGATTGTATGTCAAGCAAGAATAATGCAGTATAAGTTTTAAGTCGTCACATCTCCACCCCCTAATTTTACTTACATATCTGCGGGCATTTATTACAAGAAAAAAAAAACAAATCAACATCTCTTTGGCCTGCTTCATTGTTTGTTTCTTACTTTTCTTCTTTTAGTTCATTTTAGTAATTACTTTATGGACAACTATATTATTTACGAGTGCATTCATAACTAGTTTATTTTGAAATTAATAAAAAAATTTAAGCTACACAAACTCTTCTAAAATAACTTTGTATTTCATTCATTTACACAAATTCAGACCCACACTTATACTATATACAATACATACACAACAGTATAATTAAAATGAACAACAACAACAGTTTACTAAAAAGTAAATATTAAATAAATGCTATAAAATCGTAAAGGATAAATCACATTTAAATGGTGGTGTTTTTCTTAAATTTATGAAAAAGATATCGCGAGAAACAACAATTTCTGCCGAGTATTTCGTTTCGTTGAAAAGTTGTTCGTAAATTTCTAAATAATCGAGAAATGGCAAAATACAAAAATGCATTCCATTAAATTTCGGTTAAAATGAAATATGCTTGTAGTGGCAATACTCAGAGCCTATTTGCAAAAAAAAAAGTATAAATCAATTGTTTTGACATATATGATGTATGAGCTCATAAAAGGTCTGAATTATAATTTTTATATTTACATGTTTTAACTATGTAATGAAAATCGACTTCGATAAAAACGCTTTCAAATCCATTTTACATGAAAGCCATAAAAAGAGTTATGGATTGTGAAAATTGAGATTGTGTCGGCTCACAGGAGGTAACTTTAGTTGCGGCAATTCTTAAGTTCATAGGAGAGAGAAGCAGAAGGAATAAAAACGGAGGAATTCCTCCCTTCTTCGAAATTGGCAACATATTAATAATATAATATAATTTATTGGCCTTGTAAGTTTCATATTACTGAACTAAATTTAAATAAATGAATTTTTGGATAAAGCTCCTCAAAATAAAACACTCTGGTGGGCGTATCTATATCTCGCTTAGTTTTATATATATATAGTATGTGTCCTTTATTTATTTATTCATACATTGCACGTAGTACATGTGAAAAAATAAAAAGTTCTCTTCAGGAACATAGGGCGTTATGGTTTGGGTGTCCTGAATGGCTTAAACTGCGTCTCAGGGAGTAGGAGGAGGTTAATTTTTCCTCTGAAGCATCAAACCCCCCCCCCCCCCCCCCAAAAAAAACAGGCTCCCTTTCGCCTCTAAAAGAAGGTTGTGCTATGGGCCAATAACCCGTACATGGAAAAAACAAACTTATTACTGAAAGGCTTAGTTTTCGAGATGTATTTAAAAGTTTTTTTGGGCTCAAAATCGAAAAAAAATCTAATAGTGATTTCGTTTGTGTAAAAAAATGTAAAAATGTTGTGTAAAAAAATTTAAAAATGTAACACTGAAACCGCATATTTAGGATCGTTTGTAAAAATGGTGCAGCCGTATTGAACGGGTTTTGATTTCGTTTGTAAAATTATTACCTCCTCAAATGCGAAAAAATCGCATTTTCCACACTCAGCCCAGTCCACGGTGTGGAGAACCAAACCTAAATGAAAGCATATATTCTTAATGCACTACCAAATGGTTGCGCCATAATGTAGGTATGGGTTTTACTCACCGCACGATTTTTGTACGCATGCAAAGTACGAAAATAACAGAGGGTGCAGGGGGAATTTTTAAAATGTCGCAACGTGATGTAGTGACATTATTTTTCAGAAACGAAATCACCATTGAAAAAATTTACTCGATTTCGATTCACACGAGGCGACTTTAGTTGCGGCAATTCGGAAGTTCATTGGAGAGAGGCAGGAGGAATTCTTCGGAATTGGAAATTTTTATCTTTATTTTCTGGAAATTGCAAATTTTAATTTTTTGAATAGAGCTCCTCAAAATAAAAAAAACACAGATTTGCGTTTCGATGTTTTCGAGATGTAGTATAAAGTTTGAAAATCGATATTTTCTGGCTCAAATTCGAAAAAGATTAAATCTAAAATTATTGAAAAATTTTACGCGATTTCATTCAAATGATCACAAAATAATGATTTTTTTTTCAATTTTAATAACTAAGTTAACCATCGAAAAAATGTATTTTATTTTATTTTGTTGAACTTATTTCCAAAAAAAAATTTTTTCAAACTTTAATGTCCGTTAACTCGATAAATATGTAAAGGCTGGGTTAGGCAAACGTAACCGTAAAGCCCCCATAGCGTAACGAATCAGCTGTTTCAATCTGACATATGGAAATCAGTGTAAAAGATTAGCCAACGGAAACGAAACGTAAACGGATGGCTGAATCTGCAGAAATTTGATTTGGACGGCACGTTACGTGCATTTGCAAACAAAATTAGTAAAATAATAAAAAAGAGAATAAATTTATGCGAAACTTTTGAAAAGTGATGATAAATAAGTAATAAAATGATAGATTAGTAGCAAATAAATATAAAATAAAATTAATTTGTTGCTATTTTTGTTGTGAATGGCTGTGTGATACAGCACGTTTTTGTAGTTTTCGGGTAATTACTCCAACGGGCAACGTTACGGTAAAATAATAAAAAAAGAGAATAAAATTATGCGAAACTTTTGAAAAGTGATGATAAATAAGTATGTAATAAAATGATAGATTAGTAGCAAATAAATATAAAATAAAATTAATTTGTTGCTATTTTTGTTGTGAATGGCTGTGTGATACAGCACGTTTTTGAAGTTTTGGGTAATTGCTCCAGCGGGCAACGTTACGGCGGCGCTAAAGTTAAATTACGGTTAAATTTGCCTAAACCGGCCTTAAGTGAGATTCGTTAACATACCCCTATTTGTCTCTTTTCAAGGTAGCCTTTCCAAAAAATTTATAAAAATTTTAATACATTTTTAATTGAAATTTGTTGTTACTTTAAAAAGTAATTATCGTCAGCTGAAATCCAACCTGACGTAACCCACATGTCCACGCTTTTTCAGGAGAAGCAAAAAACAAAGAAAAGTACTTTTAAGATTTTGACCAGATTTATGGATTTCCAGACTATTAAGGCGAAATCAAATAATAAGTCTAGTTCAATTAGTTGTTGAGTACATTCTGAAAAAATAAAATTTTATGAATCTTTCCGCTTTAATGACCTTATTTGCTGTTACGTCATTTTGAATTTCACTAATAAAATGGTCAATTTTAGAAATTTGAACTCCGATGCATCAATAGACTATAATCAATTATAAAATTCATTTTGATTTTTTTGATATTACGTTATTTTGGCTTTCAGATGACGTGAAGGAACATAAATAGAACAAATTTTAATAATTTTTTGAATTGAACGGAGACAAAACGAGAATGTTGGAACTAACTCTACTGATAAAACTCTGTCTACCTATTCATACAATTGAATATAGAATAATTATTGTTTTATAATTAGAGTTTATTTCACTTTATTGGCCACTAATAATAACAATAAATTTATCATTACTGTACATATTTTAAAACAGCTCTCTCTACTCATATTATGTTCTTATTACATATGCATGTAGTACTATGGTTTTACTACATGCAAATACATTGGAATTCTTTTAAAACAGCTCTACTCATAACTTGTTCCTACTACATTTCCAGTTAGTACTATGGTTTTACTACTATGTTATATTCTTGTATAAAATAATCACAAACCAAAGAACATACGTATGTATGTACACTTAATAGGCTGGCTTAGCATTCTTTCACATAGTCATTATAGTAATTAAGGAATATCACTTTTAAGTCATCGGATATTATATTTAAAGCAAATAACATTTCTTCCTTTTCCAACGGCGAACATTTGTATTTTCCAATGGCTGTTATATCCCATAAATAAACCATTTCAGCAACATATTCTATGGAATTGAGGCACGATTGGCTCTTGATTGATCTTAATAGATATTTTGTCATATCGACAAGATCATGATAGTCTTGATCATTTAAAGGAATTCCCTCTAAGAAAGAAAATAATTTAACATATATTCTCAAATATAATATAGTAAAAAGTGTACTTACGGTAAGGCAACTTAAACCATTCAGTGCATAATTTTAATGCTACAAAGGATCGCGCATCATTGAAACCCAATAAAACGTTTTCAAGGGATTTGAATATTTGATGCATTCGCCGTCTTGCATCCCATTGACGAATTTTATCGAATAAATATTTTAGTTCATGGTGCCATACGAGGAGTTGTTCACAACCGCAATGTGTACAATATAAAGTTACATCGTTTGAAGCCGAATCTTCTTCCGTTTTTTGCCACCAATTCAATGATGGTCGATTAGGAATATTTGGAATAAAGATTTGACCACAGTCTTTATTATCACAACGATATCGATGATATTGATGCTATAGGGTTAAAGGGGTATCAATAATAATAACAAGTAAGAAAGTTTCAGTCGGGTAAACCGACTAAGGTATACCCTCACTTTGTGAGTAATGTAATATTGAATATTACACAAATTATTCTGTCAATTTTTGTGGGAGGTACCAGAAGGGGTTTAAGAAATACACCTATATTTCACTGAACAGTAGGTACTTTAAATACATTGCACTGTGCCGAATTGTAACCGTTTATATGGACTGGTATACTAACGTTGAGATATTAAATTGTGGTATAATTTGGCCATTTTGTGTGGGAGGTACAAAAAGGGGCGTGGTGATAACGCTCATTTTTCACTGGACTATAGGCATTATAAAAGCATTACACTGTACAAAATTTCAAGTAATTGTATACACTGATATTAATGTTATAAGCTGTTAACTTTTGGTGCAAAATGGTGCATTTGTGTGGGAGGTACCAAAAGGGGCGCGGCAATAACGCCCATTTTTCACTGGACTCTAGGCACTATAAAAGCATTACACTGTACAAAATTTCAATTATTTCTAAACAATGGTATTAATGTTATAAGATTTTAACTTTTTTAACTTTTAGTGCAAAATGGTGCATTTGTGTGGGAGGTACCAAAAGGGGCGTGGCAATTTCGCCCATTTTCCTCGAGTTGATAGCGACTAACAAACTAATACTATGTGTGGAATTTCAGAAGATTCGAATACGTATAATAGCAGTTATTAAAGAATCAATATTTCACAACATTTTAACCCTTTGTGGGGGAGGTACCTGAAGGAGTGGACCAATATGGCCTATCTTCGAACATAGCCGGAGATAGAAAAAAATATTACCAAAAAAGAAAATTTGAAGTCAATCGGTTACTCCTTTCGAGAGTTATCGTGCGCACCAGCCAGCAGACAGACAGAAATTGTTCATTCGACTTAAAATGACCCAAAACGGATTTCCACCGAACATACTTGGGGTCTTAGGTCACTCCTTCGATGTGTTACACTTTTTTCCGTAGCAAATGATATATACCCTCGTCACACTAAAGTGAGGATATAATAATAATAATACTTAGTTGTTTAGAACTTACAAAATCAAAGTCTTCTTCTGGCAGCAAACAATTCTCACACTGACAATCAAAATGGTATGTAGCCTTAAGTCGTTGTCGTCTAGATGCTCTTTTCGCTTTGCGGTAATCCAGATCATAACAGTTAGTTATTTCGTCACCCTTCTTTAAATTACGAAGTGCAAACGTACTTATACAACGACCCGAAAAACTCGGTTGAAACGATTGAACACAGGAATGATTACAAATACTTAGATAAGGTAAATTTAGAGCTGCCAAATCATCATAGTTGCTATATGTGTGTAAATAGCCTCGTTTCAAGTGCCAAGGACTTGCCCAGATACCATCGTTCAATAAGTGGAAATCGGTAAGTGTAAAAAATAATGATTTTGGTATAACTGTAGTTAGCATATGAGCATTTGAAATTAGCTGTCCAATATGACGTAAAATCAAGGAAGCCACTAGTAGCTCCCAATCACAGATGGAGTGATGTGTTCTAAACTTATGATGGTCGAAAAAGCCGGTATAGTGCTTTAGATACACAACCAAAAGATAAGAAACTAAGGCAAACCTGCAACAAAAAACCAATATATGTAAAAAATATACATAAATATATGTAGAAGAAAAACCAGACTATACCACTCAATGTCTTTAGTGCTCATTTTATCCAAATGAGAAATCATGCGCATGGATTCAGCATATGGCAATTTTTTGTCTTGCCAAATATCGCCACCTTCCATTGCCAACGAGTGCCACATCTCTGCTGTAGTATCTTTCCCTTTTAATCTATCAACTATTGAAAATATTCCATTGTCTAAGACTGTCCTTAAAGCTAAATGAGCAATGCCCACATGAGCAAAGAGATGAAAACGATATCCGGCGCATTCGAAATCGTGTATGTTTCGATGTAGTTCTTGACATTTTAGGGAACAATAGACTACACGACCGCGACATTTTAAACAGGGATAGGGTATAAAATTTGTAATACCACACTGATGACATAGACGCCTTTGATCTCCCACTGGAACGAATGCGGGAGCTTTTTCGGTAAAAATTAGATGATTTTTTGGAATACAAGATTTTGCCTTCATTATGCGTCCCAATTCTGTGGCAGTGTCAATACTGAAAATTAAGACAAAATTGGATTTTGATGCAAATGGAGTAGATTTCAACAATTTCAGATAAAGTGTTTAATGATAGGGCGGGATCATGGCAACATGCAATTACAATCCCAGTAGATTTAAATTCTAACTGAGATTTCCATTGATAGCGATTGTTATTCCTACTAAGGGTATGTGCGCTGTGCCAAACCTAGACTTCGTACAAATTTTGAAAAGGTACCCAAATCTTCAAACCAACATTCACAAAACAATTCGAAAATGTCTTTCTAATTTAAAGAATTTTTAAAAATAAATGCCCAAACACATAATGTCGTCTACGAAGGGAATCTTCTCTACACTAAAAAGAAACCAAACCATCAATACTGTATTTAAATTTTATTTCAACATCAATACAAAGCAATTTTAGCATACTTTTTTCGTAAAATATAAATATATAAAGACTATATTGTGCCGGTTCATTATCTCGAAAAGTTTGACAGTAGCGAAATCAGTTTTAATTTAGAAAATCGTCCATTATTCTGGAAGGCATGATTTAGTTGGGCAGTTATTAAGGATTGCAGGTAGAAAAAGGGGGTATATTTTCGTCCCTATGAAATAAACTCCAATGAAATAAACCCCAATGAAATAAGTTGCAATGAAATAATTCCCAAAAAAGTCCCAAAACGAAAAGTGAAATTAATCCCGACAAAATGAAATAACTCCAAAATATAACTCCCAAAAGGAAAATTGAAAGACGTCCCATTTATTGAGATTTATTTCACAACGAACTAATTTCCAAAAAAATAAATAACTCCCAACTGTATTGTCACATGTTATTCTTATAAAGGGTGATCTAAGTAGAGATACTTTTTTCAATAGCCTTTTTTTGACAGATCACGTGTAAGTCGTGTCTTGCTGTCATGTTATTTTTGTTAAGTATTGTTTGGCATTTCATAATGGAAAGACTTACGCCTGAACAACGTTTACAAATTATTCAGTTTTATTATCAAAATAATCGTTCGCCAATTGCGCTAATTCAATTTTCTTTTAAATCCAAAAAAAAAAACACTTTCCAATCTACCCACGAACTTGACACCCATGAGCAATATTTTAGCTCCCGTTAAGAGCTATATTTTTGCCATTGACCGATTCCCGATCCGACGTACCGGAAACATCGGTTCATATTTCTTCAAAAATGATGCCGGTGAGAACGTAACCGTCAATGGCGACCGTTATCGTGCCATGATAACCGACTATTTGATGCCCGAAATTGAAGCTCGTGATCTCGGCGACATTTGGTTTCAACAAGACGGCGCCACTTCCCACACATCGCATCAATCAATGGATTTATTGAGAGAACACTTCGGTGAGCAGATAATTTCACGTTTTGGGCTGGTCGATTGGCCACCAAGATCGCGTGATATCACACCGTTAGACTTTTTCCCATGGGGATATGTAAAGTCTAAAGTTTATGCGGACAAACCCGCTTCGATTCAGGCCTTGGAGCAAAACATCACGCGTGTCATTCGCCAGTTACCATTCGAAATGCTCGAACGAGTCATCGAAAGTTGGAATCAACGGATGGACCATCTGAGACGTAGCCGCGGCCAACATTTGATAGACATAATCCTCAAACATAAATGCCAAAGAATATTCTTTCAAATGATAATAAACATTCCCCTTTCAATTTGCATTTTATGTGTTTTTTTCTTTAAAAAAGTAGCGAAAAAAGTAAAAATACATCAGTTGAATATAACTTGAAAGTAGTCCCTTACTTTTACACATGCCACGAAATCAAATATTTCCGCCACTATTAGCGTGCAAATCGAATTTAATGGATGATGGAAATGGTAAAATAAGTTCATGTTATATATTTAAAACAATTTTGACTGATAACCATTGATATGATGTAGGAAATGCTGTAATGGATGATACATCTGCTGTAAAGCGCCTCAGGAAAAAAAATGTATTCGTATAAATTTGTTTGCCTTCTGCGGTTTACAGCAGATATATCCTCAACACACAGCTCGCACGCACTATTATCATTTAATAATAGTGCGTGCGCACTATGAGATTTATTTCACGGTGAAATAAATCCCAAAATGTATGCGATTTTTTGGGGTTTATTTAATTTTATTTTTGGGAGTTATTTCATTGGGCTTTATTTCATGGAGCCATATTTTCAGGTCTCGGTACCATGTCCATACCATGTCCATGGGCAAACGCTTAACCCAGTGAATCGATTTGTGGTGCAAAATGTTAGGTTCATTTACAAAAATTTGGGGAAAAATGCGAATTCCAAATGTCGACCGAAACATTGGCTAAATATTAAACCTAAATTCCATTGAAATCTTACATCTTTTAAGACTTACATTTCTTGAGATTCTCTAGTGACTAATTCATCATTTTGAGGTACAGACTTCTTTATATTTTCATTTTCACAAATAGCCTCCAACGACTCTTGTAATTCCTTAAATTGTTTCGTGAAACCATCGTTGAGAGGCATTCCTTCCAATTCTTTCAAGTGACACTTTAACGTTGCAATATCCTTAAGTTGAAGAGAGCAGAAAGCCTGACGAGTTATTATTTTATGGCGCATTGCTGACGGATATCCTGTTTCTAAAGCACAAACACAGTCGTCATATGCTTGTTGGAAATAGCCAAATGTTTGTAAAGCCATTGCACGATTTGCAAAGCCCAGAGACACTTCTTCACTACCAACATCAACATCAAGTGCAGCGAAAATAGCATCGTTGTAGAGACGACAAGCTCCAAGAACGTTTCTCTGCGCATTTCGTGCGTTGTATAACTGATTACCCTCTTTTCTCAGGTCATTTGACTCTTTAATTTTTTCAGTGTCATCCTTCATTGCGTATTCCATATCCTCGTCGCCTTCTTGTGTCTTCAGCCAAAGTAGGGAAGCCTTTGCACAAAACTCCTGTTTATTTTGGGGAAGTGTATAGAGAAGACGCAGGGTCTGATACTCATTTTCGTAATGCTCCAAGCGAATGAAACCGCTTTGCACGGAAAACAGTTCACCTAATTTTGTATCCATACTTTTAGGTCAGTAATTTAAATCTTAGTCCCTGAAATGAAATTTTTTGCATCGACTGGCCGCGATATTTTTATATTTTTGTTTGTCAATCTTCTTCCAGAGCGAGAGATACCAGATCTGGTGATTTTAAAGGCTGAATTAGCCAAACGAAACCGTAACAACTTTATCGCAGCTGTAATCTCGCCGTAATGTAACAAGTCAGCTTATCAATTCTGGCATATGGAAATCAATAGGCATGTTTTCGTTACAAGCTAGCAATTTTAGTTTAGCACTTTGCAACGAAAACAACGGACTTCCACTAACTGGCGCATAAGCAGTACGTGGCGGATTTCCACTATCTGGTAACAATGGAGTCATGAGTTGCGAAGAAAGAACAGTGCGAAACACAAAAAATTCGTGAAATGTATTTATAAAACAGGCGTGTTTTCGTTACACCATAAGTGCTTAGTTTGTATGGGGAGCTAAGCACTATTAGTTCCCGATGAAGTTTGGTGCTTGTGTTCATGTCTTAATCGTGTATGATGTTGCCAGATTGGGAACCCTATATTTAGCAATATGGCATCCCATTTTTGGAGAGATTTTGTCAATTATTGTGAATTAACGGGAAGAAGAAGAACAAAAATGGGAAATTATTTTAATATTTGCAAAAGAGTGTAAACAATTGAACATAGAATAGTAAATATATGTTTTATAAATACTTTTCACGAATTTTTTTGTCTGTTTCGCACTGTTTTTTCTTCGCAACTCATGACACATTGCTACCAGATAGTGAAAATCCGCCACTTATTGCTTATGTGCCAGTTAGTGGAAGTCAGTTGTTTTCGTTGCAAAGTGCTAAACTAAAAGTGCTAGCTTGTAACGAAAACATGCCTAACATAAATTTACTATTCTATGTTCAATTGTTTACACTCTTTTTGCAAATATTAAAATAATTGTCCATTTTTGTTCTTCTTCTTCGCATTAATTCACAATAATTGACAACAATCTGACCAAAAATGAGATACCATACTGCGAAATATAGGATGCCAAATCTGGCAATACCATACTCGATTAAGACAGGAACACAAGCACCAAACTTTATCGGGAACTAATAATGCTTAAAAGTGCTTAGCTCCCCATACAAATTAAGCACCTATGGTGTAACGAATACACGCCTAATGTGAGTCCCGATTTAGACGGGCTGAATGTTCAGCGGATTATCGGTGATTTGTTGGTGAGAGAGGCAATCGGAAAGAGGGGAGGACAAAACTCTCCCTGAACATTTTGAGTTCTTCGTGAAAGTTCAAAAGGGAATTTGATGATAAGCTGCTGAAAAAACTTGCTTAGTCCAGATTTACACTAGTATATTTGGGAATTGTTGTTGTTTCAAAGTGCGGGTGAAATGCTACTGGGCAAAGTGACAGCTGCGCTAATTTTAAGTTACGGTTTCGTTTGCCTAACCCGACCTTCAAAGATTCCGTAATCCCTGTTATATGGTTAGTTAGTCCAGATTCACACTCGGCAACTTTTCCAAGCAAGTGTCAAAGCTTGTAGGAGAGTGAGGCAGAGAGCTCTTTCCGCTCGCCTCTCTCCTTTTGACACTTGCTTGGTAAAAGTTGAGGAGTGTGAATCTGGACTAAGATTTGTCGCCCAACACACATACTTAGATTAAGTGAAAAGGTACCATGCATTTTGGACCGCTTTTGGTTTGATAGTACTGTTTTGAAAACCACATTACGAATGTCAACAAACATAATTTTGCAAGGAGACAAGGCGAAATAGAAGAAGAAGCAGCTGAAAATTTATCAAAACTTCTAGGTCCGCATAGAAATTTCATTCTTGTCTTTTAATATAACATCATTTGAAAATAAAACAGTAAACAATTATCTCAAATACGGCAATCAATCGGCCACCACTATCATATTCTGGCAAATGTGATTGAATAAGAAGAGATCGGAGTGTAGAAAAGACAAAGGAGAATATCCAAAATTAGCGTACCCATTACACTATATCCACAGCGCACTGACCATCCATACACATTTAAAGTCGGCATTGACCGGATCATAGCGACATTATATATTCCGATACTCTGCAAAGGTAATTTGGCAAAATATCGTAGGATATTATAAAAATATTTGTTGCTCAAATCGCATTACATTATTTTTTAAGATTTCCGTGCTCTACATCATCGGGGGAATAATTTCGGACCTCTGATCGACAATTGTGCGGTTGCATTGTGTGCTGTTGCGTGTTTTGTTTTTCTTCTTCACAATATTTTTTTTTGGATTGTTTAAGATTCATTCGAAGGGGAGACACAACATCGGAAAGCAAGCGTTGACTGCGCTGTCCCAGCGTGTCGTACGAACGGCGAACTATGAGCGCCTCGAAAAAATATAAATCGGAAACAGCAACAGAGATTTTACATCAGCAGGATACTGAGAATATAAACAACTGTTTTAGGAAATCGGCCGATTTATTTGGTCCTTCCACATCGGCAGCGGCAGCAGCAGGTTTGTACTCCTGACATAACAATATATTATTTTAGCAAACACAATAAAATTATTTCGATTGAGAGTATCGAATCCATATTTATAGATTGAGCTGGATCAGAGTTATATTAGAGGTTATCTCCAACAAATGTTAATGTTATTTTTATCTTTCGTTTTACCAGCAACTGGTGGCGGCGGTGGTCGCATCGCGTTAGGTCAAAATATAAATATGCAACGTTCCGGCAGTAATTCTAATATAAATAGTGGCAACAATGGAGCAGTCGGTACCAATGGGGAGCGACGTGCAAACTTCTCCATGTTGGATGCAGCCCACATAAATGATCATCGTTCGTCAACAACTACCTCAGCATATTTCAATAAAATGGGAGCCAACAATACTACAAAGCCGGGAGATGTTAAGAAAATTGTTATAAAAAATTTTAAAGGTAAGTAGGTATTGGCCATTAGGGTAGGAGAATAAAATATGGAGCGTATACTGCATAAACAGAAACCATTTTTTACTCGAAATTTTTATTTATTCTATAAATTGAACGAAAACTATCTTTAATGAAAGTGTTATGCAGTACGCCGACGATATGTTATATTCTGTTTCAATCTCGTTTATTGGACATTTTTTATTTTAAAAACATATATTTTCAGTAAAACCCACACTGCCCGAAAACTATTCTGAAAGTACATGTCAAAAACTTGAAGAAGCTGTTGTGGCTATACAATTGTCGCGGCCCATAAAATATTCTCTGGAAGAACTCTATCAGGCGGTAGAAAATATGTGTAGTCATAAAATGGATGCTCAACTGTATGCAAAACTAAAAGATTTAACTGAGGCTCATGTTAAACGTAACGTCGAAACGTTTACCGGCGGTAGTATGGACAAATTGGTAAATAATTAAAAAATCTATAAAGTAATATCGACTAAGGATAACTTTGGATAATTTTTTTGCTAGGTTTTCTTGAAGAGGATCAATGATTGGTGGCTTTCATATTGCCAGCAAATGATTATGATGCGCAGCATATTTCTATATTTAGATCGTACCTATGTTTTACAAAATCCAACTGTACAATCTATATGGTAATTGAAGCTAATATTTGTAAGTGTTTTTTTTTTAATTTTTAATGTTTTTGTCTTTGCTTACTTTAGGGATATGGGCCTGGATTTATTTCGCACCCACATAGCACTTAATAGCCTTGTACAAAAACGTACTGTTGAAGGTTTACTAATGCTCATTGAAAAGGAACGTAATGGTGATGCAGTTGATCGTGGTCTATTGAAAAGTCTTATACGCATGTTGTGTGATCTGCAAATCTATATAAGCGCCTTCGAAGAGAAATTCTTAATAGCCACCAGACAATTGTATCAGGCCGAGGGTCAGAGGAAAATGCAAGAATTGGATGTACCCGAATATTTGCAACATGTCGATAAACGTTTGGCCGAAGAAAATGAACGTTTATTGCATTATTTGGATTCAAGTACCAAGTACGTAATTTTAAAGGAGTTTGGAAAGTTCAACAATTACAATAACACTTTTTGTTTTCGTGTTGTATATCTATTTTCTTTACACGAATATATGGATTTTATTTTATTTTATTTTATAGACACCCTTTAGTCTATACCGTAGAAAAGGAACTACTTGCCGAACATTTAACGCAAATTCTACAAAAGGGCTTAGACACCCTAATGGAAGAACACAGACTGACAGATTTATCGTTATTATATAGTTTACTAAGTCGCGTTAAAAATGGCACAGCTGAACTTTGTGGCAACTTTAATGGTTACATTAAGAAAAAGGGTCGTACTATAGTCATTGATCCCGAAAAGGATAAGAATATGGTTCAGGATTTATTAGATTTCAAAGATAAAATGGATGTCATTGTACGCACATGTTTCGAACGTAATGAGAAGTTTACAAATTCGTTACGTGAAGCGTTTGAATTCTTTATAAATCAACGAGCTAACAAACCCGCTGAATTGATTGGTAAGTACAGAGACTCTTAAGAGAAAGCCAACTGAATCTTTTGTTGACTTTTTATTCATATTATTTTTTCAGCCAAATATGTTGATATGAAACTTCGAGCTGGCAATAAAGAAGCCACAGAGGAGGAATTGGAACAAATACTAGACAAAATTATGGTACTTTTCCGTTTTATACATGGCAAAGATGTCTTTGAAGCATTTTATAAAAAGGTATTATATTTTTGTGCGTATTAATACGCTCACTTTTGTGATACGAGGATATATACATATATCATTTGCTACGGGCCAAAAGTGTAACACATCAAATGAGTAACGTAAGACCCTAAGTATGTTCAGCGGTTTTAGGTCGAATGATCTGTCAGGTCTGTCTGCTGGCTGGTGCGTACGATAACTCTCGAAAGGAGTAACCGATTGACTTCAAATTTGGTATGCGGTAATATTTTGGCCCATATTGTGCTAGTGCCTCGCACAAAAAGGGTTAACATTTAGTGAAATATTGATTCTTTAATTTTCCAATCTTTATTTTCCTCTCGGATTCTAGTTTCTAAATTTGTTTCTGCGGACCCAAATGTTTCCTATGTACCAAATGTGTTCGAATGGGAAAGTGAGTGTAATCTGCGTTTACAGACAATCTTCAAAAGCCCTCAAATAGAAATTATGGAAAATTTTATATATTAAAAATTCGAATTCAATTCGCTTTCGGAATACAGAACAGAGGTGACAGTATTAGTTTACTAGTCGTCCCGAGAATAATGTGCGAAGTTGCAACTGATTATAGCTTTAATATTTCACTTCATACAAATACATGCAATTTTGTACAGTGTAATGCTTTTATTGTACCTAGAGTCCAGTGAAATGTGGGCATTATTGGCACGCCCCTTTTGTTACTTCCCACACAAATGGACTATTTTGCAACAAAGTTAACAGCTTATAACTTTAATACGAGTGAATACAAATACTTGAAATATTGTACAGTGTAATGGTTTTATACGAAAAGTTAACAGCTTGTAACTTTAAACTAGTGCATACAAATACTTAAAATTTTGTACAGTGTAATGTTTTAGAGTACCTAGAGTATGTCTTAAAATTGGGGTTATTATCACGTCCCTTTTGGTAACTCCCAAAATTAAAATTCCTATAGTCCTGTTAAAAATTGTAGTTTCCCCGTGTTATTAGTACATACTCGTATATCAGTGCATATTTACATTGCTCACAAAGTGAGGGTATACCTAAGTCGGTTTACCCGACTGAACTTCTTACTTGTTTTTTTTTAAATATTTTAAAACGAAATTTTTTTTAGGATTTATCAAAACGTTTATTGGTTGGAAAATCAGCATCTGTGGATGCTGAGAAAAGCATGCTATCTAAACTCAAACAAGAGTGTGGTGGAGGTTTTACCTCTAAACTTGAAGGAATGTTTAAAGATATGGAACTAAGCCGTGATATTAACATCTCATTCAAACAATATGTTGGGAATATGGATGGCGAATTTACAAACATCGATTTAACAGTTAGCATTTTAACAATGGGCTACTGGCCAACCTATCCTTTGACAGAGGTGAATATGCCGCCACAGCTGGTGAATCCACAGCAGGTATTCAACAAATTCTATCTGGCCAAACATAGTGGACGCAAATTGCAATGGCAACCCACATTGGGTAATTGCGTACTAAAAGCGCGATTTGATGGAGTAAGTATCACAAACTATATATTTCCGCCGATTCAAAATGAAATGTTTATACCTTTTAGGGACCCAAAGAACTTATGGTTTCCTTATTCCAAGCGCTGGTTTTGTTATTATTCAACGATAGGGATATACTTTCATATGAGGAGATTTTAGCCGCCACAAATATTGAAGTATGAGTTATGTTCACCTTTTTCGTTTCAAAATATTGTTTATATAGTGCTCTTCTTTTTTTCTTTATATCTTAAAGACCGGTGAACTACGTCGTACGTTACAGTCGTTGGCTTGTGGGCGAGCTCGTGTTATAACAAAAGAGCCCAAGGGTCGTGAAGTGGAAGATAAGGATCAATTCCATTATAATAATGAATTTTCCAACAAATTGTTCCGCATCAAAATCAATCAAATTCAAATGAAAGAAACGGTAATTTAAATATTAGCTCTTATCTAGTACTATATTTCAAATGTATTTCTTTTTTTCTCTTAGACGGAAGAACAAAAAGCAACCGAGGAGAGAGTATTTCAGGATCGTCAATATCAGATCGATGCAGCTATTGTTCGAATTATGAAGATGCGTAAAACATTGTCACATAATCTACTTATTACGGAACTTTTTAATCAGTTAACATTTCCCGTTAAGGTAAGTAAAGCAGAATTTTTAAAACTATTGAGAAAACAGAAAATATGGAATTGGTAAATTTTGTAGGAGGTTTCAAAGCGGTGGAAAAATTGTTCATTCTTTGATATGGCTTTACCAGAAGTTATGAATAAATTAATTTGACAATATGAGAGGGGTATCAATATGCTATTCAAAAATTATAGAATAGAAATTTTTTAAAAAGGTTGCATCTTAAATATGGGATTTAGAACTATAGCTCTATGAACCATAGGTGTCAAATAGACATTTGACCGACCCTTTGTATGTTTGGAGGACATAACCGTTGATAGCGTTCGTCTAGATGGCTGATATACACAATACAAAATTTAAAATCATTAGAGGATACGATTTCTTATAAAAACAAATTATCACAATAATGTAGTTGGCGTATATTGATAGCAGTTATATTGGGTGTCATTTTCTTATTTGTTTTTAATATAAATATTTTCAACTACGTACTTGAGAAAATGTTTGGTACTTGGATCAGATCTAAAATTTGGTTTGCACGATTTTTTACAAATAGTTGTAGGCGAACGAAAAAGTTAAACAAAAACACGTGTTTACTTCAATTAGTCTTAAATTACATATGTTTTCCCAGCTAAAAAACATATCCGTACGCACATTCAGGTCAAATTTCAGTAATCCTAAATACTTTTCCGTATACCCAATCTGTACTCATATTATGTATTCCTTAGTATTTATTCCTTATTATTTTACTTAGGTTTAAACAAATCATATACCACTGAGTAGTTTTTTACCCTTGGTTAAAAAGCTTAGTTAAATGCATATTGTAATTAATGTTTAATTGGCCAGACGGCTTTGAATTACAAGTTTGTTTCGAAATAAATGAAATGAAATGAAAAACGTTAAAATAAAATAATTTTTATGTCTAAAATAAATCGATAGCAAATTATTTTTTAAGTTTAAAATAACCGTTACTTCTTTTTTTCTTCTTACAGCCTGCTGATCTTAAGAAACGCATTGAATCACTTATCGATCGTGACTACATGGAACGTGATAAGGATAATCAAAATCAATATAATTATGTGGCTTAAGTAAACTCAAATATATTTGGGCGACATTTTTGGTCGTCGTCATTGTCCTCCTCCCATTTAATTTTTCTGAATAAGTTTCTTTGAAATGTGAATGTAAACTACAAAAACACGTTAATTTAATTGAATATATATATACCATCTTACTTACATAACAAGAAAACCAACAAAAAATGTATGTTCTGAAGAAAGTACGAAAAACGAATCTAACGATTATTTGAAAAACCCGAAAATATACAAACAAATACGAAAAAAATTCTATCCAAAGATGGCATATAAATATTACGAATATCTTTATATATAAACATTTTTAGTTGTTATTATTTTCACACAAGAGAAACAAATTATTAGTAAATTAATTTTATTCATTCGTTAAAATCGAAAAAGAGGGAAAATTGTATTTCAGAGCATACCCATCTATATCACTCTCACCATTTTTTCACCCCCATCCCTACCTAAGATTCTAAAAACAAAGCTAATCGAATCATCCCACTCCTTATTTAAAGCAAAACATACAAATTATTAAAAGAACGATAAATATGGAAGAAAAATATTCAATATTTTGTTGTTAAATTATATTATTTTCTTTAAACATAAAACAGACATAAACTTAAGGAAGCTATAGCTCAGCTTTGCTTTAAGACCCCAACTCTCCATAAGGAAGGAGTATTTTTATGTGTATGTATGTGCATGAAAATCCCAAAAAAAAGAAAATGAAACGTAAGTTTTTTTAAATAAAAAAATTACAAAATTCTGAAAATTTGATTGTTGTTTTAAATGTATTTATTGCGGTTTAAGAATAATATTTTTTAAGATAAAATTAATTACACTAATTTTCTAATTTATTCACACATTTTCTCGCTGCAGGATGGAAGCCATACATTTAGAATCCAATACTTTTCCATCGGGATGTTCTCAATGTTAAGTTAAATATTATTTATTTATTTCATTTATTTATCAACTAAAGCCCATATTTGGACTATACATTTATAGGAATACAATTCATTTCATTTCATTTTATTCATACGTTGCAATGCACAAGCCAATAAGGCCAATTTGACAGCATTACTGAAGGCAACTGCGTTTAATAAGTTTTACAATATAAAAATATAAGTTAGAGATTAAAACAATAACATTAAAAAATACATAAGAAGATTTAACTTAAAACTATTTAATTTAATTTTAATAACATTTACATTAAAAAAAATCATATAAAACACTAATGCAATTGAAGGCCCCAGCCAGAAAGAGATTTAACTAAAAATTCACATTAAAACAATTGATACGCCCAAAGGCAAAGCAAAGAATAGACTTAGATATATAAATACTACTCCTGAATATACATGTATATGTACTGCATGCATAAACAATGTCATATATACGTATAATTGCCAGAACAAACGATTTATGATTGATGTAGAGCAAACTCCAAATACTTCCCCTCGAACACATGTTCAGGGTATGAAAAAACACGCAAGTAAACAGGAAGTCTGTTCCAGATTCGTGCAACACGGACAAGATACGATCGATCAAAGACAGAATGTGAGAAACGGGGTAGAAGGATCTGGGGATCATTGAGGAAAATTTCGTTAACTAGACTTAATACTAAATCCCTTAAAAGGTTTTGATTTTTCATGAATCGTTCTACTAGAATTTAAAAAGATCAAATCCGAAAAAATATAGGAGGTCTGCAGATTTATTGATACGAAAGAAAGCGCGCAAACGAACAACCCAAGAGTTGTTTACTACGTGATCGTAGTTACTTCTACAACGATTTCCATAAACATATCTTAAAATGCCATGGAAACAATTCGAAAGTCTACGTATACATTAAAAGCGAATGGGCCAACAGATATTTTATTCGATCAGGTAAAATCACATTCAGACTGTACAGTTCTCTGAGATTAATGGCGATTTTCATTCTGAAAAAAATTAGGAAATGAAGTAGACTCTCGAATTTCAAAATGTGGTTTAAAAGTCCAGGTTTCGGGAAAAGGGCAACGGAAATGTTTCACTTTTTGCACTAAAGAATTCTCCGTAAGATTTATTTTAGAGCAAGTATGAGAAATATGGTTGATAAACTTAAGGTTGCATCTTATTAGCCACAAATTGAGAGCGCTCAGCCAGGAAAGATGAGATTAGGTTACAAGACGCATTTGAAAAATAAAATTGAGAAATAGGTTTATTACAAAGAATGTTATGATCAATTGAATCAAACGCCTTGCTCAGTCCAACTCTTGCAATTTTCCAAGCAGAAGGGAACTTACAGGTTGTAATTATAGTGTAAAATAGATGTAGTACAGGATGATGAACAAAGGGAAACACAAGTTTAAAAAAAACGTATTGGAATACCATCCGATTGCTGTCGGAATCGGAATTGAAATCGAGAAAAAAACTTTCTGTGACACCAAATTTATTTTTTTTTCTCGTTGTGGAATTCGACTGTTGTCCGAATCGTAATTTAAATCGACAAAAATCACCTTCTGTGACACCAAAGTTATTTTTTTCTCGGTTTCAATTCCGATTCCGACAACAATCGGATTCCACAACAACCCTGATTGCACTTTGTAATAATATTCTATAGAACAATTTTAAACCACTACTGGTTCGAATTACAACTTTATTTCAATTATCTTTTTGTAATAGTCTAAAAACGTCATCATTTGTTTCATTCAAAAACAACAATTTAAATATATCATTATAGAAATCTGGATAGTAATCGCAAGCTCGCTTACAATCGGGTGTCCAATTCACTTCCAAAAGTTTGGGTTGAATGCCAGCGCAACCACTAGCAGTATTTTCCCAAGACAGCATTATGTCTGCCGCATACAGAGATCTGGATTGCGAACAAGGCTGTATGCCACAAGGTGCTGGATACGTTGTGGCGCATTCTAACAATTCATATAGCATGGAACATATACGATTTTCAATTTCCGGCCAAGAATGCTTGGGATATTGTTGTTGCCATAATTCCAGAAAATCATCACATTTCACATGATGCAATTCGGCATTGTCTTGATAATTCATAACGGTAAAATGTTTTTCATAATCGTCGAAATGATCCAGCGTGAATGGTTTGTTGGAAAAACGTAGGTAAAACTTGCGATGTATGAAGGCTTCCAATGGTTTAATGTTCTTCAAAAGAATAACATAACGGACATCAAATTTAACTTTGGCATTGAGAGAGTCGCGATGGAAAAGTACGGGATTCTCAATATATTTCTGGGCTATCTTTGGTCCTGTGGCCGGCAAGCGAACTATCTGCGTAATACTATTGGATATGTGAGTGTCCAGGCCTCTAGCTAAATTCCAAGGTTTTATAATCCAGTGATTATCGAGCCCTTTGGCAGCTCTATTCTGATAGTAAGATGCAAATTGCAATAGTTCCGTTTTCAAATTAAATGTTGTGGGCAACCATTGGGGATAGGTTTCCAGCGTTTCACTATTGTGATGTTCTGTGGAGGCTCTTCGGCAGGTGATACTTAATAGATCTTTGATTGTAATCACATACTCAAAGGGAAATTGATTGACAAATTTGTTGGGTGTATTTTGGGCTAAATCGGCAAAGTCTTTATAATGGGTTGTCAACCAAAGGACATCAGCTTCTTCGGAATTATCGACCAACACAAAATAGGGCGAAGTCAAGTGTTGCTGAACTATATCATATTCAGCATATACTTTTAAAGGACCATTTCTATCTATCTGAGGTTCACACAAGAGATTATCTGTGGGAAAGGTCTCTGGTATGTGACCAGATGAGAAATAATCGGGGGATGGTTCGGACTGTATAAAACTTTCATTGGTTAAATCAGTGAAATGCCAAGGCAACAACAAAACCTTTCGGTCCTCTGACTCCTTTGCTACATACTCAACATAGTCTCTACACACCTGATCGCCGTATTCACAGTCTTTAATTGGAAATAACAGACTGTAGGTGATTTGAGTATCCAAATGAAGAAAGGGAACCAATCTAAAATTTGGCTCCTCTGAGTGACCAACAGCAGACCCAACTTCGTCCATAACATACCAAATAGGTTGTCTATCCTCATCGCTCAATTGGTCACTCGACAACGTATATGCTTGGCAGTATTTCCACAATTTACATAATACTTTGTCGACCCGTTGCTCATCCTCCAGATCTACACCCGTGATAGCACATATACGATTAAGTAAATGTTCATACTCTTCTAGTTGCTGCCGAGCTATATTGGTACGGAACGTCCAGGCATGATCCACCAAAAAAACAGAATTCGGATCATTAGCACGAATTCCATTTTCTGCTGCTACTGACAGAGCAAACACCGGTCGACATTCCTTTTCATCATCGGTCATATTAGATTCGTTCTCCTCTTCATCATATTCGATTAGCATCAATTGGACGAAGCACCCAGCATCGAATGTTTCCGTTGTTATTTTGTGGTATATTGCCTGCCAAAAATGTTGAGGAACAGCTGAGGCTTGAAGCTGAGGTTTATGCCTGGCCAAAAATTGATTAAACAAATTTATGCCGTCCATCGTTTATTGTAGAACTATCTGTGAAGTGATGGTGATGTGATGTGCCTTGCTACGAACGAAGAGGGTGTCTTTCTTTTGAGGTTATGTTGTCATCTGGGATGTTTATGTTTTTGTTGTTTGACACATGCTTACATGGTCGTATCCCAATGGGATAAATTGTTCCAATTTGTCGTTATTTTTCGGAGATTTGAAATTCACTTTGAAAAATTAAATATTTAATTTGACGAAAAATAATTATATTTGCACAAAAAAAGATTTTTGCGCGCAATTTCGTGGATATGCCCCAAAATGTATGTCCGATTAGTTTCATGTCCGATATAATCTCAATTTGGTGTATATGTTCGTAAGTACTCCTAAGACTATTGGATATGTGAGTGTCCAGACCTCTAGCTAAATTCCAAGGTTTTATAATTCAGCGATTCTTGGGCCATGGCTCCCACATTTTCTGGATTTTTTATTTCTGACATTTGTGGGATATACATATACATTTTTGAATATTGTGTATACATAATCGTTTGTGAAATTATCAATTAAAATAATAAATACTGAAAATTTTTAATTTTGTGAATTGTTTGAAAATGGATAATCCTGCAAAGGTATGTGCAAAATGTAGTTGTGTTAGAAACAGATGCTTTGAGCCCATAGGCCTTGATCTAGGTAATAGCCGTAGTGGTCACTACCACCATAACTTCCATAGCCGACATAATCATGTTTTGAATACATTCCCAGTCAGGCTCTGGACTTGAGGTGGCATTATCTGTGGTGCTGTCCACAAACTTGGGAATTACTCAGAAGGCAGAGTCATTTGCTTAACCCTCGGAGGTGGTTTTTGTCGCTAAACGGTCCAGGTCCATAGTAAGGTGTCCTAAAAGTGTGTATAAATGCATTTTATGCTAGGGAAAACCACAAAACGAACAATAAAAATTAATTTTATACATCTTAGGTAGGACCAATCCCAACATGTTTTCAATCGCTTTGATTTAGTTTCGTAGCAGTTAGAAACACATATATCATCTGCCATCTACCCTGGATGTAGTATTATTAGTTTGTGCATTTGTTTGTAACACCCAAAAGGAGAAGAGATCGACCCAACGTTTATTATACCGATTAACGATAAGGATCGTTCGATTTTCATGATTTTGGGCTTGATGGATTCGTATTGAAAGGACACTAAAGTGAAACAATTATGATTGGTAAAATGGAAGTGCGCCGTCCGCATATTCTCATAACTCGACTGCGAATCTTTCGATATTCACAATCTTGGAGCTTGAAGGATCCGTATTGACCCAAGAAAGGACACTATGGATGGAAATTTATGATTGGACAAAGGGTCGTATATCTACCCACACAACTCTCTCTCCCTATTTCATGTTCACGCGACTTCATTGTAGAAAAAGCTATATGGGAAATGACCCAACAGACAATGGGCCATGTAGGTCAAATTGGCTTTGCCACTTTACATATCAGCAGTTTCGTTAAATCAAGTACCTCTGCAATTTTAGAAAGTAGTTTTGCATTTAACATTTCCGATTATATTAAACATGGGTCGTTTTCTTATTTAAAAAATTTTTGTGTGGAGCAGAGCGTCGTCGCGAGTGAAAAAATATCTAGATATATTTTTCTTTCAAGTTTTAGTGAAACATTGGTTGTTTTCTTATGCTTTTAATTTCACTATAATATATTTGGATTGAATAAGAGATCCCCCACAGCCCCCACCCCTGAAAAATGGCTATAAAATAATGAACGGTTTTGTTCATTACCACCTCCACCATCACAGCTTGAAGAGTGTGTTAAAAAAGATTTGCAAGGATATTTGGAAATTGACGTGCCATATAAGTTTTATAACGACATCGTTGTTGGGTGACAAGAGCGAATTGTTATTTGATGAAACGGAAAAATCGTAGTACTGAGAGCTTTATCACGGCTTCAATTATATTTACATATGTACATACTTTTGTAAAACAAAGTTTTAAAACTTTGTGATAAACGGTTAAACATCCAAATCCACAAAAAAAACTTTTCACATTCATCGTGACTATTTTAGCTTTGTTTGCATTATGATGTTTAACATCGCCACACACATTTCTCCAAAAGCAAAAAATGCATTGCAACTAATTTTAATTTGCAAAGTTTTACTACACCATGGAATTATTGTAATTACTTTTTTGAGCGAAATATCACAAGCGCCCAGCTTAAGCCTGAATTAGTCATGCGTACACGTAACTTCGACGTATTGCAACTAATCAGCTGTTTGAATTCAGTTTAAAGCTAAAGGTAAGTCTGCATTTACATGATACTTTTTTTTAAGTATTAAGCATACTTATCGGCGTTTTGTGGGCGAGAGAGGCAGTCGGAAACGGGGGGAAAAAAAGTATGCCGTACTCGTACTTATCGTACTCATCGTTTTGTGTTTTTCGTTCGCACTTGGAAACAACAACAATTCACACAGGAAAAGCCGAAACAAAACAAATGAAAATAAGTTAAGTATTGAAAAAAAAGTACGCGTGTGAACGTAAATACTTTTTCAAAAGAGAATAAGCCGATAAGTTACTTAAAAAAATTTTTTTAATGGCAATGAGAATTCACACAGGAAAAGCCGAAACAAAACAAATGAAAATAAGTTAAGTATTGAAAAAAAAGTACGCGTGTGAACGTAAATACTTTTTCAAAAGAGAATAAGCCGATAAGTTACTTTAATGACAATGAGAATTTTGGCAATGAGAATTTTATTAGACACTGAACAATGCAAGTTAAACAATAAGTGCGCGGAAGCATTATTAAGGACTTTTGTGCAGTCAACGTCTGACAATTATAATGATTTTATTTCAACTTACAATTTCCGTTGTCTGACTCACTTAGCCAGTGATTGTTTGCAATACGGATCATGTGAAACTTTTAGCGCCTTTAAATTTGAAAATAAGCTGGGAATGTTGAAAAGACTTCTTAAGAATAAGAATAATATATCGGCACAACTATACAACCGACTGGTGGAGCAAAGTATCAATACATCATACAAAAATACAATGCAAGAAACAGCAAATGCATTTTTATCAACAGCCCACCCAAATAATTTTTATAAAACTGGAAACAACATTTATCAAGTGTCATCAATAAATCATCATGTTGGTGTAGTCATTGGACATCAAGTTTTGAATTTGAGATCAATGTTTTTCAATCTACTAGAATCTTCACTTCTCGGCATTTTTCAAACAGCAAGTTTAACAGTTTCAGAAGCACCCTACGAACACTGTTGGAAAGATATAACTAAAATCTGTGCTTTAAGCAATAAAAACAATGAGTTTGGCTTTTTTCCAGTTATCCACTATGATTGAAGACAATAATAACATAAAGTTTAACAGTATCTTTGTAAACTCGGAACTCATGCAGAATACTTCAGAATGTCAAAATGTTACACAAGCACAGCCTGTGGCATTAAAAGGTAAATATTCAATGATATATATTTACATACATGTTTTGAAATTTTATCAGTTGATAATGTTTTTTTCTATTTATTTTTAGCGGTAACGGAAACTCTTGCTCAGGCTATTGAACCCATGTTTATAAGGCTGACGACTGAGGTAACTTCAATGCGGGAAGAGATAAAATACCTACGAAATGAAGTAAAAGGTTTGAGGAAAGAAAAATTATTGAAGTTCGTGATGCCTGATATCGCCTTTAAAGAAATGGATGATTTTTTAAAGTTCGAAAAGCAGTTAGAAGATGATAACAACTTTTTTCTTTCGTTTGTAAGTTAAATAGAAAAACCACTACATCATTAGTTAAATAGACTAAAAATAACCGTACCAATTAACCTAATAATTTTTCGTTTTTTTCTTTATATACAAAGGGAACAGAACTGTTATCTGTAGCAAAGGCACCGAACTTCACCAAAAACTGCTGGCGAAAGATTTTAACCGATAAAGTTGCGGAAAAGTTGTGTTGGAAAGGGACAGAAGATAAAAAGAGTGTGCGCAGTCTGAGTGTAGCAAAAGCCATAAGAAGTATGTACATAACTGACTTCAAAAATTTTACGCATTTAAGTTTAATTCCTTTTTTAATTTTATAGATGCTACTGTTTCCGTTGGATTGAATGAGGAGGATTTTGTGAAAAGCACGAAATCATTTTTCCAATTTGCGAAAAATAGGCTAGAGTCCAAAAAAAATTATGTTTCAAAATCCAAAAAATAGAAACATAAAATTTTCTAGTATTTTTTCATTTTTCCTATAAAGAAAAGATAATCAGTGAATTTTTTAAAATCTACCAAATAACCTAGGTGGAAAAACAATTGAAGTGCCTTTTATGTTTATTCAAGAATATTGTGTTTGAAATATGAGATCTCTTTAATTTATAAATTTCTTTAATTTAATGATCTCATTAATTTAATAACTAAACCTAATAAGAAAATATGGTTTAAAATTCGTTTGAATATACATATTTATTTTATAATGAGAAATTAAAAGTATAAGTATAAGTACCAATTAAAAAAAATTAATAACTTTACAAATAAAGCTGGAATGTGTATCAAAAAATTGGAAAAAACAGCCTAATTCATAACAGCTGGCGTATACTAACCTTAGCTATCCGTTATGAACAAAGCTATTGTTATTTATTATATTTCTAAGCTTGTTGTATACTATAGACTAGCAAGCTTATAACAGGGTTCAATTTTGTTTATTATATAATTGTTACCAAGCGTATTACAATACTTTTCACAAACGTTTTCAAAGCTTACATTACTAAGCTTGTTCAAAGCTTACATTTCTAAGCTTGTTCAAAGCTGACATTTCCAAGCCTGTTTAAAGCTTATATTTCTAAGCTTGTTCAAAGCTTACATTTGTAAGCTTGTTCAAAGCTTACATTTGTAAGCTTCTTCAAAGCTTACATTCCTAAGCTTATTGTATATTATAGACTAGCAAGCTTATAACAGGGTTCAATTTCGTTTATTATATAATTGTTACCAAGCATATTACTATAGTTTTCACTAACGTTTTCTAAGCTTAAGGCTTATGATAGTAAGTTTGTTACAAGTTATTTCTAAAGGGTTTTGGTTTGTTGGGAAGTACCATGTAATTGGGGACTAAGCACACACGATTTCCAGATCGGGCAACGTTATCAACCCTGTTAAAGTGTTGGAAATGTACGGGCAATGACAGATTGTTTGGCAAAGGTGAATTGACAGTTCAGACGATTACAAGAAATCCTTACAATTTCATATATTTTAATATATTTTACAAAAATATTTATATAAATCGTGTGTACTTAAGCTAAGTTTAGATTTGCAGATCGGACAATATTGCCAGAAAAATGCAACCCTGTGCTCGTACAACCGTGTGAACATACAATTTTTTGTTGCGAAACGTTGGCAGAAAAGTCATTGTGAAATAATTTGCAGATTGTTAGATGTGCAAAGTTTATGCATGTGACAACGGCACCATTGCCAGAAAAACATTTTATTGGCAACACTGTCTATAAAATATTTTTATTGACAATCCTGCATATAAATATTTACAAAATATATTGTAAACATATGAAATTGTATGGTTTTCTTGCAATCGTCTGAACTGTGGAATCACCTTTGCCTAACAATCTTTCATTGTACGTACATTTGCAGCACTTTAACAGGTTTGTTAACGTTGTCCGATCAGGCAATCGTGTATATTTACCTTTAGCTTAAGGGTATCTCTTAAATACCAGAGAATGCATCCGACGCCTGTCAAACTCGATTTCAAATGTATTTAAATGCTCGAGTAAGTGCCTATTTACACGATATTCTTTTTTAAGTAACTTATGAACTAACTGCCTGTTTCTGTAAATTAAAAAATTGCTTTCGTTCGCCTGCCAGACGACAAACAGCTGATTTGGGTTTCAATCAAAGACAATAGAAAATATAGACACCTTATCGCAGTGACTTTTACAGCCTGTTTCTGTAACTTAAAAATTTGCTTTCGTTCGCCTGCCAGACGACAAACAGCTGATTTGGGTTTCAGTAACTACCATCAGAACGACAAGTCGTACGATAATGAACTCGTACGAAAACGTAATCATTTCAGTGCAAATTTTGGTTTCTCTATCTCTCTTTGCTGTCATCTCGGCGAACACAAATGTCAGATCGAGTCACATTATTTTATTTGTCGACTGATAGGAACAATGACAAAAAAACATTATTAAAAGCAAAAAATAAGTAGATATTAATCTAATTATGGTAAAAACAATTAAATAATAATAAAATTGTGTACATATGGGACATATTTAAGCATACAGAAGTCAATATTGGTTGCTCGCTAAGATGGAAAAAAATTATCAGTGCACAATGAGAGAGACGGGAGAGAGAGAGAGAAATAAATGAGAGTCTTGGTGCAGCTCAACTGACCACCCAGGGTTGCTTTTTTGTTCACGGCTAGTGTGAATAGTACAGAGACGTATTTGCTAAGGTCGACCATACACAAATGTGTGCTTTTTTAGACCGGAAGTTGTGAAATTATTGATCTGGCAATTACATTATTTTCCAATTGGTAAATTGCTAACGTCGTTGACGTAAGGCCAGGCGAACGAACGATAGAACGTTAGAGAAACCAAATTCCTGACGAAAGTGAGTGACTGGTTTTCGTTCGCAGAGACTTTCGTTAGAAATACAGAAACAGGCCGTTAAAGTAACAAAAAAGCTTTCTGTAGATGGCTACCTAAAAATCTTCTCACTCGCATACAAACGTACGCGAAATTGACTTTTCCCCCATCTTTTGGTAAAAATGTGGGAATACACTGGGGTGTCTATACCTTCGATTGTCTTTGTTTCAATAACTACCATCACAACAAAAAGTCGCACGATAATGAACTCGTACGAAAACGTAAGCTTAGTCCAGATTTACACTAGAATATTTTTTTCAGCAGATTATCCGCTAATTCTCTTTTTAAACTTGCCTCTGCGTGTGTGAATTGTTGTTGTTTCAAAGTGCAAGTGAAAAACACAAAACGTTCAGCCCGAGTACGGGAGAGTTTTTCCCCCTCTTGCCGACTGCCTCTCTCTCCAACACTGGCTGAATGTTCAGCCGATTATCGGCGTTTTGTAGGAGAGAGAGGCAGTCGACAAGAGGGGGAAAAAACTCTCCCGTACTCGGGCTGAACGTTTTGTGTATTTCACTTGCACTTTGAAACAACAACAATTCACACACGCAGAGAACAAAACCTTCAAGGGTTTTTTTCAGTTCAGTGCGAGATTTCTTTTTACACGCATTTGAAGTTGGTGATTTTGGAACACTGTCTTACAAGAAAAGATCATTGAAAATTTGATAAAATAATGCTTATTTATTTTTATTATCAAGGAAAGCTGTGGTAAATTACTGTTTTTGGAGTCGAGGAATTCATTTTTGATATTTATTATTACCTACAACTCACGCTAGATGGCGCTGTCATACAAATGGTGCTATAGTATATGAGAACAGTAGGAATCACAAAATATGGTAAATGTAGAGTAGATGAGAACAGTAGGAATCATAATAAGTCAGATGCTATATATGGGGGCTATATCAAAACATTGACCGATATGGCCCATTGGCAATCCCAAACAACCTGCAACTATAAGAAATATTTATACCAAATTTAATCAACCTAGCTCTATTATTACGGACTGTAGCATGATTACAATAGACCGACGGACGGACATGGCTAAATCACCAACTTCAAATGCGTGTAAAAAAAATCTCACACTGAACTGAAAAAAAACATTAACGGTTTTGTTATGGATAATGTCAACTTTAATTTGCAATTGGTTTCATCCCATTCCCATTTTGGTTGTTGCACTGTGTTATTGGCGCGTACTATATACGGTGTCGTCCATATCGTAACTACCTATCCGACGATGATAGAATATCTGTTGGTCGCCACAGTATAGCCCGCCAGAGTTAAATGACCAGCTGGAAGCTGGTAGTTTAATTCGGTTAGCCTGTCTAGAGTGGTGTCTAGATCTAGGCATGTTCTCATCAATTCATTATCAAGAGAGGATGAGCTCTCAAGATGCCGAGTTGCAGTTTTGGTTAAAAACACGACTATACGATCGAAGTCAATCGTACCGTAGAGAGACCGGTACGATTGACTTCCAGATCATTAGCTCATCAGCTCTTTAGCTCACTTTACTTAAACCGTTCATTTCGTTCAGTAGATCACCAGTTCAAATCAGCCGCTATTAAGGAATCTGATTGGAATATGAACGGAATGAGTTGAAAAACCTATACAAATGCGTTTGTTAGGTAGAATCATACATTCATGATGACATAAAAATGGAAACAACACATAATAGCTGAGAAGGGAGAACGAAATGAGAAGAGAGGACGAAATTATATGGTTGAAGAAAAAAACATAGGGCCTGTTTCTGTAACTTATTTTCGTTCGTCTACGGCGAACGATCAAAAATCACTCCATTATTTCGAGAAATCTATAAGTCACAGAAGTTTATAATTCGTTGTGTCTATAGAAAAACACATAAAAAGTCCACACCTAAAATATTTCTAACCTGCGTTTTACAGAATTCAAGTAATAGTTGAGAGATTTTTGATCGTTCGCCGTAGACGAACGAAAATAAGTTACAGAAACAGGCCCATAGTGAACTACTGAGCTGAAATGAACGAGTTGTGAGAACTAGTTCGTTCAGTTCAGTATAGTGACCCGTTCAATTGAACTAGTTCGTTCACGAACTACACAACTCTAGCGAGAATTCGTCGTTCCCATCGCCTAAGCCTTTCATTTGGCTGTAAGAGATTCCAAACCAGGACGGAAAAGCCTAGGCCATGATGGGTCTGATGATCTGTTTATAGATCAGAAGTTTAACGTCATTGCTGAGTCCTCCGCGTCGCAACAGCAATAAGTCGTAAAACTGGCCTTCGGTAGCTTAGTGGTTAGTACATTAGACTTGGATTCCGAAGTTGCTGGGTTCAACTCCCAGCCAGGGCACCGGAAATTTAACATCAACATTTCATGTTTTCATCATAATTCGAGTTTCTGCAGCTAAAAATAACTCACCGGGGCACTACCACTACAAAAACATCTGATCACCCAAGTCATCAGGGAATCTAAAAATAGACATAACACCATGACGACTATATTTACTATAAGCTTAATGTAAATAAATAAATAAATAAAAACAGCAACACTCAAATAACATCCATTCCCTGATATTAACAGACGAATGTTCATTTACAACCGGACAACATTGAGTGGATGAAAACAACATAAGGTTCCCGCGATAATCGGATATATGCCGGAACGAAGTATGTAATAGAAATAGACTTAAGGGTTATCAACTCAGCATTTCCAAGTTGCTACAACAACAACAAAGGGAGAATAATCGATTAACTTTTGCCAAAATGTGTGTATCTCACAAATTTGAGGTCCATCGAAAAGACCACGCCAAGGTATTTTATACTTGCTAACGTCCAATTTACGTCATTTCCTTTGCTAATGACAGGAATATATTGTTTCGCATTAGAATAAGGGAGCTTGCGCCTGGCTTTAAATATGATACTATCACATTTTAATATATATATTCAATCTGAGTCTCCATCTGTCGAAATAGTTCGAGAAATCTAAAAGATATAAATTTATCCTAGAGTTTACAGTTGAAGCTACTGGCCGGAAGAGGAAATGAATAAATCATCTGCGTAGATCAAAAGTAAGTCACCAGAAGGTGGTTGCGGAATGTCACACAGAATAATATTGTAGAGTACTGGACCTAGGAGAGAGCCTTGCGGAACTCCAGCCACTAAAATCTTTCCCTCAGAGAGATCGTTGACGACCTTAATTCTGTATGAGCCATATTTTAGAAAGTTCGCTACCATCCATCCGCAGTGAGTTCATCATCGAAGTTGAGGGTTGGGCTCAAGTCGTTCAGTTCGGAGACTTCACTATCAATGAAATCATTGAATTTGTTGTCTCCAGTCTGGTTCGAAGTTCCTTCCAAACGCTGTCAGCAAGACAGTAAGTATTCATTAGAAAATGACACTCGCCGATACCCACACATAGATGTAAGATCGATCTACAAAGAAAAAATTACCATAAAAAAATATTTTGGGCCGATTCGCGGGATCGAAAAAAATGTGTTTGCGATTGTCTCGGGTTGACATTTAAATATTCCGAATGGCATGGAGGGCAAGCCGGTTTAATATACGCCCCTTACCCAATTTTTCTAAACGAATATTAAATAAGTTAATTTACCGTTCGGGACAATTAAAAATGATCAGATACTTTTAAGTAAAATCTTAATATGTATTTTTTTTAATGGCTAAGTTATATGTTTATATTGTAAAACTTTTTAAACGCAGTTGCATTCGGTAATGCTGTCAAATTGGCCTTGTTGGCTTGTGCATTACATCGTATAAATAAATGAAATGAAACAAATTAAATATATTCATATATGTTCTTAATAACTCGTATATAACTATATTTATTTTGTTGTTGCTTTTCTTAGTACATATTAAACTCTAAAATGTGTATTTTTAAACTTTACTTTATTAATACTAAATAACTACAAACTAATTTGTTTTTCTTTGAATTAATATTACTATTAACATTCAATCATATTTAATTTCATTTTTTTGTACAAAATTAGGCATACATTATTATTAGTAAAGTCAATTCTACTCTCTATACAAATGTATCAAATGTATTATAAACGTTTTTGTTTAAACTAATTGCTCTAAAATTATGTCCTTAGACAATTATCTTATTATATCGTTATGATTAAACTTATCTAAATATATGTAGGTAGATAGATTTTTTTTTGTATAAAGTGAAATAAGCAAAGAAAACGATTGAACGATGTCTGTTTTCGATCACAAATCGTTGGTGATAAATGGTGAAATTGGATTTTGAAAATGGCACATGATGGAAATAAAAAGCGAGATAGTCATCACTAAATAAACAAAAATATTCATAATTATAAAAGTAAATGGAAGCATGATTAAAGCTGCTTATTTGTAACTGTGTTAAATGAAATAATAATTATATTCTAAGAATTTCTACAGATTCCTTGTTAATACATTATCATTATCCGTTCTGGTTGTTTAAGGCAAATTTGTTTTTGTTGGCTTTTAAGAAAAAGGCACTATTTCAAAATAGAATTTCTTTTTTAGTCAAGTGGAAATAAGGCCAATATGTGTTAGTTTTCATTTGATGCAAAATATATAAACGTATAAAAAGAAACCAGATTTTTGTTAGTCATATCAAAAGTATAATAACCTGATTATACTTTGCTTGCTGCTTATATACTATGAAAATACTTGTAGAAAGTATTATTTTGTATTCATATTTCATAAATCGTATATGTGTATAGTGTAAACTATTTAACAATACAAAAAAATTAAATATTACATTTGAAATACAACTTAAGTAAAGTAAAATTGCATTTGTTATTTTCATACTTCCCCAGTTTAAAGTTACTTTTTGTTAGGTTATTTTTCAAAGTTAACAAAATGACTACAAACTGGGTACATTTCTACACTAAAGTCTACTACAAAATAAAATTACTATAAAAATATTACAGTGTAAAGAAAACAAAATCTTAAACAGAATTTTAATTAAACGCAAACTTCATCGTAGTCAAGACGTAATTTCTCATCTGCGGAAGCCAGTTTGCTAATAGTCTTTTTAATACGCAAAGCAGGTAGACGTACATTTGGATTTTGATGCCAGCATTCTTTCATTAGTTTCGACATACCCGCCAAAAGCTAGAGGGGCGAAATCAATGCAATAAAAATAAATATAAGAATAAATGTTTTTTCACTTCTAATTACCGGATCTGAACTCCATCGATTTGGTATGGACGGTCTATAATTGTCGACGCATACAACTTTACGCATATCTTCAAAGCTGGGATCTGATGGTACAACATCATAATACGGTACTTTGTATTCTTCGGCAATACCACATGATATTGTTCGTCGGCACACCTCCCATATAACTAAACCCAATGCATAGATATCGGTACGTCGTAGAGCTTCAAAGTTGAACATATCAATGCTATGGGAAGGTATATATGAAGAAATAATCAAATTTTGTACAAAAAGAATTTTTTAAACGATACATTTATTTTTGTTACATACAGTTTATGCTTTTATTGCTATTGTTTATTTTTTTTAAAAAATCCTCTTGGATCGTTGGAATACAGGTTTGGTTAATACTTCTGATTACGCACATTTATCTACTTCCATAAGTATCTCAAAGGATTTAAGGTAAGGACGTATATCATTGCTATTGCTGTCATTTTTGGTATTTGCAATAGACAGAATGTAACTGAAAGACGTGGTCTTGAACCGAATGTAAGTTGACTGACAAAACCACAGAAATAGAAACTTAAATTTTGAAGTGTTTGTCGAAATTTGTATTAATTCAACTAATTAATAATTTAAAGTAGATGTCTTACTGACAAAACCACAGAAATAGAAACTTAAATTTTGAAGTGTTTGTCGAAATTTGTATTAATTCAACTCATTACTAATTTAAAGTGGATGTCTTCATCTACAAATTGAAGGGATCTCCAAAGAAAGTTTATATTTATCTATCTGGATGAAACTATTTAATAAAACCATAATGAATCTAATTTTGGTTGTCGTTTTTATAGGTTGGCTTTTCTGATAATTGGTACGTACATATTTTATACCAGCTTTGTGTTTAGAAGAACAAAAATAATAAAAAATAAATCACATTCGCAAATTGTATCCATTATTTGGAAAATATTTTCAACTTTCTATGGAAAAGGAAAATGACCATTAATTCGTAAAACTGTGAGCAAAATAACATAAAATGCATAACACATCATAATTTCAATACATATGACGGAGACAAATGTATGTTTATCTAAAGTGCATAGCTCTAATAAGATTTTTTAGTTTTAATTTATTATTATTATTATACAACATACCTTTCGTCTAAAACTTCGGGAGCCATATAGCGTTTAGTACCAACTTTAGGATTATTGCCCAAATCCAATTTGCCCGTGACATTTGAATGCATCACGGCTAAGCCAAAGTCTGCAATAACACATGTACCATTCGGTTTGACCAAGATATTTTTTGATTTTAAATCACGATGAGCCATAGCAGGTTTGCCCTAATAAGAAAGAACGAATAATGAATAAAGTAATTCAAACATGCTTATCAGTTTTCATAATTTCGAAGGCCTTTACCTCTGTACCAAATATTTCTGTATGTATATGCACCAAACCATTGGCAATTGAAAGGCATATCAAAACCATATCACGATGACTCAATGCATTACGATTCAAGTGATCGAATAGAGAGCCATGGGGATAATAATGAGTCAAAAGCCATAATTGAGTGCAGGAATTTCGCGAGGTCATGTCTGAACCAATAAAGCCCAAAATATTTTCGTGGCGCAAAAGAACGGTGCTATTAAAAAGGTAAATAATTTTCAATTAAATATAGTTAAGAAAATTAGAGAGATGTCATTTACCTATAAATTTCAGTTTCACGTTTCCAGGATTCTTCATCACGACTGAAAAATATTTTCACGGCAATATTTTCGCCATGCCAATGACCTCGCCATACTTCACCATATTTGCCACGACCAATGCATTCCACCAAAGTAACTTGTTTGGCCAGTGTTCGCTGTATAAGAAGAGGCAAACCTGAACCGGAACCTGAGGTGACCGAATGTTGTAAATATTCCTAGAGTAATTAAAAGGAAGTAATACATGTTCATATATTTTGATATTATGTATATTTACTCTTAATGTGCTATCACCGGCACTGGTGACACGCAGTAGTTCATCATTAACCAAATATGCATCGGGATCTTGTTTTGTCCTGGAGTACTCTAAACGTTTGCGATGATTTCGTCGTATAAAGTATATTGCTATATACGCCAGTATTGATATAACAACAAATGGTCCCAATATAGCAAATGTCATTTTTAATAAATTACTGCTATCGGCACTTAATTGAGTTACTTCTGGAATAAAAACATGGGATATATGTATTTATTACGTAAAACATGTTAACAGTTTAAATACGATCTATGTACTTACGAAAAATAAAGTGAATTAAGTTTTGCTATTTGCAAAAAGCGAAAGATATTTAAAAATATTTTGAGATAACTAGTGGAAAAAGCAGCCCGAAAAATTGAAGTTTTTTGTATGAATGAACTTCATAAAATCTTACATTTGGTACAAAAGGACACAGGGTATTATAAGTTTATTTTGTGACATATATTTGTCACTTGAAATACTACAGCTAGACCTAAAGTATACCGATGACTCAGAATCACTAGCTGAGTCGATTTAATGTCTGCCGAAATTTCACTCCGATCTTGCTGACATTTGGCAATCTTTCGCAACTGGGAAGAACCCTACTGAAATGGGTCAAAATCGGTTCAGTTTTAGATATATATATATATATATATATATATATAGACATTTTGGCGCTACAGAAATTGTATTTTACTTCCAATCGTTTTGATATTTAGCTGGTTAGAGTTCCTTCATCCAAGGTCCCACATTACCGGAGGAAAATCGGTTCAGATTTAGATATAGCCCCCCATATTTATGTATATGTTCCTTCCGATTTGACCTATTATCGAAGCTGTATTTCGCATTCAATTATTTTTAAATTTAGCAGTGTGGAGTCTCAGGGTTTGAAGAAAAAATATCAAGTTTGAAATTAGTTGGTTCAGATTTACATATAGGCCCTATATACGAGTATTTCAGCGCTATAAATGTTTCACATTATCTTGTCGAATGTAGATTTTCTGCCTTTGATTTACCTATTGACAAAATTCTTGATTGTTCCTTGCATAATATGCTGCCTCGATTGCTTCGCGCTCTAGGAATTCATTATATTCGTGATGTTTAGACCAAAATCCCAAACGTACGCTTTTGTTACTAATAAATAACCTTAGGTTAGTTTAACCTAGATATTTCAGTGTTATTCGATATTACTATAGCGGTCTAGTGTATTATATTATTGGGGAAAGGGGGCATTAAATCCGATACGTATTACACGATACTCCCATAGATGGATTTTCGAAATAAATTAGGAAAAATAGTTGCAAACAAAGTATTCCTAGGGGTGTCAATAAATCGCACACATCTCACCGTTCTATAAAGGTTAACAACTCAAAATTAAAAAAAAATTTCAGCAGAGGCCGAAAACTATGTCAAAAAATATGAAAATTATTATAAATAATTTTCATATACTCTGTGAAGCTTGGATACTGTGGTGATAATTTTTAAACCCTCACTTTAGTGTGACGAGGGTATATATCATTTGCTACGAAAAAAAGTGTAACACATCGAAGGAGTGATCTAAGACCCTAAGTATGTTCGGCGGATATTCGTTTTGGGTCATTTTAAGTCGAATGAGCAATGTCCGTCCGTCTGTCTGTCTATCTGTCTGTCTGTGTGTCTGCTGGCTGGTGCGCACGATAACTCTCGAAAGGAGTAACCGATTGACTTCAAATTTGGTACGTGGTAATATTTTTTTCTATCTCCGGCTAAGTTCGAAGATGGGCCATATTGGTCCACTCCTTCTAGTACCTCCCCCACAAAGTGTTAAAATGTTGTGAAATATTGAATCTTTAATAACTGCTATACTACTTATTCGAATCTTCCGAAATTCCACACATAGCATTAGTTTATTAGTCGCTATCAACTCGAGAAAAATGGGCCATGTTGCTACGGCCCTTTTGGTACCTCCCACACAAATGCACCATTTTCCACCAAAAGTTAACAGCTTATAACATTAATATCAGTGCATAAACATACTTGAAATTTTTTACAGTGTAATGCTTTCATAGTGCCTACAGTCCAGTGAAAAATGGGTGTCATATTCACGCCCCTTTTGGTACCTCTTACACAAAGGTACCATTTTGCACCAAAAGATAACAGCTTATAACATTAATACCAGTGTACAAAAGCACTTGACATTTTGTACAGTGTAATGCTTTTATAGTGTCTTTTGCACTGTGAAAAATGGGCGCTATTGCCACGCCCCTTTTTGTACCTCCCACACAAAGGTACCATTTTGTACAAAAAGTTAAGAGCTTACAGCATGAGTACCAATGCACGAAAATGCAACAACATTTTGCACAGTGTAACGCTTTTGAAATCCCTATAGCCCTGTAAAAAATGGCCGTTATCACCACGCCCCTTTTTGTACCTCCCACACAAAATGGCCAAATCATACCAAATTTAATATCTCATAACGTTAATATACGAGTGTAAAAAACGCTTATAATTCGGCGCAGTGCAATGTATTTAAAGAATCTACTATGCAGAGAAAAATAGGTGTATTTGTAAAAAACATTCTGGTACCTCCCATAAAAATTGACAGTATAATTCGTTTAATATTCCATATTACATTACTCACAAAGTGAGGGTATACCTTAGTCGGTTTACCCGACTGAAACTTTCTTACTTGTTAAGTCTATTTTTTGTTACAGGCTTCGTTCCGGCATATATCGATTATTGCGGGAACATTATGTTATTATCCCCTCACCTTAGAGAGGGGGTATATACCATTTGCTACGGACCAAAATTGTAACACATCGAAGACCCCAAGTACGTTCGGCGGAAATCCGTTTTGGGTCATTTAAAGTCATTTGAGCAACGTCCGTCCGTCCGTCTGTCCGTCTGTCTGTCTCGAAAGGATTAACCGATTGCCTTCAAATCTTGTATGCAATAATATTTTGCTCTATCTCCGGTTAAGCTCGAAGATGGGCCATATTCGTTCACTCCTTCTAGTACCTCCCCCACAAAGGGTTAGCATTTAGCGAAATATTGATCCATTAATAACTTCTATACTGCTTATTCGAATCTGCTGAAATTCCACACATAGCATTAGTTTATTCGTCGCTATCACCTCGAGAAAAATGGGCGAAGTTTCCACGCCCCTTTTGGTACCTCCCACACAAATGGACCATTTTGCACCAAAAATAACAGATTTTAACATTAATACCAGTGCATAGAAATACTTTAAATTTCATACAGTAATGCTTTTTTAGTACCTACAGTCCAGTGAAATTTAAATTTTGGTAGAAGATAATTAAAAAAATATCTTAGCACCCCCGCTATTGTGAACGAGGGTATATACCCCGTCAGACCCCAAGTAAAGGGTTTTCCAATAGGTATAATATGATCTTGAAGTGACGTTTCGGCCATTTGTAATATATCATGATCTGTCATTTGTTTTTCATTGTATTCAGTAGTGTTTACAATTTCATCATGGAGAGATATTCGCAAGAACAACGTTTACACATTATTCAGTTTTATTACCAAAATAATCTTTCTCTAATTGCAACTTTTCGTGCGTTAAGTCCATTTTTTTAAAATAAAAACAAAAAAAAAAACACACCAGTCGACCAGTCGAATGCCTGTCTGTCCGTTTATCTGTCTGACTGGTGTGCACGATAAGTACAAGAAGCAACTTTAGTTGCGGCTATTCGGATGTTTAGGAGAGGCAGGAGGAATAGAAACAAAAAAATCCTGTACTTTTATGTTTCCATATACGGGGATGATATCTTATTGATGTCATTTTTATGGTTTTCTCACTGTGGAGTTGAGCTGAAGATCAAAGAGTTCCTTCTAAGTGAGTACCTTGTTTACTGTTTTTTGACAATTTGTATATAGACGTTATTCCATAACAAAATATTTCACAGGCAAACTGTGATTATGGGTAGTATGTCTTAGAGTAATACTTACCATCCGCAGGTGGAGGTATTTCGGGAAAATCGCCATCATTGCAATAGTCACCTGTGCAACAGGCCAAATTTATGAATGCCTGTGTGTTTCTTTTACGTGGTCCACCACCAATAGTATTGCCCAAATTGTGATTGCAATACAGGGGTATCTGATCTTGGGATAAAATGCAACCACGATTCACCCGCTCTTCACCAAAGGAGTCGCGTATGCGAGATTTATAACACTGAAAAATAAAATAAATATATATCACATGAAATAAGTAAAATCGATGGTTGAAAAATAGTATCAAAGAATTAATACCTGTATTGCATTCTGGCACATATGGGCATGTTGTGTAGCATTGTGGCAGGGAGCCTCGCATGATAAACATTTAAATCTGAAATAGATATATGAAAATTAATAATCTTCAAAAGCCTACAAAATGTAAGAAAAACGGAAGAAGGAAGGTACAAATGAATATATAAAAACACCACAGCGGACCATTCCATAAAACGATGGTAAATAAAGTAGTAAACTTGGTTTAATTCAAACAAAACATTAATCAAATGAAAACAATTCAATGTGCTTTTGGTGGTTACCTTCTTTTCATGCGCCGTTTGGCTTTTGAATGTCTCCTAGAAATGTTTGTTTGTTGTTTTTAGAGATTTTAAAGCGTAGGTAGCAGAGATATAGGTTGGTGGTGGAAAGCATTATAAAATTCAATATGGGAGGAGATAATAGATCAAGGGAATATAATAATAAAAAGTTGGAAATATCAATAATTATCAGCAATGGAAGGAAATATGATAGCAATATATGTATTTAGAAATCAATGTATGCATTCCCGCCCGCGTCCTCTCCAACTAACAATGAGGAAAATAATTAAGTATTGTAATATAATCTTACCTCGGATGTTGTGTTTGTATAGAATTTTGTGCGGGCACTGGAAATTCTTTACTGTTCGTATGTTGTACTTCTGTATCCATATTTTCTTGATTTTCCTCCAACAAACGGCCGCTTATTTCAGCTTTTATGACGACAAAGAGAACACAATATAATTATTGTTTTTTTTTAAATAATATTACATGTATTTTTGCTCCAATGGAGTTTTGCCCAATTCACTATTTATGTATTCTAGATTTTTAATCCCCCAATTCTGAGATTGTGTGGATGCATTTTACTGCCTTAAGAACACAAACAATACACATACAAACTCGTATACACAATCTTAGCAGATCGTAGGCAAGGCAAAATCATTCTTAAAATTATTTCGTGTGCGCACAATTATTTTTTTTAATTAAATCACTCCACTCTTCCTTTGGTTCTACAAACATTTTGTGGTATCTTTTTTACCTTTTGCATATTTTATGTGGATAATAGAAATAATAATCAACAAATAAACTAATAATTTTATAATCGCCATTATAAAATATAAATGACGTTTAGCGATGACAAAACGAGTACGATAAAGTTGAAAAATCGATGACCGAATTATTGAGCGTTTTTCGTTGTCGATAACAATGTTTAGTTATCGATAACGTCATTTAGTTATATAGCGTGATCCATTTCGAGGTCCCCTACTTTTTAAAGAAAAAAACACAGACAATTCGAATTAAATAGGGAATTAAATGGGAAAGTATTTCGACTGGTAACTAGCGAATGACACGCGTGATGTTTTGCTCCAAGGCCTGAATCGAAGCGGGTTTGTCCGCATAAACTTTTGACTTTACATATCCCCAATGGAAAAAGTCTGACGGTGTGATATCACACGAACTTGGTGGCCAATCGACCGGCCCAAAACGTGAAATTATCTGCTCATCGAAGTGTTCTCTCAATAAATCCATGTGGCGCCGTCTTGAAACCAAATGTCACCAAGATTACAAGCTTCAATTTAAGGCATCGAATAGTCGGTTATCATGGCACGATAACGGTCGCCATTGACGGTTACGTTCTCACCGGCATCATTTTTGAAGAAATATGGACCGATGATTCCACCGGCCCACAAACCACACCAAACCGTTGTTTTTTCTGGATGAAGTGGCAGCTCTTGAATCTCTTCAGGTTGCTCTTCGTTCCAAATGCGGCAATGTTGCTAGTTTACATACCCATTGAGCCAGAAATGGGGCTCATCGCTGACCAAAATTTGGCTCGAAAACGTCGGATCTTCTTGGAACTTTTCAACAGCCCATAGAGCGAAGCGATGTCGCTTGGGAAGGTCGGGCGGCTTCAGTTCTTACACAAGCTGTATTTTATATGCTTTCAATTTAAGATCTCGACGTAAAATGCCCCATGTCGTTCCATACGTCAGTCCGAGTTGTGCGAACGGCGCCGAATCGACTCTCCACGGTCTTCGTGTACACTCTCAGCTACGGCCGCAACATTTTCTTCACTGCGTGCTGGACGTGGTCTATCCGGTCGAATATTATCCAATAATGAATGCTGGGTCTCAAGATGGGTGATGGTGTTGCGAATAGTACGCTCAGTAGGCCGATTATGTTGACCATAAGTTGAGCGAAGTGCACGAAACACATTCTTCACAGAACGTGAATTTTCGTAATAAAGTTGAACGATTTGTAAACGTTGTTCAGGCGTAAGTCTTTCCATGAAGAAATGCCAAACAATACTTAAGCACGCTCTTTCCGCCTGCCTCTCTCTACATCAAACTTTGACACTTTCTTGGAAAAAATTGTCTCGTGTGAATCTAGACTTAGTTCTTCTATTCACACGATACTTATTTTTTAAGTATTTTATCGACTTATTCTCTTTCGAGTTTGTGTTTACGTCCACACACGTAATTTTTTCAATACTTATACTTATTTTAATTTTTTTGTTTCGGCTTTTCCTGTGTAAATTGTTGTTGTTTCCAAGTGCGAATGAAAAACACAAAACGTTGAGTACGACAAGTACGAGTACGGCATTATCCCCCTTTTCCGACTGCCTCTCTCGCCAACAAAATGCCGATAAGTATACTTAATACTTAAAAAAGTATCATGTAAATGGGGACTAAATCTGGACTTATTTTCAAACAATCAATCAATCTGAAGGGTCGTCTACAGATTTGTGGATGTAGAACCAACTTTGGTGTTGAATGGATATATCGAACAGTACAATAAGACGCAAAAGCCGTATCCGTAACGTTAGCATATACGTAAGGTTGTCGGCTGCAGCAATTAGGCAAATCTTGAAAAACACGATTCTGACATTCAACACAAATATAGTACCTAATTTTCTATTATTTCTATCATTACGACCATCATTTGTGTTGTTTACAGTGCCTTGAAAAAATCAATTTGGCAAAAAAATGGAATTAACTCGTGAACATTTTCGTGCGATCATTTATCACAACTTTCGACGTGGAATATCACAAGAGTGCATCGATGAACTTAAATCTTGGTATGGCGATGTAGCACCATCCTATAGCTCTGTGAAAAACTGGTTTAATGAATTCAATCGTAGGCGACGCTCGCTCTAGGACGAAGGTCGTCCAAAAACGGCCGTTGTGCCAGAGAACATTGATGCCGTGCGTGAACTGATAATGCAAGATCGTCATATGACATACCGTGAGATAGAGGCATCCTTGGGCATTTCTTCCACCAGCATACATTCGACATTGCATGAACACCTGGCCGTAAAAACAGGTTTGTTCTCGTTGGGTCCCGCACAATTTGACAATCGCCTAAAAAAAGGCTCGTGTCGATTGGGGCAAAGAAATTTTGAAAAAATGCGATCGCGGTGCTTCAAAAGACTTTTATAAGATCGTCACAGGTGACGAATCTTGGAACAATGCGTATGAGCCTGAAACAAAACAGCAATCGACCGTGTGCCGGTATGCTGGCTTTTCGCGCGGCTATGGCTCGTCGGCTTAGGGTGCTATTCTTGCCGGCGATGTGGACAGCGTTACAGGGACAAAAACTACATTCATACCGGACTGAAACGAATTGGAACAAGGGAACGTAGAAAGAAAGGGAACCGAAGATAAGTCGCGAAAGAAAACATGAGGAAAGGGTAACAAAGATGAAGGTAAAGGACGAAGACACTCACAAAACCCTAACAGACGGACACTCAACGGAACTATGGAGTTTTCCCACCGTCTGGGATCGTCCTAGGATCCCTCCATGATACCCCACCGCCGGGTTGGGTATCCCATATTCGCCCTATACTTACCCTGTTTCTACCCTATACCTCTACCACCTTAGAAAAGGCCTTAAGCCAAACGCATTTTCAAAATTTCCAATTTTACAAGCTCAACACATTTATTCCCTTTCATTTCCAAATCTCTCTAAGCTTCAATACAGTTTGTTTTTATAAAATTAGATTTATTTCATTTTACTTCAAAATTACTTCTACTTTACCTCAAATTAAATTCCATTAAATATCTTGAATTCAATAAGTTTTCTATTTAATTTAACCTATCTTAATTCTAAATTCATTTTAATTTTATTTCTTTAATTCCTATTTCAGGTTTCGCTGCGGCCGGTGTGAAGGTAAGTATGGTCTTTTCCTTCTTCTTTCTTATAGGTTAGGTGAGGATTCAGGGAGCAGGAAATATATTGAGGCTACGGGCCTATTGATGACGCCATCGTACGGTTATGAGGGCCCAACAAGTTACGTCTGTCCGTTTTTGTCTGTCCTAGTATTTTTGGGTACTTGTAAATTTGTCTATATGTATATTCGGTTTTATCATTAAAAATCTTTAAATTATTGGTTTCTTTTATTCTGTTTTTCAGGAGGGACGAACAATCAGTTTTGGCTAACCCTGAGCCTTAATGAAAAAGCACTACCCTGACCTAGTTCTGAGCTCAATCCTAGACCGGGGATTCTACCCAAAAAGGTAAGTAAAAAAAAAAAAACAACTAATTGTTTGGACCTAACAAAAAAAAAACTAACCACTGTTCTTTTTTTTGTTTTTCTATAGGTGCACAAATATAGATATATAGGGCTGTCCGTATGTTCGTCTGTCGGTCCGGAGTTTGAAAGTTGATCGTCAAGGAGTAACTGTGGGATACCCTTCGCATGCCAGGCTGGGCTATGCGTTTCCGCGCCTCCCTCGTTGCACCGGACGCTGATGTTGTGGCTGTTGATGCTGCGCTTTAAATGATTTTAGTTTGTAGATTCCACTTTATTTCAGTTTGTAAACTTCGATTTATTTTGACTGTAAACTTCACTTTAGTCTAGTCTGTAAGCTCCACTTTAATTTAGTTTGTAAGCTTTGCTTTAGTTTAGTTTGTAAGATTTACTTTAATTTAGTTGGTAAACTTTAGTTTAATTTAGTTTGTAAGCTTTACTTTAATTTAGTTTGTAAGATTTACTTTAATTTAGTTGGTAAACTTAAGAAATTAATAATTGATTGAGCTCAAGGTCTTGTTTTGTTGTTATTTATTTTTTCATATTTTATTTATTATTGCCGATAATTCGCAATTCTTTGAATTGCATCTTCAGGGCTGATATGTAAATATACTTAGTCAAACTTAAAAACTAGCGTAGATTCACCACCATCGTCAGTTGTTATTATTGCACTCAATAAAACTAAATAAACTTTAGTTTAATTTAGTTTGTAAGCTTTACTTTAATTTAGTTTGTAAGCTTTACTTTAATTTAGTTTGTAAGCTTTACTTTAATTTAGTTTGTAAGCTTTACTTTAATTTAGTTTGGTAAGTTTTAGTTCAGTTTAGTTAACTTCCATTTCACATTGTTTGCTTTAACATTTTTTTTGGTGTCACCCAATAAACAAGAAACTTGAATCAATTGTAATTTTATTTTCGGGAAGAGCCACTGCGTCCGGCCGGTCAGAAGTCCAAATCCAAAAAGGAAAGAAAATATCTTCCATTTTGGCCATGAAAGCCCATCTTCTTCCTTTATTTCCTACCTCCTCCTCCTAATCCGTCAGCTGTCACTTTTGTATAAACCGCCAGATGTCAGCTGACAATCGAGATTTTTGGCCAAAGAGCTGTTTGTAATTTCCCTACTTTTTTTATCAAATGGCCGTTAAATTGCCATACAATTTGAAAACTAGAACGCACACGACACCAACGAAAGTTGTTCGTGGAAGAAGCACTTCGAAGCAAATGGTCGCCTGTTTCTTCGGTAAAACTGGTCATGTGGAGACTGTTCCACTTGAGCAACGTAGGACGGTCAATTCTGAGTTATACACCCAACGACTTCTTCTTATTCACTCACATCAAGAAAAAAACTGCTTGGTCAACGTTTTTCGACGCCTGAAGCAGCTGTTGAAGCGTTCAAAACCCATGTTTTGGAGGTGAATTTTCAACACACTGTAACCAAAACAATTCGCGCTCAAATGACAAAACGGTTTGAGTGAAGTTATGCTTAAAAAATGTCATACTTTCCAATGGAAGTTCCAGTTTTCATCTGGCAACACCAGCATTGCCAGGACCGAAATATAAATAGCAACCCTCGTAAACATGAATTGAATTGTGAATTAGAGGGAAGAAAAGGAACAAAAATGGAAAATAGGTTTAAATATTTGCAAAAAGAATGTAAGCAATTAAACAGAATAGTAAATGGCTGTTTCTTTCATTTCATTGTTCTTTCCTTGTAACTAGTGGCACCATTGTTACCAGATAGTGGAAATCCGTCACTTAGTGCAGATTCACACTTGGCAACTTTTTCCAAGCAAGTGTCAAAGTTTGTAGGAGAGAGAGGCAGAGTGCTCTTTCCACCTTCAGGGTACTGCTTATGCGCCAGTTAGTGGAATTAAGTAGTTTTCTTTGCAAACTGCTAAACTAAAATTGATACCTTGAAACCCAAAAAAAAACGCCCATTATAAACGTAAACCATTAATTTTTCAAGTTTTATAATTTATCTTTATTTGGCCTACAGGCTTTAAGTTACATAAATATAGCTTTGATCCTTTACCTACTACAAGTTACTAGTTTTACCAGTTTTACTCCAAAAGGCGTTCCTTTACTCAAAAAACTAGTAAAAATAGAGAGAACTTTCAAAATGTCTTTCTCTTTAACTACTTTTTTACTAGTTTCTACTTGAGAAATTTTTCCGAGTAAAAGTAATAGCATTCAAAACACATTGAAAGTAATATAACAGAAACTTCAAATAGAAAAAATTTGTCTGTGCTTGCTATTTTTACAAGATTTCCGTTCCCGTACTTTTTTAAAACATGTTTACTAAGAGAGAACTTTCAAAATGTCTTTCTCTTTAACTACTTTTTTACTAGTTTCTACTTGAGAAATTTTTCCGAGTAAAAGTAATAGCATTCAAAACACATTGAAAGTAATATAACAGAAACTTCAAATAGAAAAAATTTGTCTGTGCTTGCTATTTTTACAAGATTTCCGTTCCCGTACTTTTTTAAAACATGTTTACTCAGAGAGAATTTTGAATTATTTCTCTTTTGCTAGTTTTACTATAAAAAAGTAAAGGAACAAATCTTATAATGAAATGCTCGAAACTTAAGCTAGGTACACACGATTGAAACCCTTACAATTTCATATATTTTGTAAATATTTATATGCAGGATTGCCAATAAAAATATTTTATAGACAGTGTTGCCAATAAAATGTTTTTCAGACAATGGCGCCGTTGTCACATACATAAACTTCGCACGTATAACAATCTGCAAATTGTCTCACAATGTCTTTTCTGCCATCGTTGCAAGAAAAAAATGGTATGTGTACACTGTTATACGTTCACAGGGTTGAATTTTTCCGCCATTTTTCTGACGATATTGTCCGATCTGGCAATCGTGTGTACTTAATCAAATTTCAGCAGATGTCAGATACTCCCGACTTACACTAGCTGAATGTTCAGCAGATTATCGGCGTTTTGTAGGAGGGAGAGGCAGTCTGCAAGAGGGGGGAAAAAATTCTCCCTGAACGTTTTGAGTTCTTCGTGCAAGTTCAAAAGAGAATTTGATGATAAGCTGCTGAAAAAACTTGCCTAGTGTAAAACTGAACATAGATTACTGTTAAGGTAAGTACACACGATTGCCAGATCCGACAACGTTATCAACCCTGTTAAAGTGGTGCAAATGTACGGGCAATGACAGATTGTTAGGCAAAGGTTAATTGACAGTTCAGACGATTGCAAGAAAACCTTACAATTTCATATATTTACAATATATTTTGTAAATATTTATATGCAGGATTGCCAATAAAAATATTTAATAGACAGTGTTGCCCATAAAATGTTTTTCTGGCAATGGCGCCGTTGTCACATGCATAAACTTCGCACGTATAACAATCTGCAAATTTTCTCGCAATGACTTTTCTGATAACGTTGCAAAACAAAAATTGTATGTCCACACGGTTGCAAATTCACAGAGTTGAATTTTTCCGCCATTTTTGTGGCAATATTGTCCGATCTGCAAATCGTGTGTACTTACCTTTACCTAGCCTTCAGGATAGTTAGTGTGAACAACCCATTCGATTTTCAATTCAAAACGATTTTTTTATGAAATCGATTTTTAAGCTTAAAAGTGGTAATCGGTTATCGATTTGACATTTATCTCTGCCACTCTCTGTCATTCATTAATTATTTCGCTTAGTTGCTGTTCTCTCGTTCTCCCAATTGCCTCGTCGACAATATTACAATATTTCATTTCGTTATGATTCCGCCGGGTTTTTCGCGTTTCTAAGTGGAAATAATCAATAAATGAAGAATAATTACAATGATAAATAAACATGAACGAATGAAAATAATGATAAAATAAAGTGAAACTGCAACACAACATAAAAATGGATGTGGATAATGACAATTTTTACGGTGAGAATAATAGGTCTAGCTCGCTGGCTCTATATGTATGTATGTATATACATATGTACATAAACAGCACGAGTATGGATGTGGATGATTCAAGTGTTTTTTTTTGTATGTGTATTTACTGCAATTTTTACCCTTGTGTGTGCGTTTGCGATTTGAAAAGAAGCGAAATCTCATTCATAAGGTTGCTAAAATATAATATAAAATTCATCATTTCTTATAATAATATGTAATAATATGTAGTATGTATGTACGCCCTTCGAAAATTAGGTGTGGAATGCATTTGGTGTAAAGTTTAGCTGTTCAAGTTTTCCCATATGTTTGCTTTTTGTGCTTTGTAAAAAATAACTAGAAATTTCTTTATAATTTGTTTTTCATTTTAAATGAATTATCGTCGGGGCGATAGCAGCGACAGTGTTTTTGTTTAAATGATTATGACTACGTGTGTATGAAAGTGTGTGTGTATGGTGTGGGGATTTATTGTTTGTATGATGATCGCAGGGTTGCCAGAACTGGGGTTTTGAACACTTTCTTGAAAATATAATTTCTTGAACCATTTTCAACTAGTATTTTCTTTTAAAAAATAGTACCAGAGGTATTGATGGTGATGCTGAAGTATATAAACTTTTGAATAACTATAATTATTACTAAATTGCAATATACATATATGTCATGCATTGTCTTTTTAAATTAGAAGAAGTTACACTAGTTCGACAGACGAATCTAAAATTCAATTAAATTGCTATATTTTTAAGATCAATCAAGGCTCTATTTGGAGTTTTTCATGATCAGAATTAAGGACCTGAATTGATACTCTTCAAGGATAAATAATGTTTTCTATACTCTGACCTTCTGTCAACAAAAAAAATATGTGAAACTGTTAAGAAGATACGACAAATTTAACAAATGGTATTTTTAGAAAAAATCCTGAAATAGGTAGCTTTGGAGATCTGTACCAACAAACCTACAATGAAGTTTGAAAAATTAAAAACGCAAAAAAATCGTACGTACTAGAATTATTGTGTCAAAGTTTATTAAATCAAAAGGGATAATATTCAAAATGTGTGTTTTTCGATTAATTTGTTGATATTTTTAGTTTTGACTTATTTCCAACTAAAATAGTTTTATTTGGGACTAAGTTGGGGATTTTCTTGGGAAAATTTGGGGACATAGGCAATTTTTTCTGGCAACCATGGATGTTCGTTTAAGACTTGGAGAGTGTGTTCCATTTCCTTGTCGGGACGACGGGGCCGCCGCTACAGACACGTAAAATACATGTTTTTTCTGTTGATTGATGTAAGATAACAGGTTTTGTTTATTCCCCTTTCACAGTTGTATTTGCCGTGAGTGTTCTCTTACCTAGTATTTCTCTTGGATATCTTTTACCTGTTTTTGTTGGGCAACATTATTGAGTCAATTCATGAATCATTATAAGCGGCTCTCTAGCAAACAAATGGAAATCACCACTATAGCGTTGATAATTATAAATACAAGAGTAGTATGTTGGGGTATTCTCAACAGGTACTGCTTGTGCCGAAACAAAATGCATTTCACAGGGATATCAAAAATTATTTTATATTGTTTTGTATAGTATGGAACCCAATAAGCAGAAGACCCCCGACATATCTCAATGGGTGTATTCTAATGCAGTTAAAATGAATTGTGTAAATTCAATTTTTATGGTGAGAAAACCAAAAAATAACTAAATACATTAATAATATAGTAAGTTATAATACTGACACCTCCTGTTTCCTTTTGTACAGCAGCGAAGGTAAACTAATTTCCCTCTGACGGATTCGTGGCATATAGAGGCCCTCGGTTTCATAATTTGATAAGTGCATGCACCTGCATAATAGCGGGAACAAAACCTCGTGGCTCGCCTAGGTTGTGCGTTTGTTTTGTAGGGTAACCACAAAAGAAACAATTACAAACAATGAAAATAAAAATATAAAAAGCAGCAAAACATTGTAGCATTTCTAAAATTTCACATAGACCTTATTAATCCCTTATAGCTTTCCACATAGGGTCCTTTAAATTTCATTCACAGATATACGATATATTGCAGCTCTCATTTATTAAACTCATCTAGTTTTTCATATACGGAAAGTTAAATTGTATTTATCCCGATATATGACATACATTTATGTGGAGTCCATAGTTCCAAAACAATGTAATAAAGATTACAAATTAGCAATTTGCCCTCATTGCACTTATTAACCTCTTCTAGTTTCCCACATATGGCCCTTTAAATTGTATTAGGTCCCATATACGATATATGTTCATTATATTTTCTTCATCGAGACCTGTTAAAAAGGTATCACAGTTCCTATAAGGCAAATATAATTTCTGTATGAACAGCACAAAAGTGAAAATATTCAACTCGAGCATAAAATCCATACTATAATACGGATACGAATCGTTGAACGTAGCATCAGAACCTTTACAACAACTGACTCAATATGGCCCTGAAGCTTACTTATTTAACCAATTTAGTTATATATAGCGTCATCGATACAAATCTGGATCTATAAAAAACGTGGAATTATTTTTGTATTATTCCCTATGAGGTATTGATCTGTATCGGATTATATTTTTATGTTTTTTTACTATGGAGTTGGGCAGAAAATCATAGTGTTCCTTCTAAGCAAAGGCTGGTATTATGAATAGTGCTAGTTATTTTGTTATTAGTTGTACTTATTATAAAGGGCGCTTAATATAAAAAGGGCGCAACATGATTTTTGTCATAAATGCGTTTTCCGTTTATTCTGGTCGAAAACTGTAAAATGCACCTTAGTATCTACAATTTTCGGGTGCTATAGTTGCAAATAAAGGATTTATAGGTATGTATTGTAAAAACCCATAAGTCTAGTCAAAGAATTGGTTTGGTTTTTATTCGTTTTATCGTGCCCCTGTTAAGGAACAACAAAATCGAGAAACGCCTTTTTTATATTAAGCCATTGATATGTATGTAGGTATAGGAATTACTTTCAAGTACGAACCATCTCAAGTCAAAACATTTGTAGTAGTTTGAAAAACGGTCTACGAATTTACACTCTTATATCAGTTATACCACTATTTTTCAGCTTTTATATATATGGGCATTTCCTGCGTTGCAGACGGCAGGTTTTTTCCCCATAACTTTGTTGATATTGATATTTTAATTGTTATTAGGAAATCTGTCTAAAGAGTTGAATATAATTGTGTTTATAGAATTTTGGATAAAAATCGTATAGTTTGGATAAAAATCGACGGTGAGGTATATTGAGTTATTTAAAGATTTCATTGAACATCTTATACAAATAATTCCTAAATTTTTGCTTGTGTATACTAGTGACGCTTCTTAAGTATATTTTAACATTTGCTCTAAAAATGTAAAATTTTTGAGATATTAAAATATTTGTTGAATTCCGATCGGCATGTTCCGGACAGCACAAAATGTGTATGGCTTGTACATATATCCTTTAATGACAAATCGTCGGCTTAATGCTATTTTGTTCCATACGCCATTTTGTATGAACGGAGAAAAACGCAATTTATTGTTTGAGTAAAAACGGGACTGAAGAGTTACACACTTTTTATTTCATAGGGTTCCCAACAGTGTTTGTATGATTCTCATGCATTTCTATGCTATTATATCCAAAAATAAGCAAGTTATAACAATTTTTGTACTTGGCATTTTGGTCCATATCCACTTTTATTTGACTATTTTTTCGTATTTGTATTACATGGACCACAAAGAAGGTCGGTGCGGAAGGAGAGTAATTTACATATTGTGATCGAAAGAACGTAAAATACTGAGTGAAAAATATAGGGCGATAGAAAAATTGAGACATAGAACAAAAATATCGAAATTATTTCCCGTTATTCAGAGTAAAACAAAATGATTGCAGATTCTGAAAGAGCATGCTTGGAACCCATATTATCAACTCCTAACTCAAAAAACACAAAAATGGCGTATGGACCAAAATAGCATTAAGCCGACGAAATAGTAATCATTGTAGTCCGTAAAATATTTTGAAACTTAAGCCTCAGTTAGTCCAGATGCTTTTCTCCAAAAATAAAGTAAATAAAATGTTTAAATACTACTAACGAATGTATTGGAAAAATTGGTCATGATTATCATAATTATATAGTGTAATATGTAATTGAAATGCGGGCATGTCAGGAAATTCTTTAAAAGGACCAACATATGGATGTAGTTGCTCACAATAAATATTACAAAAATAGAGATTGTCACATTGCATATGCGGGTAAAATTGGGCCTGAGCAGAATACTACATTATAATAGATGAATACATAGTAGTCTTTTTCTAAGTACTACATCCATATAGGGGTATTTGCAATACATTTTTCGGTGGTAATTAATTTTCACCCTTGACTAACTAAACAGAAAGAACAAGGAAAATGTACAATGAATTAAAATTCTACGAATTAATGTTTGGTAATTGTTTGTATTTTTGCCTGTGAAATGTCAACTCATCGATTTGGAGATTAATATTAGATATGAACTGTTTATATAAAAATTTTAATGTGAATGCATTTCCTAAACATTTTATAACTTATTATAGATAAGGCACTTATCCCATATTTGTTTCTAGTAATTCCAAATTTCAAAGTGCCGGAGAACACTCTTATATTAAAACTGCATAATGCTATATATGACATTTCAAATCCCTTTTTTTCTAACTACACAAATATAATAAATTACATTGCTTTTTGTAACAATTTATTTATAAAACTCTTACTTCATGCCATTTACGGTAAACAATCTATAAATTAACCAACATTGTTTATTCAGATAATCATAGGAAACAAAAATAAAACTTATCAAAATAAAATTCAATACTACTAGGTATAGATTTCTCTATTTTATATAGCAAGCGCATAATATGTACTATATATAGGGTTTTCTAATAGGGACATAACAATTTCTTATCTTTATGTTAACGCACCCTCAAACATTTTTAATGATCTTTTAGTGTCAAAACGTTAGTCGAAGTCAACATTTTCATCGTGGTGAAGTTCACTTACGTGCAACGTTTGGAAATCATTAAGAATTATTACCGAAACGAAATTTCGAGCTTACTTCAATTTTCGGAGGTTATAATCGTCCCACCCGACAGGCTGTGTCACTTTTGGATGTTCCGGCGCCAAAGAGCCGTAAGTGTATCCGTTCAAAATGAGCCAAATAATTCGAATCCACGTCGTTCCCAGGAATTGGACATCTCTTAAACCACACTGTGGCGTATTTTGCAAAAATATCTTGGCCTTCATCCTTATAAGATCAAACTAAGCGAAGAACTAATGCCACTTGATCATTTGAAACGCCGATACTTCTAGTATTGGGCTCTGGCAATGTTAATGTTATGTCCTTACTGGAAAACCCGGTACATGTTTGCTATCATATCATCCAAGACTCTTATCTTTTTAAGTACCCAAAAAAGTTGCTGTCCACATTTTTTGTGAACAAAATGAAGAAGAAAAACTGGAATCTTATCAGAAATGATGAAATTTCGAAAAATCATAACATTTTGTGATAAGAGCTCTGTCGTAAACAATAAAATGTATCCAAATGATGTCTGATAGTTTAAAAAACCCCTCCATGTGCCTTCAACAAAAATACTAAAAGAACCTGTTGGGACAACACAATATTGTTTACCAATTTTTTCCTTTGAATTTGTATCATGATTGTTTTGAAATTACCGTGAACACAAAAATATCATTAGAACTTGAAGCCGCTGTAACAACCAGCATAGAAAGATAGGAAGGATGGAGGAATAGGGTACCAGTAGGGAATTGAAGTAATCAATTTAACATACAAACATATATTTTGGGATTGTTCTCAGCAATAAATAATAACGCACACAGAATGTAATGTGTTGAGTAGATAAACACACTCTATACCATAAATGTTAAAACCGGCTTTATGACTTTCTTACTTAAGGGTTGCATTGCACCCAAGCGAAAAATGTCTTATGTATAGAAAAAAAAAACACGTGGTTGTTTAATATACTGTTGTTATCGTTAGTAATTTCGTATTCGTATTCTGATAGGAATTCAACAAGTAATGAACATTTGTTCGTGCCTACCATATGGAAAGAAATTTCTATTTAATTTTATTATATTCAATAAAAACCGAGCCGTTTGCAGTTACAAATTACATTTTAACGTGTAAAACATTAAAAAAAAAAATTAAAACAAAAGTGGATATGGACCAAAAAGCCATGTAAAAAGTTTGTATAACTGGCTTATTTTTTTAAATAATGGCATAGAGATTCATGATAATCATACAAACACTGTGGGGAACCTAATGGAATAAATAGCATTTAACTATCCAGTCCCATTTTTACTCGAGCAATTAATTGCGCATTTCTCATATCATACAAAATGGCGTATGGAAAAAATAGCATTAACCCGACGATGTTTGATGGCAAAGCTATCTAAAAGTTCAGATATTATGTTCTTTAAACTACCTATATTTAATGATGGCACATCATAAAAAAGGAAAATAGCAACTAATATTCATTCTCTGATTACAATGTTCCTAGATATCTATTAGTATGAAGAAATTGAATTTGAAGTCATTTCTCTCCAAAAATACTTACTTCATTTGGAGAGAGTGAGCAATTGATATCTTGTTTTAGGGTTTTTTTTTTTAATAATCTCTATATAAGTCAAGCAATCAAAAATATCACCACAACAAACATTTGATAGAAATTACCAAAATTATTTTTTGAACTTCGAATAACGGCAAATAAATAGCGTTAAATCTACTTATTTATTGCACAAACTAAACATATGTTATTTTAATTAATATATATACATATTTTCAATTGATATATCCCAAAATATAAATTATATCATAAAAATAAAAAAAAAATTAAAACACTATAAATTTCCACTAGACAAGAAAAATGTAAGTGTAACTATTTTTACTACACATATTAAAGTTTATCGTCCGGCCTTTATTGATCTCAATTGGCGACTAAAAGGAAAAGAAAATGTTTCATCTTCCATATCAATAAGTAATTTTTACAATTTAATATGGGGCGTTGTTCCTGATTTTGCAGATGAAATGTGACATTCTAAATAATCTATTTCAAAGCAATAACTTTTTAATTTCACCACCAATAACAAAATGCATGATGTGAACGGTCTAAAATACTTTTTGGATGAATTGTTTTTAGTCAGATATACGAGAAAAACATCACATGAAGAAAATTTAAAAAAATATATATGTAATTTTTGTGATGACGATTTGCAACAGTGATGTTGACGATCTCTGTAGCCCCATTTTGAGGATTTATGGAATTATTTAACTAAATTGCTTTAATGAGTCTTGTTTTGAAAGCAAAGGACATAATAGTGTAAAATTTAATTCGAAATTTATATCCAAAACTGCACAAAGGTTCAATGCATCCATAAACGAACCAAATATTATATATTAGACACCATATCAGACCTGACTGTCCAAATACAAAAAAAAACTCTCCGTATATGGCATTCGAAATTCTTTTCGAACGCATACTAACTATCGAACATTTATTTTTTCTGTCATTGTGAAAACTTTGAGAAATGGCTTAGGGTGTCTATGCATTCAATAGTCTTTTTCGGTGTAAAAAGCTCAAAGTATCAAATCTATTTAGCCAATCTGCAAAAATAAAAGCTTCTAAATCATAATTAATGATTTATTTATATCGAAATATTCAAGATGTAGATAGAAAGCGATATCCATAAAATAGGTTTAAAATTCCATTAAATTTTCTGAATTTTCTCACTTTCAAGCCGATGATGTAAGCCCATTTTCACATTCAAGAAGAATGTAGAAAATTTAATGGAACACGAAAACGTTTTTCTCGAAATCGATTTCTATCACATACCTGAATAAAATTTTTGAACTTATACCATTGTCATGAGTGTGTACTTTGACCTTTAATAATATGTTTTTCGGTACTCGAAAAAGTAATTATTTCCATAAAACGAAGAAATTGTAAAATTGTCTGTATTATTTTCAAATACGGTCTCAATTTAGGGAATGTTCTTCTTGTTGTGAATTATTAAAACTTAAAATACTTGTCCTCCTTCTATGTAGTGAATTTTTAAATGCAGGCGAAAATGTTTGTTGCATGGGAATAATAATGAATTGCACAATAGAAAATTATAGGATTGACACAGAACTTTTTTTATACACAACAAAAGTTATTTTGCTGCACGAAATAACCTTATAATTCAACTATTCTATGCCCACAAAGCTGTTATCAATTGAGCACATCTTTACATTGATAAGGTGTTATTATTATTACGTATTGCTTATACACAACATTAAATGATGAGGGGAGGGAAGCGAAGAATACTAAAAAATAGTCCAAAACAACTACTCGCAGTTGCTTAGCCAATAAAATTGCTTTGTTATCAGTGTATCCGGTTTTATTTTCATGAAAATTTGAAAATTGTTGAAATACGATATTTTTATTTTAATCAAGTAATAAATGAACATATATAAAAACTTTTCATTCGTGCATAGAAAATCGATGCTAGCTCCATGTCAATTCAAAAAACATTTTTAATACTTTGTATTATAACCTATAAATATTGCAATTCCAGCATGTCAGTATTTTAATGTGTATACCTTTCTCATCGATTTGAATTCTTTTCGCAAATTCATGATGAGAGGCTTTTATACATTACCGTCCGTCTCTTTTTGCAGTATTTAGCTTTAAATAAATAAATTAAATTTCTTGTCTAACACGAGGTTTTGTATTTTTTTATGATGAAGACAATGTGTTTGGCCTTCTTTTGGTTTTATGAGAGAATAAGAAGAACAACATAAGAGAAAAAGCAAAAAAAAAATATTAACACTATGCAACGAAATTAAAAATGTTTTCGAACATAATTCAATTTTTTTTTGTGGAAATAATCGAGTTTTTAAATATGGCCTTGAGCTTGAATATCAGCAATACAAAATAAATATATACATAGTTTTTTTTTATGTGGTAGAAGCGTCCCTAAGAAAATCGCACAAAAAATCAGCTTTAAAATAATCTCCATACAAAAACAGAGGATACTTTACTATATAATAAAAAATTAAATTGCAAATTTACTAAGAATGAAATATTTAATGGTATATGTGTGTTTGTTAGTTAAGTAAAATGAAGACAAGCAATAGCTGAAAAAAATTAAAATGATCGGATGAAATTTGACAATTGTACCTAGATCAATTTACACCATGAAGAGCCAAAGTAGGTCCATGAACCCCCTACAAAGGTCCCTTCAGATTTAAGTTCTTAATCCGATTGGACGATTGGGCTGAAACTTGTTTATTTGCGTTTAATTTTATCCAGAATCATTTGCAGGAGTAATAGACATTATTGGTCCAAACTTTAATATAGAAACCACAAATACAAAGCGATTGGCCAAAAATTTCATTTCATTTATTTCTTCAAACTTGTAATTAAAGGCCTTAGATAAATAAAATTCCGCAATTTTAATTTTATTTACCCAGAATTCAAGGTACAATGGACATCATTAGGTCACATTTTGATGTAGCCCCATATAAACAGTTCCTTGGCGTTATAGAAAAAAATCCTACAAATTAGGCTGCAAAATTGATCATTTGCGATTAATTTAACCTGAAAACATTCGTACGAATAATAATCGTCATAGGTTTAAGTTTTGACATAGACACAAATTTATCTAGATACTAGTGGAAATCAGCTGGACGGGTCTGGGACTTTTTATTGAAGAACCAGAGGTCGAACTTTACTTCCGTCTCCCAGACCATAGCAGGGTATTTCAAGCGGAAGTTCGAGCAATCGCGGTGTGTTTGAACTGGCTCAGTAATACCACAATAATTACTCAGCCAATGTCAATTGCGTATCCTCTGGGTACCAGGGCACAGCGGAGTTGTTGGAACTTCAAGTAGTAAACTTGGAAAATTCAAAACCCATCGATACCACGAAGTTGAAGCACTGGTCAAAGATGGTTTACAAAACTGTGTGAGATAGCGAAATAGTGGGAGAAACTGCAATGATACTGTGAGGTGACCCAAATGAGAAGAAAACAAGTAGTTTTCTGAAACAAAACAAGATCGAGATTAGTAAGATGATGAGTGTTCTAACGGGACACTTAAGCTTACAAGCACATCTTCATCGCATAGAACTAGCGGAAAACGATGAATGTAGGGCATGCAGGGAAAACATCCAAACGATCGAACATTTTTTGTGCCAATGCCCGGTTTTCACACATGCAAGATCCCGATATTTTCGGTCCGATACTCTACCAGACTTGACTCATCTCAGAGTATATGTCTGTAAGACACTGAGAAAATTCGTGTCTGGTATAGATTTTCTTCATCCCATGAGGTGTTAAAATGATCATAAGTAAGGAGTGCATAACAGGGCGAACTAAAGGGTTTTCCAACAAGAGGTGTTATTTTGGTATTTAAAAAAAATGCAATTTTTTGAGATAAATGATCGGATGTTTATTTCATAAGAAAGAGGGAGGTATGCCGTTAATAAGGAAAAACAACTTCAGCCAAATGGCCACCACGACCACGCTTACATGACCATATCCTTTTCATGAAATTTTCCATAACCAAATCGCAAAGTGGCTGCCTATGTCCTCGATAGCCTCACGAATTTTATCTTTGAGGTCTTAAATCGACGCTGGGCTGTCGGCCCGGAAACTTTTCCCGTAACAGAGCAATGGTTTCGTTGCTTGTGTGGCACGTAGCGCCGTCTTGTTGAAGGTAAACGTTGTCCAGATCAATACCATCCAACTCCGACCATAAAAAATCATTAATCATCTCTCGATAGCGCAATCCAATCACCGTAACTGTTGATCCAACCTAATTTTCGAAAAAGTAAGGTCCAATAACCCCGCCGGACCATAAAACAGTCACACGTTGAGGATGGAGAGGCTTCTCATCAATAACTCTTGGGTTTTCCAGATGCGACAATTTTGCTTGTTGACGTAGCCACCGAGGTGGAAATGGGCCTCATCAGTCAAGATGATTTTTCCATGGAATTCCGGATCATTTTCATGCATTTCAAGGACCCAATCAGCAAAGTCACGACGTTGTTGATGATCGGCCGGCTTGAGTTCTTGTGTTATCTGAACTTTATAAGCCTTAAGATCCAAGTCTTTATGCAAGATACGGTGTAATGACGTTTGTGGAATGCCCAATTCCAAAGAACGATGAGGAATGGACAAACCTGGGTTTTCTTCAACACTTTGGACTACAGGAGCAATATTCTCAGTTGTTCTTCATTACATCACTAACTTGTCCCAACAGCTCGAATTTGTCCACCAATTTCTGTATTGCGGTCCGACAAGGTGCTTCACATCGACCCAAAAATGCTTTAGTTTTGCACCATTTTTGTAATGAATTTTAATAATTTCAATGCGCTGTTGAATAGTGTATCATTCCATTTTTAGTAATGGCGTAGTTTATACTTGTCAAATGTCAAAGAATAAAAGCTTCAAAAGTGACAATACCGGGTGATTCAAAATAACACCTCTTGTTGGAAAACCCTGTACCTTCTTAAGTGTATGTCCATGGACCTAAGACGTTGAAAGGTCTGCTTTCTTCAGCAAATCTAAAAAAATGCCTTAGGGTTTCAGGGAAGAAGATGCCTTAATGCAATAATTTATTTTATTTATTTTTTGTTTCATAGTGTAATTGAGAACACTTATAAATACAAGACAGCGAAAGTTACATTACTTCTAGTTAATAACAGTCATCTAGTTAAAAACATCAAAAAATAGCCGTAAAAAACACTTTTCCTCATGTCAAACAAAAAGTGATGACTAATGAGTACGTCGCCGCCGCCGCTACTTTGACATACCCAAGTATGCGTTTTTTGTGATGAAATATCTCTCCACTTCAAAGCAATTATCAATAATTTTGTACACCTCACACAGCAGCAACAAAGAGAGACCAGACCCTTCACTAAAAATTCATGCTTAAATGGCATAAGAAAATTTGTTTTTGTTTTTCCACCAAAGCTCAAGCTACAGTTCACCTTGTTCAGTTATGTAGTTGGTATGTATGCTGGCTAGCTGGTGTTTCCGAATTGATTATGCAAATTCATAGCTATGTATTTTTCTCAATCTTCTTTATGTCATAGCGCTCTATGTATGTCGATATGATTGCCGTTTGCGGATTTATAGTTTTTATGTAGCACAATATGTTTATGATACATATTTCCAAAGATGATTATAATATTAATAATTTCAATAAACCTTTTGTTTTTCTATTTTTTGCAGATGAAATAGCATCGTTTATGCCTCAGCCGGGCGATTATAGTCTCGACGATTTGGACGAAATTATACGCTCCACTGATTCACATTTAGATGCCTCGCTCGATTTGAATGTGTTTTCCAAGTCATTTAACCAAAATGATGACTATGATATGGCTGTGGGAGAGACGCGGGAGACGGCGCCAACGTTTACCGCAAATTTGCAGCAGCAACATCAGCCACATAATCAAACTCCTGCAGCAGAAAAAAATGAATTTCATTTTAACTTTTCAGCATTTCCCTCTCCCGCAACATCACATCAGTCCTCTGGTGATTATGTCTCACCATTTGACACGCCCGCTCGTACATCCTCCACCTCGTCAGTAGATGGTGATCATTTTAATCCTGATGATTTTATCAATTTCCTTAATGATGATGATGTAAAATTCGAAGATTTGACCCATGACACGATACGGAAACTGAATGAGCATAATGAACGCAATACCCCCTCTCCCACGGGAAGCTGTACCAGTTCTAGTGGAAGTTCAACTACTAGTGGCATACAGAGTGATGTCTCCTCGGTGGCTTCAATGTCTCAAAATGCCAGGCATCACACTGCAATGGCTCAAGACCACGATCAAGATGATCTATTGGAATTTATAAAATTCAAAAATGAGAAATCTGATGACTCCAATGGTTTTGAGTTAGTAAGTGAGGAAGTGCAGGCTGGATCTCCTCAAAGTGATGATGGTAACTTCATTGTACCCTCTTCCCCCGCCGTCGTATACAGCGATGAGGTGCCGCAAACTAATACAACTTTAATACCCGTGACCTTTCCCCTATTGCCTGTGCAGTCGTTAAATATTGTACAGGGTACCATAATACCGGTACAAACAGTTCCATTGACTAAGGTCACACCAGTTGTAAATGTAAAAACCCCCGCAAAACCACCTCTCAACCTCCCCCAACAACCGCTAAAAGTTGTCACAAATGCCGCCAGCGCCAACGCTGGCTCCGCAAAGGTAACAGCTCCTCCCAATCCCAAACCAAAAACCATATTTCTTTCCTCGAATGATTTTAAAGCGTTGATGCAAAAAGTCAACACCACAAATGGTGCAGCGGCGGGCAAAAAATCATCCTCCAATATGCTCAATGGACAAACGCCTAAGATTATAATGAAAACAGCAAGTGGTAAATTCATAACAGCCAATAAAATTGCCGCCGCTGCTCCTTCATCTACAACACAGTCGACGGGATGTGCAGCAACAAATAACTTGATCACTGCTCCTTCAAATTTGGCGGTATCAAAATTGGGAAAGAATTCCACTACACCATCTATGGCAGTAAAACATCATCCTTCAAAGGTTGCAGGCAACTCAAACGCTCGATCTGCCGCCGCTATGGCTGCAGCTCGTGCAAATCTCTCACTTACACATCATTCGAAGGGTTCTTCTCGTGCCGATTTCAACTCAATACGAGGTTTAGGCGACGAGAAAGTCATCAAGAAACAATTACGGATGCTGAAAAATCGTGAGTCGGCCTCATTGTCACGCAAAAAGAAAAAGGAATATGTTGAACGTCTGGAGAATCGCATTAACAATTTGGAAAAGGAAAACTATTCACTGAAAGGGGTATGTAAAGAAATGTTTTTGCTACAATACTCGTAATAATGAAATACATATTTTTTGTGTGACTATAAATTTAAAAAGAAACCTCCAATCATGATTGGATATTACATTGAAATTAAAATTAATTATGTTGGCTTGAAACGCTACGAACATAATTTTTATGCAACAGTTGGCAAAAACTTGAAAAAATATTTAAAACCCTTTTTTGTTTTGTTTTTGCAGAAGTGCCAAAATGTAAAAAATCTATTAGTTTAAATTTTCTCCAATATTACGTGTTTTTAAACCTGCATCATATCTCTTCTATAGAATACAGACTTTTCGCATCAAATTAGACACATTGTTGACCAAACCTTTCGAAGAACTGCGAAATTTGAAATATTTAGATAATGGACCCCATATGTTTTCCGATTTGTAATATATGAGCTATAGATACCATTTATTGCAGCCGATCCTTATGACGTTTGAAGAGTTCTTTGATAAAAGAGCGAAAACTGCCAAATTTTAAATATTTAGATAATGGATAGATACCATTTATTGCACCCGATTCTTATGACGTTTGAAGAGTTCCTTGATAAAAGAACGAAAACTGCCAAATTTTAAGAAAATCAGTTCATATGTTGGTTCATCTCCTTCATACAGATATTTCGTCCCATTCGGTATCTAGGAGCTCAGAATTTGCACTTATACTCTGCATTTGTTTGTATCACACAAAAGAGGAAGACTAATACCGCTGGTCCGGTCACAACGAAATTTGGCACAAAGCTCTCTCTTGCATATAGAAAGATCCCTATTGGAATTTGTGAAAATTGATTTACGATTTTGTATCTATGCCCATTTTACTTCCAATTACACAGCACAACCTCGGCATAAGATCTTGCAATCTATTTGGATATATGGGCTAATACATTTCTCAGCCTAAAATGTGGTTTCATTGCATTGACTTCAGTTCCCGCCATATTTATCCGAATAGCTTTAGGCAAGTTTTAAAGAATCGAAAATTAAATAGCCTTCAACTAATTCTAACACAATTTTTTCATCCTTCCCGCGGTTCGAAGATATCTTACAAGATTACAAAAAAATCCTGTTTTTCAACCGCTCAGCAATTTCACAAAATACAAAAAAATTTTCAAACTTTTAAAATGAAAACAAAAAAATTTGATATAAATATTTTTCAAAGAATTCATCGGGAACACTATGCAGCCAATTATTATATTTAGTAAATTGGGACAAATTCGTAGATATTAGATTAGGTACAGTTTTTTGAATATGTCATTGACATTTGTTCTGATTTTAGCGAGGGTTACCATACGTCCTCCTTTCGGAGGACATGTCCTCCTTTTTTACATTAGTCCTCCCTCCTTTTTCAAAAATGTGGTATTTGTCCTCCTTTTGTCACTGATAACTGGTGACTTTCATTATTCAAAGTCCCATTTGAATGAGTGGCGGATTTCAAGTGAGCGAATTTTCAATACCGATGTCTTCTGATCAGGATGAAACTTGTCCGAAGTTTAGTCCTATTTGATAGTAGTTTTGAAACAAAATTTCAACCAGGTCGGTTAAGGACTGTCCGAGTTGGAGGGTGTTGAATTTTGCCAGCGGTCATTTTTTCCATCCATTATATTTAGATAATGTTGCCCAAAGTGTTTTTTATAGCCATTTCCTAAAACTTTTTTTTTAAAAATAAAAAAAATTCTCAAAAATATTTATCTGTAATTTTTTTGGCATATTAAAATTTGTATTCACATTCTTGTCAAAAACTATGATTTTATTTTAAAAATTTTTGGTCAAACGAAAGCATATTTTTCAATGATTTTGCCTTTATTGAAATGCCTGTCGCGGCAGGCTTGCCAGTTTTTTTTAGTGCCGAATCCCCAAATTTTTATTTTTTATCCCCTAAATCCCCAAAAAAAGATTTCTCATCCCCAAAAAAATCCCCAGAAAATTTTTTAACTTTTGTGAGTGATGTATTTTACAATTCAATGTACTTTGTACTAAAATTCATTTTGTTTGTACATAATCAAATATATCTGATTCAAAATCTTCCATCTCATCTACTCGTACTAATTTTTTTGTACACGTTTTTGGTATTAACTGTTTGATTATTTCTGCCAATGGACTAAATATAAATAATTGATATCACACTGAATTTTTTTTTAAAGTTTTTAAAAGTACATCAAAGGTTTTAAACTCACGATTCCAGTTCACTAAAATCGAGTTGAATCAGTAGAATCCTGTTACTAGTAAACTTTACTCCAAAATTAGCTTAAATTGTTCGTAATGTCATCTCGGAAGAATTTTATAAACTGAATTTGGCTTCAATTAAGATTTATAAATATCTATAGAAATACGTGTTGGCAATTACTACTGGTTGTCTATTTAAGTCGTACTCTAATACACTGCGAGTCAAGCTACTTTTTGTAGGAACTTTTGACACAATTTTTACGGACGCATTTTCTAAAAAAAATAGTTTTATAAGAAAATAAAAATTTTAACATAAATTAAAAAAATTTCAATCCCCGCCAAATCCCCGGATCCCCAAACCAAAAAATATATCCCCATTCGCAAAGAAAAATCCCCAAATTGGGGATAAATCCCCTAAACTGGCAGCACTGTGTCGCGGCGTCTTTATCCTTCCAGTCTCCCCACAAAAAATAGTCCAACGGAGTCAAATCGCATATGCGAAGCGGCCTTAGTTCAAAAAGCAACCGCTAGTTGGGCCACACGTTACAACATAAATATAACAAAGATAAACATCTAAAAATAGAGGTTGAACTACATATTTCGAGAACTATTTATCCTAATGACTCCAAGAATGCTTTAAATAATCCAAAATTAAGTAGACTTCATCTTCTTTTAATATCAACTGTTCATCCCATCAGCGGTTTCAAAAAAGATCTTACAAGATATTGCGAAAAATACAACCCTTTTAGAAAATGTTAATAACCTTTTAAAAAAAATTTATTGTTGAGCATAATAAAATATTTATTTTTTCCAATTACTGCTTTTTTTATTTAAAAAATGTCCTGCGGAGGTTCCAAGGTCTCTTAGTAAAAGTCAACAATGTCCTCCCTTTCTGGAACAAATGTCCTCCATTCAGAAAAATGTTTATGGTAACCCGAGTGTTTATTGTCCGATACTGTATGCACTGTTTTCCACCAATTTTAATAGGCTTCGTCCTGAACCGATAAAAGCTTTCTCAAGATTTCAATTGAAATTTTGTCAAATTCAAATATAGGGTGATCCATTTCGAGGTTCCCTACTCCTCCCTTTTAAAGAAAAAACACAGAAAATTCAAATTTAATGGGGAATGTTTATTATCATTTGAAAGAACATTCTTTGGCATTTATTTTTTGAAGATTATGTCTATCAAATGTTGGCCGCGGCTACGTGTCAGATGGTACAATTTTCGATGACTCGTTCGAGCATTTCGACTGGTAACTGGTGAATAACACGCGTGATGTTTTGCTCCAAGGCCTAAATCGAAGCGGGTTTGTCCGCATAAACTTTAGACTTTACATATCCCCACAGGAAAAAGTCTAACGGTGTGATATCACACGATCTTGGTGGCCAATCGACAGGCCCAAAACGTGAAATTATCTGCTCACCGAAGTGTTCCCTCAATAAATCCATTGATTGATGCGATGTGTGGGAATTGGCGCCGTCTTGTTGAAACCAAATGTCGCCGAAATCACGAGTTTCAATTTCAGGCATCAAATAGTCGGTTATCATGGCACAATAACGGTCACCATTGAAGAAATATGGACCGAAGATTCCGGTACGTCGGATCGGGAATCGGTCAATGGCAAAAATATAGTTCTTAACGAGAGCTAAAATATTGCTCATTGGTGTCAAGGTCGTGGGTCGACTGGAAAGTGTTTTTTTTTTGGATTTAAAAAAATGGACTTAGCGCAATTGGCGAACGATTATTTTGATAATAAAACTGAATAATTTGTAAACGTTGTTCAGGCGTAAGTCTTTCCATGATGAAATGCCAAACAATCTTTAACAAAAATAACATGACAGCATGACACGACTCACACGTGATCTGTCAAAAAAGGCTATTGAAAAAAGTATCTCTACTAGGATCACCCTATGCTATCAATTTAACATCACTTTGAGGTTCTACTGTAAATATAAAAATTCAAATTAAATTTTGACAATTTCAGAAATACATTTTTAATTTTAAGTGAAATTTACCCAAATACTTTTGCCAAAAATTAAGTCTGTATTAAAAATTCAGACCTGACTGTAAACGGATTTGAAATTTTAGCTATCTTAAAGTGTTTGACTTTCACGAAATTGTGAAATACTACGGACTAAAAGACAAAAACATGTTTTGCGATATTTAGCTAAATTTGTTGCTACATACATATGTATGTTTTTAAAATTTGGTTGGCTTATCCCCTCCATTAGCTGCTATTGATACCATAAGAAAAGAAAACCACATGGTGGGCCCAACATATTAATTGCGTTTTTGAAAATATTTTTATATAAGCAATTTAGAATTCCACCGTCTGCTTCAAACGCAATAGTTAAGCTTATTTCCCAAAGTCGTTTTGATGTCGTAAGAAGCTTTGCCAGAATATACACAAATCCATCCATCTTATCACTATGCAGGCTACCCGGGCAGGTATACAATTTATTTAAGTTCTATTTCTTTCTATTTTTTTTTGCATTGCAGTCTTGATATTATTATTTAATTGTTTTCTTTTGCTGATAAGTTTAGACAGTCCATTGCTACAACAAAGTGTGTTAAGTGTGTAGAATGAACAAACGCAAGCATATGCATTTTTTTATTATATAAAAAGTGTGCAGCAGACGAACAATGTTTGTTTGTTTTACTTAATATACTTACATATATATTTTGCGTTTTAAAATATTTTTGCACCCATGCAGGTTTTTTGATAAGTCAATAAACATACTAACATACAGACATAAATATGTATGTATATTTAATATTTTCTTTATGTACATTTTCTTAATGTACATTCTCTGCTCCTTTCTCTTTTTCTTTAGAAAATTGTATACAACACACAAAACAACATTCGGGGAAAAACAATTTTAAACAACAAAAACAAAATTAATTGAATGCTACAATGGACTTCTCTCTCTCAGTATATCTTTCCCATACAATACCAATTTCCCCCCAAAACATACATACATTTCCCCCAAATTCGCATTTAACCATTTGCGAAGAATATGAAGTGTAGAGTTCATTGAACACCACACATACTTGTATATACCTATATATGTATGTAGGTAGTACATCGTAGTACGTGAAAGAAGAACAACAAAAGCAATACAAAACGTTACCAACAAAATAATGACGACTTATAGTAAATATTTAACAATTGTCAATTGTTATGGAATTGTGTTAATCAGTCTTAGGTTGAAGACAGGCAGACAAACAGAAACGAATTCGACTTCACGCCGACTGACTGTGGTAAATGATAACGAAAAATGGCCACAAAGAGAGTAAGAAACCATGCTTTTTCCCCAGTTTTGTTGTGAAGCGCAGATATATGTATATGGTAGAAAGAATGTCTTTTGGCCATAAATATGTATGTATATATGTACATATATATGCATTTGGTACCGCGATACGACTGTTTGACGGTGAATGTTGACTAACCACTTTTAAATTTGCTTTTGTTGTAAAACAACCAAGTGGTTTGTAGTTTATGTTTTATGGATCATAGCAATACATTCGATTAAAAATATATGAGGTATACTTTTAGGCTGGAATTAATATTAAAAAGTATCGCAATTCCTCCAATACGAGACTTATTCGTCTTTGGCTACGAAAACTATGCAAATTTCAAATAATGATTATCAGAATACTTCTGTGTTATACTCGTAATCTCGAAATGGAAAATTCTAATTTAGTCGGTTATTCCAAATATTCAAATTTGACAAAGTTCGTTCCGGGCAGAAAAAACAAACTACCGAATTGTATTTGTTTAGAAACGAAAATTTTGTAGCACTAAGACCTTCGTTCTTGGTTACAGATCTCTTGAAAAAATGTTTATTCTACAGGGCTTAAATGTGAAATCGGGAAATTTGGTAATATTCGTGCTTGTCTCATGAAACTGTTATCTGCTTAAGAGAACTTTATTGAAATTGGTTGAAATCGGTTTGGATTTAGATATAGCTCCCATATACATATGTATATTAGAGTGGCGTCAAAAAAAGTTAGCGTTGACCAAAGCTTATATAAAAATTTTGTTTGTTTTAAGTATACTGCAAAATATTTCGATTCTGCCATCGCGAAATTAAGGGGCTATTTGCCTCTAAAAATAAGGGTTTCCCTTAATAAAATTGTCAATTTTTATTACCTTTAGAAATTAACCACTGGAAATTAAAATCTGGACCGTTACTTACAGGGCGAGATCTCTATTTTATTGCAATTTGTTAGTGCATTTGATAAAAAATCTGAGACAATTTCCACAATTTTGGTCCGATTTTCACTTTTCATGGCTTGTTATAGAACTGCTGATCTCTTAAGTTAATTTTTTTATAAAAATGAAATCTAGAGATCAGCAGTTCTATAACTAGCTATGAAAAGTAAAAATCGGACAAAAATTGTGGAAATTGTTTCCGATTTTTTAAAAAATGCACTAAAAATTGCAATACATATGTAGAATCGAGAAAAAAATAACTTTACATTGCAATTTTTTTTAATGGAAGTCACGTCGTCCTATAAATAATGGTCCAGTGGTCAATTACTAAAAGTAATAAAATTTGACAGTAGTTTTAGGGAAAAACCTGATTTTTAGAGGTTATTTCAACCGCAAATAGCCCCTAATTAACGGAGCTTTGATCAACGCCAAGTTTTTTTTCTTCCTCACAAAAGATGCCACTCTAATGTATATGTTTCGTCCGATTTGGCCCTTTAGCACTATAGAAGCTGAATTTATCATCCAATTGTTTTGAAATTTAGCATGGTAGAGTTTCTTTATCCATGGGCCAACATTGTTCGATTTGAAGAAAATCGGTTCAGATTTAGATATAGCTCTTCGTCCGATTTAGCCCTTAAGCCCTATAGAAGCTGGGGCCTAATCACGGCATCCGCTATCGACAAGTTTGGATCGTAATCTTTAATTTTTGGATCACCGCAACCGTTATCGAGAAAAAATTTGCGAGAAATTTCTCGACAACAAAATTGTCATCGAAAATAATTTTTTTTTGAGTGGAATTTGAAGGTTTTTTTATAAAAAGCCAATTATAACTTTTATGGGCCATTTTAGTTTAAAATATAATGTTATTTTAACTAATGTTAGCAGAATTAATGGGAATTAAACACTACGAGGGTTACTATATATATTTCTGCCCTAGGCAACACTAAGTGTTGCCTTGCACCATCTGACATTTCCATTCGAAAGTTTGACATTTTTTAGCAACGAACGTTGTGTCATTTGAGCGCGAATTGTTTTGGTTACAGTGTGTTGAAAATTCACCTCCAAAACATGGTTTTTGAACGCTTCAACAGCTGCTTCAGGCGTCGATAAACGTTGACCAAGCAGTTTTTTCTTAATGTGAGTGAATAAGAAGAAGTCATTGGGTGTCAAATCAGGGCTGTACGGCGGATGACCCATCAGTTCGACTGTGAGAGCTCGCATTGTCATGGTGCACAATGATTCGTCTTCTCTTGTTCGTTTTTTCGAATTTCTCCGAAGACTTCAGGCAAAAAAATTGTGGTGTACCACTCAGAATTGACCGTCCTACGTTGCTCAACCGGAACAGTCGCCACATGACCAGTTTTGCCGAAGAAACAGGCGACCATTTGCTTCGAAGTGCTTCTTCCACGAACAACTTTCGTTGGATTTGGCTCGTCTTCGAAGACCCACACGGTCGATTGCTATTTTGTTTCGGGCTCATACGCATAGATCCAAGATTCTTCACCTGTGATAATCTTATAAATGTCTTTTGAAGCACCGCGATCGTATTTTTTCAAAATTTCTTTGCACCAATCGACACGAGCCTTTTTTTTGAGCGATTGTCAAATTATGCGGGATCCAACGAGAACAAACCTTTTTTACGGCCAGGTATTCATGCAATATCGAATGTATGCTGATAGAAGAAATGCCCAAGGATGCCTCTATCTCATGGTATGTCACATGACGATCTTGCATTATATGTTCACGCACGGCATCAATGTTCTCTGGCACAACGGCCGTTTTTGGACGACCTTCACGACCTTCGTCTTTGAGCGAGCGTCGGCCACGATTGAATTCATTAAACCAGTTTTTCACAGTGATATAGGATGGTGCTTCATTGCCATACAAAGATTTAAGTTCATCGATGCACTCTTGTCGTGATAATCCACGTCGAATGTTGTGAAAAATGATCTCACGAAAATGTTCACGAGTTAAGTCCATTTTTTTTTTGCCAAATTGACTTTTTCAAGTCACTGTAAACAACACAAATGATGGTCGTACGTTAATGGAAATGTCAGATGGCGCCAGGCAACATTTCTTCTATATATATGTATTTCTTAGCCTTGGCCAGAAATATATATAGTAACCCTCGTAATGATAGCTGATGTTATGACCGAGGCCAAATTCAAATGCAGCTTCTTTCTATTAGAAAGTATGCTCTCTTCGGTTGTTTGAACAATCATTCCTCCGTACATTGACATGAGAAATCCGTGTTATTTTAAACAAGATAATAATTTCCAACATCGTAACCACCACCGGCTAGAAGATTTTTTGTGGCGTCTAGTTTTAATAATGGTAGAACGGACGTTGACGAATGGCCGGGGAAATTAATTTCAGATAAAACATAGTTAAAAGCTTCTTTTGAATCTTTAAACGCTTCCTAATTCTGCAAAAATGTTTGCAAGTATTTATGATTTTAGACAATGACGAAGGACTACTTTTTCCTTTAGCCCTATAGAAGCTGTAGTTTATATCCAAGTAATACATTGGATATTTCGTTGTTATCCAATCATACTAGAATCATAAAGTCGGCACCGCCCGACTTTAGCCTTTCCTTACTGGCTATTATTTGTATTGATATTTAATTTTTATTTAATGCATCTTGAACATATTTCAAAAACCTTTCCTCCTTCTTCAATTTTTCTCAATGATTTTCCATGATTTCACAAGCTTTCAACAATTCTTTTCCTCAATAAAACTCCATTATTTGTAGAGATGTCAAACGGGATATCAAATCCCGGGATTCGGGATTTTTAAATTGCAAATCCCGGGATCCCGGGATTTTTTGATATCCCGGGATTTTCGGGATTTTCGGGGTAAATCGGGATTTTTCATTCTTAATAATGTAATATTTTGAAGTGGAATACAAACACTTTAGATCAGTTTTAAATTAATTTGAATAAGGATAAAAACAGCCAAAGCATAAAATTACTTTTTTTAAAAATTACTAAATTTATTAAAATATTTTACATACAGTTCGTCGTCTGACTTATTATTGACGTTATAATTCTCTATCATTAAACCACGAAGAATATTTTTTTCAACTTGAGACATTTTATGAGAACTAAATCGACCCAAATCAGATTTTATATAAGGATTTTTTCATTAATTTGAAAGAATATAATACAATGTTCTTCGTTTTGTGGGCCACAAACTCCATTTGTGGTTTTGTTTTAAGTTTAGTTGTTTATAATTAAATGTATGATATATTTTGTAATTCTTCTCAAAATTTCTAATTTTTCCACCGGATTTTGTCAATGTTTTTTGATGTTAACAATTTGCTTCATTAGTTTACATTTTATTTCATTTTTTTAATGTAATGTCGACAGAGTGAATCTATCTTTCTCTTAATAAAGGGTGGTTAAATTTTAAGGCCCGATGTTGATTTTGAACAAAACACAACTTATTTAGGTAATAATTGTCATTTCTTTTTATTATGATAATAATGGTATGGTTCAATTATGTATGGAACAAAATATCGGCCAAATGGCCGCCGCGACCTCGGCGGCACACCTCCATCCGATGGTCTTAATTTTCGATGACGCTGAGGCATAATTGAGGTTCTATGCCGTTAATATGCCGAATTATCTTATGCTTTAGCTCTTGAATTGTTGCTGGCTTATCGACGTACACCTTTTCTTTCAAATAACCCCAAAGAAAGAAGTCTAAAGGTGTCAAATCACATGATCTTGGCGGCTAATTGACATCGCCATGACGTGAGATAACACGGCCATTGAATTTGTTGCGCAAAAGAGCCATTGTTTCGTTAGCTGTGTGGCAAGTGGCAACGTCCTGTTGAAACCACATATTGTCCACATCCATATTTTCCAATTCGGGCCATAAAAAGTTCGTTATCATCTCACGATAGCTAACACCATTCACAGTAAATGCCTGACCGGCCGCATTTCGAACAAGTATGGCCCGATGACTTCGCCAGCCCATAAGCCGCACCAAACGAACTGGGCGAGCATGCTCGGTGTTTTCACATCTCCTACAGACACGGTTTGCTGAAATTTGCGCACAATTCTCCCGATTGTGGACACATTTATGATTATGAGATAATCAATATTTCACAAAATTTTGTTTTCTTCGTTAGGATAATAGTTTTTTCTTGCCAAACATTTTTTTGAAAAGAATTCAAATTTTTTCCAATGTTGCAGCAAAATCGGACTAGTCGTTCACGAGTTATGTCAAACAAAAGACCCTGCGAAACTCCGGGACACGTATAATTTTTTTTGACCGATATAACTTTTCCCGATAGTCAAAACCACCACCGATTTTAGCTTTCGCACAGTGTAATCCAATCAATAGTATGTAAAATAAAATAAATTGTATTTCACAAATTATACTTAATAAAGTAACAGAAATTATTTTTTGCCAACTTTCATTCCTTTGCCATGTATACTAACAGCATTTTCTTTGCTAATTTTAGGAAAACTCTTCATTGCGTTCCCAACTCATGGCCTTTGCTCAGTCCTGCAATTGTAAACATGGCAATGTTAGTGAATTCATATTGAATACCCTAAATATGAATGGTAAGCACGTGGATGGCGATGAAGCGACAGTATTAAATGCTTTAGACACATCCTTTTTGTTGAATAACTCTGGCGGCAATCATCGTCATCATCATGTCGAATGTCCAAGAACATCGTCAGCTGGTTCTGGAACAACAACACATCATGTTAAAATTGCACCCAAGCCACTGCACGCCAGTTCATCCATTAATAAGGGTTTTAAGCATCGCATGAATGCCGCAACCGTTAAAAAGAACGTGGCCGTCTTGTTTGCCATGGCCTTTATGGTGACATTGAATGTGGGTAATTTTCAAAACTATTTAAACAAATCAGCATTGGAAAATGCAATGGAAGCTGCTGCAGCCGGTGTGCCAGCAGGTAATGCAAATGAAGCTGAGCCCGTGACCGGTGCAGTAACGACGGGTAGACGTTTGCTTTGGGTACCCAATGAACATGAATTTCTTGAGCAAACAAATCGCAGCAAACGTGAAGCAGATTTCGCAAATATGCCACCACCACCGCTACACTTTTTGCGCCCTGTAAATCGCTCATCGACGACGGATACTTTGAATGGGACATCGACCAAAGATGAACCACCTATAAAGGCTATGAAATATGGACCTACGGCTTATGGAAACGGAACAAATTGTGCTCAAGAAAATATGCGTTTGGCTAGAAATTTACACAAATGGATTGGCGGAAATGATTATTTGAATTTGACTGGATCGGATAATGACTATGGCATGGCAACATCTTTTAAGTTGTTTGGTTCTAAGGCTGAACACATGGACTACGACCTCGAGTCACCAATTGGTGTGAAACAGAAACGGAAAATCTATTTGGAAACTAATGATGATGGAAATGAAATAAAACAGAAAAAATACGATGTGGAAACGGGCGACGGAGGTGAAAATTCGTTGGAATTATTTAAAGCGAGCATAAGTGAGGAATATTTGAGACTTTTCAAGGGCATCAAAAGGCAGGACGACACCTTCTATGTGTTGTCCTTCAATATGGATCATATACTGTTGCCAGCTTCTTCGCATAATAAAAGTTTGCGACCAAAAATGTCGCTAATGTTACCGGCCGGCGATCCCTCGCTGAATGGTGACATTATACTCATGCAGATTGATTGTGAAGTTGTGAATACCACAGAGTTAGAAATCAAATCGCATATGATACCAGAAAAACTAAGACCTTTAAAGTATGGTCCCAATGTGCGGGTACGTCCCAATGATGTAGCGAATAATGAAACAAAAACTGGTGCAGCTGCTGCTGCTGCCGCTGCTACCAAGGCCAGCGGAGAGATTCATTTGAAAAGAGAGGAGGAAAAAGAGAGACCAGCAGCTCCACGGACATATTTCATGATGGGTCCAAAAAATCAACCAACGGCTGGATCGTCGGGAAAAGCTGGGGAGTCAGTGGTGAAGAAAAGACCCACTATTGTGAAGTTTAATGCAAATGACAGTGTCATTGGCAGTGGCGTTTTGAATGTACGCAATTCTACTCTGTTCACGCGTATGAAAGAAACTGTAGTAAATGGAGCTGCAAGTGGATATGTCACTACTTCCGCTCCTGAGGTCAGAAAATTAATGTAAATCGATGATGCTGTGTTTCTGTTGTACGTTTTGGCATAGGTGACTCGTTGAAAATATTGAATTTTAAAAGCGAAATTATACATAACAAAAAAAAAACGAAAATAATATTCAGTTCAAATACATATCGTTCATGTATAGATATATCTTAAAATGAAAATTCCGGGAATAATTTGTTGTCTATCATTTTGATTTTCCCCACTTGCAGATATGTTCACATACAATGTGTACGATTTCGGGAATTTAAGTACAAAAATTTCAAATCTTAATTTATTCCATTTAACATACAATATCTTCTAAACTACTTTCGGGAATAATTTAATTGGAATTGTTTCAAATGTTACTTTATCTAATTTTTAATTAAGATCAGTGGGAGATTTTGAAGATATTTGGAGATATTCCTGTACAATACGTTCAAAAAATGTTCAAGACATGCGGAGATATTCCTATACAATATGTTTGAAAAATGTGTCCGCGAATAATTGGATTTGCAAATATTTAAAATGTTATTTCATCCCATTTGCATGTGTGTAACACTTTTTAAACAAAATGAGCGATATGTAGGACACCAACTACTATTTAAATATACACTTTGGTCTTTATTCATAAATGTTATAAGATGTTTATCAAACAGATTTGCAACGTAAAAATATTCTATAAATCTTCTATGAAATATTATGAATAAGGTCATTAGATCTCATACGTTTTAGTAAATTTGTCACAATATAAAAACTGTTTAGATTGGTTTTGTTATCGAAATATTAATAATTAATTTTCTCATATATTCTTCCAAGATTGACGAGTGACATATGCATAAAAACGTTCAAAAGAAAAATTAAACACACCCATTAAAAGACATACATATGTATGTATGTAAAAATTCAAATTTATATAAAAAAAACTGGTAATACTAAATTCACTGTGGTATACGTAGGGAGGAGTCGTTCATGCTGGCTTTGAATCCTTTTTTATTCAATCACAATATTTTCTTCTTTTGTACACTTTAAGGATAGTTAAAATGTAAAAGTTAAAAGCAAATCGGAATTCTGACTTTGTTTAAAATTATTCTAAAATTCTTATTCTAACATACATAGTTCAGACCCCTAAACAGGAAAAAAATAATATCGATTGTATCTTTCTTATAAAGTATCTTTCTTATAAAAGCTAATTTCACCTTTACATAATTTCCTCATAGATGGATAGAAAATAATTGTTAAAAAAATTGTTAAATTTATATTATATAGCATTTTTGAAAATCAATCCACCCCCAATTTTAGACATTTCTTCTTTAGCACATTTAAAAGTAAATTCACTTTTTCAACATTTTCTTATAAAGGTAACTCCAATGTGATTGGAAATAATTTTATAAAATTTCCTAGAAACCTAGACATTCATATGACCCTAATTGTAGCACAAGTGATGAAGATATTCAATTGTAAATTTAAAAAATTATAAAATTTTTAACAAAAAAAATCAATATTTTTTAGTTTTACGTGACCTTCTTTATATTAACAAAAAAATGGTTACTGCTTGAGTTGATGTACCGGTAATTTTTTAAAAAAATTAGATACATTTTACATACATCCATTGATAAAAAAAATTAAATTCATTTTAGTAAATCAATTCACACCCAACTTGCAACATTTCTTCTTCAGCACAAATAAAAGTAAATTCACCTTTTTTTCCTAAACGGTAAATCCAATATGTTTTTACATACATCCTACGGACTACATGTTGAAAAGATATAACATTTTAACATTTTTTTAAAAATAATGTTAACAAGAAAACTCTTATTTTTTAAATTTACTAGTTTTTTTTTGAAAATATTCAAAAAGTTGCTAATAAATTGTTTACGTCTTATATTAATGTACCGGTTACTTTCTAAAAAAAATTATATACATTTTGCAGAAATCCATTGATAAATAAAAAAATTTAATCAATCAACATCCAATTGTCGACAGCTCTTCTTTGTTACAGTTTTAAACGTTTATTCACTTTTTCACAGTTTTCTCAGAAATCGTAGCCCCAATGTTATTGGAATACATTTTGTTAAATACAATAAAATCTCCTTAAAAATATATATATAAATGACCCTTTATTGTAATAAACAATAAATATATATCTAAAAAAAATTTATACAGATTTTCTTGTTTAGGAAACTGAACTAAGCGATAAAAATGAATGATCAGGCCCAAGGGAAAAATCGTATAATCAATGAAATATGATATTTATGTGGATTTGAAATCAATGTGAAAGGCATCACCGACATAATACAATACTGACTTTAATTTAATGTATATTTAATTTTTATTAAAAATTATCTATGGACCATCCATCCATTGAATAAATACTTTTATCCTAACTTTGGCTCAATATTAAGGAGTTTAGTTAAACCCCGCTATCATATTTAAGTATAAGAAAGAAGAAACTATAATAACAACAACAAAAATAAAAATATATCGGTTTTTTTATATCTATATAATTTAGTTAATAAGTTTTTTTGATGTTCATTATTATACATTTATATAAATTATATTAATGTTAAGCATTTACTACTACTTTTCTCAACGATAAGAAATACTTTAGACTTTTGTTTCTAGTAAATAAAAATACACGAAGAAAATATATATTTAAAATATGTACCACTCGTGATGTTTGATTTCTTTCTACTATTATTTCATAAAAAGAAAATTTATTGTAGTTTCTAATTTGGCTTTTTATTAAAAAAATATATAATTTTCTATGCAATATTTTGTCTGTTTGTGCAATCGTATCGGTTTTAAAATATCTTTGATATCAACAGTATATATTTTTTTAGTTATAAAATAACTTATCAAGTTTTAATATTTATTAAGGTAATTTTTTTGTAATTATAATACATTTGTATATATTAGTATTTAAACATAAAATATTTAATAAAACCTTAAAACAAAAAAACCTAAAGAAATCGTTTGTGTATTTTTTTGAAGAGTATATACAAGTATATTAGTGAAGTTTATAGAGCAATAGTTATAAAATCTATTAAGCAGTATTTTTTCACTTCAGATTGTTGCTTCTTGCTAATTATAAATTATTGTTTTTAATTTTCAAATAATGCTTACTTACATTGCATGAAAGCCTTAGAATAGTTAAAAATGTTGATATACATATTAATTTTCTCAGTAAAGTAATTTTGTTTTATTAGCTGAGATTTTGTGTAATTTCTAAAAGAACTGAAATTATTTGGTATTTTGTGTTGGGAAGCTCCGCACATTTTTCAGCCATAAAAATCGACCCATCCTAATACACACAAATGTTGAGATCAAAATGTCATATATAGACCTAATTTAAAAGGAGGTTTTGTTGCGAAAAAACATGTACATTTATTTTTCGTCCTTACAAATCGACCCGCCCTAATATACACACACTCGAAAATCGATTGAAATTAAATAGAGATCAATTTTACGTAAAACCGCACCAAAATCTTCAATCTTGGCCTAATAGAACTGATGTTATTCAATATTTTGTATTTATAGTCCATACAAACCGACCCGCTCTAATAATACACGTAAACGCACCACACAAGCGCAAACCGGCTGAAATTTGGTTTCGTAAAAAATCAAGAAAAATACCAGGCGCCCAGAGTATTTAACAGGCGTCAAATTTTATTTAGTTCGCAGCTAAAATAAATGGTTCTTGTCTAAGCTAAATGCGTTCCTAAGCTAAATGCGTTTCATAGCATACTTTAAAGATTTGAATTTACGCGTAGTAACTTGATCATATAATTTTATCCGTAAATTATGCTTTGAAATTCCTCTATTTTTTTCCGAAGTGTCAATCAAATGCGCAGTTACAATTACTGCAAAGTTTTGGGTAATAATTGATTTTAAAATTATCATAACTTTTAAACTAACTGGCGCAAATAACTAACTATCGGGTCTGTTCTGTAATCACGGCGATTTGATATCACGGTGATTTTAAAATCACCGGGGACTTTACATCACTTTTGGAGTTCGAAATCACCCGAAAATATTTTGAACAATCTTTTTTGGGATGCTATGAATAATAAACCGGGAGATTTCGAACTCCAGCAGTGAAGGTAAGTCGCCGGTGATTTTAAAATCACCGTGATTTCAAATCACCTTGCTACAGAACAGACCCGTATATCTTAAATGAAAGGCTGAAATGTCTTGTTTCATCCTAGCATTCTATTTATGAATTTGGAAGTCCTCCTCACAACCATAAAATGCACCATATCTCCTTAATGGAGGACAATATAGAATAAATTTTTAAGTCCAGAATATAGTGGAATTAGTGGCCTAAAATTTTATGTATCACTTGCGCCGTTATTCCAAATTGTTAAGAAGTTATGTGCAATTTTGTGAAGGGGTCAGATTTTGGCACCTTTTTGACATTGCACCGAGTGGCACATGCTTACTTTCATTTAGTCCCTTCAGGCTTGCAATATGCAAAAACATCTGAAAAAGTGGAAATGAAAAAAAAGCAAATAAATAAATTTATCATATTTTAATTCTTGCGAAAAAAATTGCACAAAACCTAATGGTGTTTTCTTTTCTAAAAAAAGATGTTGCCCTGTCAGAGAGCAGCATTTTAATAATGTCGCCTACACCCTCTTGTACTGCTGCATTTTTTATGGTCAGAATCGCATTTTTATGGTCAAAAAACTAGCCTTTTAACTCACTAAAAGTAGACTAAAAACAAAGAATACTCCACGGCGCCGCCTAAATAAAGCATCTGACCAAACTTCATTATAAAAAAGCACGCACGGACACACGCGGTTATTTAGGTTATTCGCTCGACGCCGAAAAAACATCTGTTTTGTAGGGCAGCGTCCACCGCTTCGATTAAATACAGGGCTGAAATGTTGCATTTTTGCCCCGTGCATGTGCGACATTTTTCACAAAAGAAAACGAAACCCTTTCACAGTGCAGCATTTATTTTACAATCGAAGACGAAAAGGCATTTTTGGGGCGAAAGGCATAAAAAATGTAGCATTTTTTGGCACAAAAGAAAACACCATAAGTTTGTAATTTTGCAGAATGACATATGTATAACAATCGATCATACTCTTCATACGAAATTGTTTGTTTAATCTTAAAATTTTTTTTTGAAATGTAGAAAATAAAGGAATAAAATCGACTTATATATATGCTATATTGACATCTTGAAAATGATGCACATTTTCATAAAACCAATTTTCTGTAGATCACTAAAGTGTCTTCTTCCCCCCCCCCTTTTTAAACTGTCTAAAGAAATGCACAAAAAAACAAAGTTATAATTTTTCCAAAAAGGTATATACCATACTTGATTTACATATATAACCAGTAAGGAAAGGCAGAAAGTCGGGCGGGGCCGACTATATAATACCCTACACCTCCCTAACAATGTGATAAGGGTCATTGCGATAATAATTTGGAATAATTGGTAAATAGGTAGGAACATATTATCTAATTCTAAACCGATAATCGCTAAATTTAGCAATATTCGTTCCTAAATTGGGAAACATGGTTCTTGAAAATTTAAATGATCGGAAGTAAAGTACAACTTATATAGCGCTTTGACACCAAATCAGGAGGAACATATATATGGAGGTTATATTTAAATCTGAACCGATTTCCCTGAATACTTATTCATGTAAACAGACCTCTTTCTGTCGAATTTCGTTCTGATCAGATTTAAAATACAGACACTGATCGGATATAAAATAACGTTTTTACATGTCAAATCGGGGTAACTTATATATGGGGGCTATATCTAAATCTGAACCGATTTCTTCCAAATTTAAAAGTGTTCATTCATATAATATGAAACCTTTTTCTACCGAATTTCATACTGATCGGATATAAAATGCAGTTTTTACAGCGCTTACAAACTAAATCGGGGGTAACATATATATGGGGGCTATATCTAAATCTGAACTGATTTTCTCCAAATTTGGAAGTATTCCTTCACGTAATAAGAGACCTCTTTCTGCCGAATTTCGCACTGATCGGATATAAAATACAGTTTCTACAGCGCTTACATGTCAAATCGGGGGTTACATATATATGGGGGCTATATCTAAATCTAAACCGATTTTCTCCGAATTTAGCAGTATTCCTTCATGTAATAAGAAACCTCTTTCTGCCGAATTTCATAATAATCGGATATAAAATAAAGTTTTTACAGCGCTTACATGTCAAATCGGGGCTAACATATATATGGGGGCTATATCTAAATCTGAACTGATTTTCTCCGAATTTGGCAGTATTCCTTCACGAAATAAGAGACCTCTTTCTGACGAATTTCGCACTGATCGGATATAAATACAGTTTCTACAGAGCTTACATGTCAAATCGGGGGTTACATATATATGGGGGCTATATCTAAATCTGAACCGATTTTCTCCGAATTTAGCAGTATTCCTTCATGTAATAAGAAACCTCTTTCTGCCGAATTTCATACTAATCAGATATAAAATAAAGTTTTTACAGCGCTTACATGTCAAATCGGGGGTAACATATATATGGGGGCTATATCTAAATCTGAACTGATTTTCTCCAAATTTGGAGGTATTCCTTCACGTAATAAGAGACCTCTTTCTGTCGAATTTCGCACTGATCGGATATAAAATACAGTTTCTACAGAGCTTACATGTCAAATCAGGGGTTACATATATATGGGGGCTATATCTAAATCTGAACCGATTTTCTCCGAATTTAGCAGTATTCCTTCATGTAATAAGAAACCTCTTTCTGCCGAATTTCATACTGATCGGATATAAAATAAAGTTTTTACAGCGCTTACATGTCAAATCGGGGGTAACATATATATGGGGGCTATATCTAAATCTGAACCGATTTCAACCAAATTCAATAGGGATCGTCCTTGGGCCAAACAAATGATATGTGCAAAGTTTCGTCGCGATCGGACTATAATTGCGACCTGTACTTTGATTACAAGAATACATGCACAGACGGACAGACGGACAGACAGACGGACAGACAGACAGACGGACATAGCTAAATCAACTCAGAAAGTGATTCTAAGCCGATCGGTATAATAAACGATGGGTCTATTTCTTCTCCTTTTGGGTGTTACAAACAAATGCACAAAGTTATAATACCCTGTACCACAGTGTGGTGTAGGGTATAAAAATTAAATGAGGAAAATGCCAATTTTCATAAATATCTAATTTATATTAAACATTGACTTATTGAAGAATATAAGAATTTCCCATAGTTCACTAAAGTGCCGCTATCATCCAGCAGTGACATGAGAAAATACTCGACAAAATTTAAAAATTTTTAACAATTTCATGAATTTGGAAAAAATGCCATATTCAATCTCGATCGCCAACGAAAACGTTGGTACGAAATTTTTCTCAACTAGTTTAAATGTTTGCACATCAAATAGGAGAAATTATTGCGCGATATAAAAGTCAATTCAAGTGCGCACCAGCTAGACAGATGGACGGGCGGGCATAGCTTAAAGGTATTAACTATCCCTAAACCGGATTTCCTTCAAACACACTTATGGTCATTTCGTTTCTGCAAAAAGTGCAACATTTTCGTTGTCCTTTTCCCGAAAACTTGACTTTTATACCACATTTTGAAATAGGAGCTAAGTTTTATTCGAGGGACTACATCAGTCCCACCTAAAAAGAGCAAATATTTTTCAGAATTTCGCGTCGACGGGGCACATTTTTTTCAGACTCGAAATCACCATTGCACAGTGTGTCATTTGAGCAATTTAGGTGGACAAAAGTATTTTTTAGTTTTTCGTATAGAAAAAGCATAGTAAATTAACATTAACCTTAGTATTAGTTAAAGTGAAAACACCACGTGATGGATATTTTTCAAAGAGCATTTTTCTAGTTGTTGTAGCTTATTCTTCAACTTTGATTGACTTCTATAAAATTAATTGGTTGCAGAATAATTTACCACGTCTAAAGTATATACATATTAACGATATATTAGCTTTTTTGTCGCACTGTGTTTCAGTTCATAGATCAACCAAATTAAGGCAAATATTTTCAAATTGTGCAAATATGAGCAAGATATTTTTGGTTTTTTTGTGGTATACACACTATATTTAAAACCCTGAAAGTTTGGACGAGGTGTTTTGAGGTGAAATTTTGTTATGTCCTTTTCTTTATAACGAATTGGATTTTAAAGGCAGTTAAAATACTCACTGTTTAAAATCAACAAAATAGCTCTAATTAAAATGATTCGAAGTAATGAAATGCACAACATTTATTAAAATAGAACTAATTTTTAAATTTCCAGCATTTTTTTCAATCGAGCTAAGAAAAATGCTGAAAAAGAAAAATGAAAAAACACAAGTTTAAAAATAACAGCAGTTAGACATGGCCAACTCTGTACGGCACAAAATTGCCAATCAATGTCAGTTTATATTTACCAACTACATTTATTTGTATACGAATTTCAGGGTTGCCAGCACAGGGATTTTAATAGCAATACTGGTGTTTAGTCAATGCGTATTAGAATAGGGGTTTTTAGGGGGTTTTGTAAAATTAATTGGGGTTATTTGATGCAATATGAAGATGAAGATAACGGATTTTCCAACAAGAGGTGTTATTTTAAATCACTCGTTTTTTCGGTAGCTGTCACTTTTGAAGCTTTTATTCTTTGACATTTGACAAGTAGAAACTACGCCATTATTAAAATGCATTGAAATTATTAAAATGCAAAAAATCATCTTGACTGATGAGGCCCATTTCCACCTCGGTGGCTACGTCAACAAGCAAAATTGTCGCATCTGGGGCTCGGAAAACCCAAGAGTTATTGTTGAGAAGCCTCTTCATCCTCAACGTGTGACTGTTTGGTGCGGTTTATGGTCCGGCGGGGTCATTGGACCTTACTTTTTCGAAAATGAGGTTGGATCAACAGTTACGGTGAATGGATTGCGCTATCGAGAGATGATTTGTTATGGTCGAAGTTAGATGGTATTGATTTGGACAACGTTTACTTTCAACAAGACGGCGCTACGAGCCACACAAGCAACGAAACCATTGATCTGTTACGGGAAAAGTTTCCATACCATGTTATCTCTTGAAGAGGTGATCACAATTGGCCACCGAGAGCTTGTGATTTAACACCTTGCGACTTCTTCCTTTGGGGCCACGTGAGAGATAAGGCCTACGCCAACAGCCCAGCGTCGATTCAATACCTCAAAGATATAATTCGTGAGGCTATCGAGGACCACTTTGCGATTTGGTTATGGAAAATTTCATGAAAAGGATATGGTCCTGTAAGCGTGGTCGTGGTGGCCATTTGGCTGATGTTGTTTTTCATTATTATGAAATAAACATCCGATCATTTATCTCAAAAAATTAAATTTTTCTTTGAATACCAAAACACCTCTTGTTGGAAAATCCTTTATTACAACAATTATATTAGACATTCCGCTTATAGCATTTTTAAATATAATTTTAGAGTATTGGGTTGCTATTCCAAAAGAATACTTCAAATTAGTGAATGTGTTCTGCAAAATATTAATAAAAATCGTACAGTTCATATTCTCTTCATATAAATAAAAATGGAAAATAAACAAATTTTTAGAAAATGCTGTCCCGTTACATCGACATAAATTGTATTCAAATTAAATGTGATAGAAAACGTACACCGAGTGTGTAAATTAGGAAAACAAAATGTCATTTGATTTTTGTCTATATAGATAATTTAAAAACAATAGATAGATCAAGTAAAATAGTACTGAAACGGTCGTGAGGATCCGTTGGTATTTTTGAAAGTGAAAAGGTACTGAAAAAAGTTATAAAGTACTAACCTGCTTGTTGTACGACTTTGTCTGTTGCGAAAAGGATTTTAAGTGCGATTTTGAAAAGATCGGGAGAGGATCAAATGCAAATTCTCACTGGAAAGTCACGTGACAGATTGTTTAAATGTAAACAGGTCCTTATATACAGTTAACTTTTCATACTAAATGGTCCATTTGTATAGACTATTTTCCACTGGACTATATTTACAGTAAAAGCAGTACACTGAACAAATTTTCAAGTATTTGTATGCACTGGTACATATTGAATGTATAGGGTGATCCAAGTAGAGATCCTTTTTTCAATAGCCATTTTTTGACAGATCACGTGTGATTCGTGTCATGCTGTCATGTTATTTTTGTTAAGTATTGTTTGGCATTTCATCATCGAAATACCTACGCCTGTACAACGTTTACAACGTTTTGACAACAAATTGACAGATTAATTAGTGTAATGTTATAACGGGTGATCCAAGTAGAGATACTTTTTTGACATATCACGTGTGAGTCGTGTCATGCTGTCATGTTATTTTTGTTAAATATTGTTTGGCATTTCATCATGGAAAGACTTACGCTTGAACAACGTTTACGCGTGTCATTCGCCAGTTACCAGTCGAAATGCTCCAAGTAATCGAAAATTTGACTCAACGGATGGACCATCTGAGACGTAGTCGCGGCCAACATTTGATAGACATAATCTTCAAAGAATGTTCTTTCAAATGATAATAAACATTCCCCATTCAATTTGAATTGTGTGTGTTTTTATACCCTCCACCATAAGCACGGTACTATGTTCCGGTTTCACGCTGAAATCCCATACAAAAATCAAAGTTGTGAAAAAATGAGTGAAATTTTTTCATTTGTGGTACTATGTTTTTTCAACATGAGAAATTGACATATTGCGCCGCTACAATTTAATTGAACGCCGCAACAAATTTAATGCCGCCAGCATTGTACTCCTATTTATTTATATTCATGTTTGTCCGCGAGAAATTCAATTGTTGTCAATCTTAGCGATACAATTTCCTAATAAAGAATACAATATTAAATTATCTGAAAGAAAACTAATGCAAAGCTTTGGAACAGAAAATAATTATGTATATTGAATAAACGAGAAGAGGAAATTCCGATTGGATAGTCCGAATTTACACTAGGCAAGTTTTTTCAGCAGCTTATCATCAAATTCTCTTTTGAACTTGCACGAATAACTCAAAACGTTGAGGGAGAGTTTTTCCCCCCTCTTGCCAACTGCCTCCCTCTTCTACAAAACGCCGATAATCTGCTGAACATTCAGCCATTGTAAATCCGGACATAGCAAAGCAAAAAAGTGTAAAACACTGGAAGGACATGTAACTATATGTAATAATGTGGAATTTGTCTTATAATTACGTACGTTTTGTATGTTTAGAATAATCGTGACGAAAAGCCTGGAAAAACTTTGTGGACGGCAAACGCTACCGAAGCAGTAGGACAATGGAATTGGGCAGTGCATGTGATCTCGTTTTTAAATGATTAAATAGTGAGTTCTTGCCAGCCATAGGAGTTGGAAGAAGAAAATCCGTTTATGGATGGAAGTATAATTTATATATGTCCACAAATATAATGTAAATCCTTAAAAATAATAATAAAACATATTTTTCGGTTCATCAAAACATCATCTTAATTATTTATATTCGTACAACAGTAGGAAATTATTTTGTTATTTGTAACATTGTATTACCATGGCTTCTGATGCCTCACAAGCATCGCCATCGTATCAACACAAAATAAATAATTTATTTAGTTATAACATTAGCACAATGATCTTCAACCATATTTCCATTTTGCAATTTAAATTAACTATATTCTAAGTCGGCATTATTCCATTTACTTGCTTATTGATTCTAATATAAACTCGTGTTTGTTTTCAAGAAAAGCAAAAAGAAAAAAATTCACATGCTTATACACACACACATACATATAAAAGTGACATTTCGACACACACACTTCAAAAATGCAATGCAACCTTAGTAAAAAAGCGTTCTATTTTTCAACTTGAAATAACATTTTGTGGAATTTTTTCAAGCTGAAAAAACATAGTACTCACCTTTAGGATGGGGGGCAGCGTTACCGTTGGAAAATTTCAAAAAGGGGCACAAAAAGGGGCAACCGATCATTAAAAAGGGCGATCAATTTTTAGGTTTTTATTTAATGAAAACAACAATAAAAAAACAAAGCTTAACATAAAAAATAAGTAGGTAACATTAAAAAATTTATTCATTTACACTAAAACTAAACAAAAAATACAATGTTATACAAAACTTCTTATGATGTATACTAAAAATATGTACTGTGCTCGGGTTACAAACTTTCTGATTTTCGTTCCACTTCGCCGGCGTTGCCGGTATGCTGGCGTTTGCGCGGCTATGGCTCGTCGGTTCGGGGTGGTATTCTTGCCGGCGTCGTGGAGTTTACACAGCGACAAAAACAAATTCATACCGGACGTATCGACATAACATTGAAGGAATTAGGGTACCCGAAATAAGTTTGACAAGAAAAGGAAAGAAGCAAAAAGGAAGGGAAAACAGACGAGGACACTCACGAAATCGCAGACAATGTACACTTATGGGAACCTCTTCGACCCTTGGCTGGTGTCATGCCAAGACTTGGCCCTCCCACTGGAATCGGCTTCAGATTCCACCTTGATACCTACGTATGTATCTGTTTAGGTATCCCATGATTGACCCTTTACTTACCCCTATCTACCCCTTCCCTACCACCTTAGAAATGGCCCTAAGCCAAATGCATTTCCAAAATTTTCGTTTTCACAAGGTCAACACATTTATTCCATGTCATTTTCAAATCCTTTAATACATTATTTTTATAAAATTTTAAATTAGATTTATTTCATTTACTTCAACATTAATTATGCTTCATTTCAAATTAAATTCTATCAAATCTATTAAATTCAATAAGTTTAGATTTAATTTAACTTTAATTTTAATTCTAAATTCACGTTATCTTATAATTTCTTATTCAAATTAATTTCAAATGTGATTCTATCCATTTACATTTGTTCTAGTTAATAATATTTGTTTCTTTTTTTCTTTCAGGTTTCGCTGCGGCCGGGGTGAAGGTAAGTATGGTTTCTTCTTTCTTATAGGTTATCTGAGGATTCAGGGAGCAGGAACTATGTATATGGAGGCTACGGGGCTATTGGTGACGCCATCATACGGCTATGAGGGCCCAAAACGTTACGTCTGTCTGTATCTGTCTGTCCTAGTATTTCCGGGTACGTGTAAACTGGTCTATATGTATATTTGGTCTTGCTTATTTTTTTTTCATTAAATTTATGGTTTCTTTTATCTTGTTTTTCAGGAGGAACGAACAATCAGTTTCGGCTAACCCTGAGCCTTAACGAAAAAGTAATTCCCTGTCCTAGTTCTGAGCTCAATCCTAGTCCGGGGATTCTACCCAAAAAGGTAAGAAAAAAACTAATTGTTTGGGCCTAACAAAAAACTAACCACTGTTTTTTTTTTGTTCTTCTACAGGGGCACAAATATAGATATATAAGACTGTCCGTCTGTTCGTCTGTCGGTCCAAGGTTTAAAAGTTAATAGTCAAGGAGTAACTGTGGATACCCTTCGCATGCCAGGCTGGGCTATGCGATTCCGCGCCTCCCTCGTTGCACCGGACGCTGATGCTGTGGCTGTTGATGCTGTGGCGGTTGATGCTGTGTTTTAATTTAGTCTGTGAACTTCACTTTAACTTAGCTTGTAAGCTTTGCTTTAGTTTAGTTTTTTTTTTTTTTTAGATTTTCTTTAATTTAGTTTGTAAAATTGTCTTTAATTTAGTTTGTAAAATTTACTTTATTTTAGTTGGTAAGCTTTAGTTTAATTTAGTTGGTAAGCTTTAGTTTAATTTAGTTTGTAAGCTTTAGTTTAATTTTGTTTGTAAGCTTTAGTTTAATTTTGTTTGTAAGCTTTAGTTTAATTTAGTTTGTAAACTTTACTTTAATTTAGTTTGTAAGCTTTACTTTAATTTAGTTTGTAAGCTTTACTTTAATTTAGTTTGTAAGCTTTACTTTTATTTCACACTGTGTGCTTTAACAAATTTCTTTATGGTGTCGCACAATAAAAAACTTTAATCAATTTGAATTTTTATTTTCGGGAAGAGCCACTGCGTCCGGCCGGTGAAAAGTCCAATTCCAAAAAGAAAGCAAATATCTCCCATTTTGGCCATGAAAGTCTATCTTCTTCCTTTATTTCCTACCTCCTCCTCCTATCCTGTCAGCTGTCACTTTTGTATATACCGCCAGATGTCAGCTGACAGTAGAGATTATTGGCCAAACAGCTGTTTGCAATTTCCCTACTTTTTTAATCAAATGGCCGTTAAATTGCCATACAATTTGAAAAAATAACGCACACGACAAATATTTCATCACATACATTTCATTAATTATAGTTACTTTTGTGTAACTTCTTTTTTTATACTTTCTTATTAGATCTGTGCTTGGGACAGATGTGAATTGAGTTTTTTTGATCTCACAATAAATCTGTTTAGAAAAAAGCTTATAACATTTATATACATCAACCAAATGAAAAATAAAATATAAATTGGATTTTTTAATAAACACATATATTGTTACAATTAAGAAATCACTCAAATTAATTGTATTGTTGCATAGACGCCGACCTATTCGCAGAATTTTCACGAATAAGATGAAACGGTGGAAATAGATTCTCATATGCTTACACATACAAATAATAAATGTAAATGGTTTTAACATATGCGTATATCCCATTAAATAACCTAATTCGAACGTAGCGCGTTAGGCATTTCCGTACGTTAGTACGAAAGTGTTGTCATAAGAGTATAAAAAGCAGATTTTTTTACAAAAGCTAAAAAGTGGCACAAAAAAGCGAAAAGGGGCACATTTAGTATCAAAAAATAAAAGGGGCGCAAAAGTAGCACGGCTGAAAAAAAGGGGCAAATATGCCACTTTAGTCGCACAACGGTAACGCTGATGGGGGGTATATTCATTTTGTCACTCCGTTTGTAACACCTCTAAATATTGATCTGAGACCCCATAAAGCATATATATCTTTAATCGTCGTAAAATTCTAAGACGATTTAGCCATTTCCTTCTGTCCGTCCGTCCGTCTGTTGTAATCACGCTACAATCTATAATACTTGAGCTAGGTGGCTGAAATTTGGTATAGATACTTCTTATAGCTGCAGGTAACTTGGGATTGAAAATGGGCAATATCGGTACATATTTAGATATAGCTCCCATATATAGCACCTAACTTGTTGTGATTCCTATCTACTATATATTTTAGTGTTTTTCGGTGTTATTTTCTTTAGGTTTGAGTTATTTTGTGAGGTCACATGCTATGCATGGTGGAGGGTATATAAGATTCGGCATGGCCAACTTAACGCTTTCGCTTGTTTTCTTTAAAAAAGTAGGGAACCTCGAAATGGATCACGCTATATAAGCAGTTAACGTTTGAAAATATTTCCCATCTTTAGTGTGAGAGGTATCAAAAGGAGCAGTGCAACTACAGTCATTTTTCTCAAGCGACTAATAACACTGTGATACAAAATCGAACTTTCCGAATGGGAATGGGATGAGCCCAATTGCAAATGAAAGTTGACATTATCCATAACAAAACCCTCAAGGGTTTTTTTCAGATCAGTGCGAGATTTTTTTTTACACGCATTTGAAGTTGGTGATTTTGGAACGCTGTCTAACAAGAAAAGATCATTGAAAATTTGATAAAATGATTATTTATTTTTAAAATCATGTAAAGCTTTGGTATCTTACGGTTTCTGGGGTCGAGGAAATCATTTATTACCTGCAACTCACGATAGATGGCGCTGACATGCAAATGGTGCTACTTCTTGTCGATTTTCATTGAAAAAGCGGTTCAAAATTACCAACTTCAAATGCGTGTAAAAAAAATCTAGCACTGAACTGATAAAAACCCTTGAGGGTTTTGTTAGGGATAATGTCAAAATTCATTTGCAATTGGTTTCATCCCATTCCCATTTTGGTTGTTGCACTGTGTAATATGTTACTATTTGTGTAATTGTTGAATATGCTACATATGTGCATGTAGTAGTATAGAAGTAGTAGTGGAGAATCTATATTTCACTAAATTGCAAAACTTTGTGGGGAATGTACTTAACATAGCCTGATATACCAACAAAAATTAAGCACCTGAATTAATAGATCCTTTTCCAAGATATTCAAGGCTTCAGGATGTTTTCTATATTTTGACCTACAGCCACTATTTTGAAACGGAGTAGCAGAACTATTTTTGAAAAAAACTTTTTTTTCTAATTGTTTTAACGACAGCTACTAAACTTCCTTTTCTACATGGTAGATGTGTTTTCCGCCCCCATAATTTCCTTTAACTTAAATGATATCCCGTATTTACCGAGATTATACTTCAAACAATATATGGTCCAAATACTAAAGGTAACTTCCAAGAAAAAATGAATTTTAGAAAAGAAAATAAAAAAAATGTTTGTTTGGGTTAAATAAGTATACCCAATCTATACAAAAATAAGTTTTTACGCCTCGGACACAATAAAAAGGTTGTTGCATAGTGTTAGTGTGCCAAAGTTTATTAAAATCCGAAGGGATAATTTTTAACATGTGTGTTTTTCGAGTCATTTGGTTTGGTATTGTTTTAAATAAAAGTAGTATTTGGGGTTATGTTGAGAAATTTCTTGTGCTTATTTGGGGACAACAGTCATTTTTTTATGGCAACCTTGATACGAATTGTCAAATGGAATGCATGTGAGTTGCCAACTACATTTTGAATTAAAATTAAATTCATTCATTGCCGGTGAGTTCATTCATTGCCTCTCTCCCTCTTTGAGAGAGACGGAATACGAAAAGAATGAGAGAACAAAGACGGAATACGAAAAGAATGAGAGAACAAAGACGGAATACGAAAAGAATGAGAGAACAAAGACGGAATACGAAAAGAACAAGGGAACAAAGAAAGAATACGAAAAGAATAAGGGAACAAAGAAAGAATACGAAAAGAATAAGGAAACAAAGAAAGAATACGAAAAGAATAAGGAAACAAAGAAAGAATACGAAAAGAACGTGATTTGAAAGAAAGAAACGAATAAAAAAATTAGTGTGTTTTGTGATTTGAAATTGGTTGGGTGGTTCTGTTGCGTTTTTTTTCGGAAAAAATCAAATCGTCATCAAAATTTTTCACAAAAACACAATAACTATTCCGATAATAAACTAATAAACAATATTTCCTCTGGAACGATATATTCCTGGTGAGTGTCAGTTCAGTAGTCTTTCTTCTCTGGAACGATATATTCCTGGTGAGTAGGAAATTTATTGAGAGAAATTGGTGAAAGTGGAAGGATATATTCACAGTATTTTAATATATACTATAACCAACACAAACAATAACGCAGAAGAAGTTAAGAGTTTCTCCATAGTTTTTATTTCAACTTTCTTTTCCATTGCAGTTAAATACCAATCTTTATCATCATCATGTTTGTGGTCAGACGCAGTGTTCGTTTGTATCCAAGTGGCTTAAAGTAAGTATAAAATAATAAATATCCCTTTATCCATTTTACGTATCTATTAATGAAGTTGTCCAGTTGCCTTTGTACCATGTTAAATGGAGGTCATGTACATTTGTACACAAACACACGTATAAAGCTATCATCCATCGTATTATTTATCTATGGGTGATTCAACTTTGCAAAGAATTGCTAATATTTGTAAACTCATTGTTGTTGTTGTTTTCGTTTTAAATTTCGGCAGTTTTCTTAAAATATATACTTACATATATATGCATATATGTATGTCGTATCAAAAAGAAATTCATAAATACGAAATACGCAGAAACTTTATGCCTTTGTGTCGTTTTAAATATTATACATTTTCGAGATGTTTGTCCACAATCAATCTACATGTCTAATTGGCAATTTTTTAACATGTTTATTTAAGTGTGCATTATTAATGTTTATCTTTGTTGTTTTTACCTTTGCAGCTTGGCCAAACATTTTTCCAGCCAATTGGGTGACTTGGGAAGTGGTGCCGGCAAAGGTGGTGGTGGCGGCGGTTCTATTCGCGAAGCAGGCGGCAGTTTTGGCAAAATGGAAGCAGCTCGTGAAGAGGAATACTTCTACAAAAAGGTATGTGTGTATGTGTTCGGCTAGAGAATCTTCTAAGCTTTTTGAGGTGGAGTAGTGGAATACCTACATATGTACGTAGTTCTAATTTTTTGTTTGCATAACCACAACTGGTTTTTACTGCACTGCTTCTATTCGATAAAGTACAAATCCAAATAGATTTTATTTTTGTATAGAATGAATGGATAGTACAATGTACCTATGTACTTTTATAAATAATCGAACGAACATTAGTTGGTGAATGATGTCATCACTTTCACGCTATGATGGGAATATTTGATTTTGACATGACTGCTAGTGTTTGTACATATATAGTTTTGTATATTATTTTCTGGAATGCAATTGAAATCTTATACGCAATGATTTTATAGGACAAAACACTAACCTATCCATACCAGAAATAGTTGAGAAATCAATTTGATACCGGCATTTTTATACCATCATTTTAGTCGAGGAGGATATATATTATTTGCTACGAACCAAAAGTTTAGCAGCGAAAAACTGTCTTGATACCCCATGTATTTTTGTGGGAAAGCTGTTGTAGGATTTTTAACGTCAATTGGGGAAACAATTTAATAAAGACACCGTAATATATCATTGATGAATAACGGGTTTTCCAATAGGGATGATATGATTTTGAAGTGACGTTTCGGCCATTTGTACGAGGGTTGCTATATATATTTCTGGCCTAGGCAACACTAAGTGTTACCTGGCGCCATCTGACATTTCCATTGGAGAGTTTGAAAATGTTTAGCATAAAAGTAATCAGAACGTTTTGACGTACGACCATCATTTGTGTTGTTTACAGTGACTTGAAAAAATCAATTTGGCAAAACCATGGAATTAACTCGTGAACATTTAAGTGCGATCATTTTTCACAACTTTCGACGTGGATTTTCACGACAAGAGTGCATCGATGAACCTTAATCTTTGTATGGCGATGAAGCACCATCCTATAGCACTGAAAAACTGGTTTAATGAATTCAATCGTGGCCGACGCTCGCTCAAAGACGATGGTCGTCCAAAAACAACCTTTTTACCAGAGAACATTGATGTCTTGTGTGAACTGATAATGCAAGATCGTCATGTGACATACCGTGAGATAGAGGCATCCTTGGGCATTTCTTCTATCAGCATACATTCGATATTGCATGAATCCCTGGCCGTAAAAAAGGTCTGTTCTCGTTGGATCCCGCACAATTTCACAATCGCTTAAAAAAAGGCTCGTGCCGATTGGTGCAAAGAAATTTTGAAAAATAGGATCGCGGTGCTTCAAAAGACGTTTATAAGATTGTCACAGGTGACAAATCTTGGATCTATGCGTATGAGCCCGAAAAAAACAGCAATCGACAGTGTGGGTCTTCGAAGACGAGCCAAATCCAACGAAAGTTGTTCGTGGAAGAAGCACTTCGAAGCAAATGATCGCGTTTTTTTCGGTACAACCGGTCATGTGGCCACAGTGCCTTTAGTGGAACGTAGGGCGGTCAATTATGAGTGGTACACAACTATCTGTTTGCCAACAGTGTTCGAAGAAATAAGGAAAAACTATAAGAGATGACGGATAATTTTGCATCACAATGTGAGCTCTCACACATCAGTTCAAACAATGGGCTATTTGAGCACTCAAGATGTCGAATTGATCGGTCATCCGCCGTACAGCCCAGACTTGAAACCCAACGACTTCTGCTGCTGGGTCAACGTTTTTCGACGCCCGAAGCAGCTGTTAAAGCGTTCAAAAACCATGTTTTGGACGTCACACACTGTAAACAAAATAATTCGCGCTCAAATGACATAGCGTTCTGAGCGAAGTTATGCTTCCAATAACGTCCATTTTTCTCTGGACTTTAGGCACTATAAAAGCTTTACACTGTACAAAATTGCAAGTCTTTGTTTGTACTGGTATTAAAGTTAAAAGCTGTTAACTTTTGGTACAAAAAGGTCCATTTTTGTGGGAGGTACCAAAAGGGGCGCGTAATCTTCTCGAGGTAATAGTGACTAATAAACTAATACTATGTGTAGAATTTCAGAGGATTCAAATAAGTAGTATAGAAGTTATTAAATAATCAATATTTCACTAAATATTAACCCTTTGTGGGGGAGGTACTAGAAGGAGTGGACCAATATGGCCCATCTTCGAACTTAGCCGGAGATAGAAGAAAATATTACCACATACCAAATGTGAAGTCAATCGGTTACTCCTTTCGAGAATTATCGTGCGCACCAGCCAGCAGACAGACAGACGGACGGACGGACATTGCTCATTCGACTTAAAATGGCCTAAAACGGATATCCGCCGAACATACTTAGGGTCTTAGGTCACTCCTTCGATGTGTTACACTTTTGGCTCGTAATACTAGTATTGCCAGAAACCGAAATATAAATAGCAACCCTCGTGTTTAATTTATTTGTTTTCATCGGAGTAACCGAGCCTATAAGGCCATATATGATTACAAAATACGACAATAAATATTCTACTCGAAAATCTTAAATATCTATAATGTATCAATAGACCTAATTATAAAATAATAAAAAAACAAGAGTTTTAAAAAAGCGTAACTAAATTCCTCCTAACTTTCACAGTATTTATAAGCAGTTATGCTGAAATCAACAATAGGAAATCAGGAGATAAAAATAGTTAAATCAATAACTTATTTCTAACAATAGCTTTGATTTTATCCTGAAGAAAAGTGGTCTCTGACAACTTTATCTTAATTAGATGTGATCTCTGAAAAAGGTTCCTTAGGAAATGTTTTGTAAAAAAAATCACTAGGAAAAAGGTATCCCAATCAGATATACTCTCCGTCAAATTGTCCTTAGAGACATGCCGTTCATGTCTGACCACATTTCCTTAGGAACAGTGACCACATTTTCTTTAGGAACAGATTGCCTTTACCTTTAATAGAAGTGGTATCTGACAACTTTTCCTTAGGAAACTGTTCTTTGGCAGTAGGTCTCCCACAAGGTTTTCTTGGAAAAGGTGGTATATGATAATTTTTCCTGAAAATTTGTCCTTATGAAAATATGATCTTCGACAAATTTCCGAGAAGAGATGATTTCTGAAAAAAAATTAAGAAAAAGTGGTATCTGCCAATTTTTATTTTATACGGTAAATATTCTTAATCATTTGCCATTGCGGATTTTGTCAAATTAACACCATAACTTATAGTATAATTAATACGTTCGAAATATTTTGTAAAAAGGTTTTATTTAAATGAACCAGCCAAGGACGTGTATTATACAGGGTGTAGCGTGGTAATTTGCTTATTTGGGAATGTAATATAAAAGTTATGAACCTTAGAAAATTTATTTTTTAATTTTAATTATATTGAACTGTAAGGGAATTTATAAATTACATGGTTTTAAATAGTGTATCTGGCAAATGTCGACCTTCGCTATCCACACACTGCTGCATACGTTTTCTGAAGTTTTCATGAACTCTAACAAGCATGTCGACTGGTATTCTGCCAATTTCAGCCTACATTTTGTTAATTAGGTCTTTCAAGGTGTTATAAATAAGGAGTGTAAAACAGGCCGATCCATTGGCTTAAGTGTATAGTTTGAAAAAGAGACGCCTGCTCCTTTTCAAACTATTTACTATACTGAAATGATGAAATATACAGAATTGTTAAATCATGCAGAAATCTATTTATTTAGTCTGATTAGATTCCAAAAATTTTTATGGTTTAGTAATTTTTGTGAGGCAAATAAATATTTAAAATGATTCATAAACGTTCAATCAATTTAAGACATGTATGTACATACATACATATGTATGTCATGTTTTATCAATAAATTATACATTCTTATGATTGTAGTTAAGGTAATACTCCATACAATAAAAATTTTTCTTAAACATTATTGCATTCTCCTTAGTAGACGACGAGCTAACTTGTCTACTTCTTAGTTGGCGGCCAGTTGAGTTTTTTCTCCATAGCTTGCGGCCAGTTGCGTTACCTAATCCTTAGAAGACGACCAGTTGGGTTATCTTCCCTTCATTAAACAAACAGTTGGTTTATTTACTCCTTAGTAGGCTACCAGTTGGGCTACCTATTCCGTACCAGTTTGGATCAGATTTCAAAGTTTACACATTAAATAGTAAACATTTTATTAGTATCAAATGTAAATTATGCTGTTTCTGACATTGAAGGGTCGAGTAAGGATTCAATAAAATTATAAAATTGTATTTAAAAAAAAACATATTTTTTGATGTGTTACAGATATATCAACATTTTCACATTTAACGTCCCCCTTTTGTATTCAGAATGTGGCTTGAACTGGAATTTTCCGCTTGTAATCGAGTTTCTAAATTTGCTAAATTTGCCAAATGGTTCTGCTTGTATCAGATATGCCTCGAAATGGAAAAATGAACGCAAATTTGCTTTTACATAAATTCTTCAAAAGTCCTCGAAATACAGAACAGTCATTTTTGCTATGCTACGCTAACTCTAACTCTCTTCAAAACTTCATAAAAAATAAAAATATAAAAAAATTATATGAAACACTCATCATCTAGAAACTATTCTCAATTTTATGGGGTTAAAGTGTCAGTTGATACCGTCAAAGCGGTCAACTGACACATTTTTACTTGTTTTCTAAAGAGTCGCTAATAGGATTTTGTCTAGAGAAATATAAGTCTTCATATTTACATACATATGTACGTACTTTTTAAATGGTTTTAATAAATTTATATACAACTTCTAATGTAGCCGCCACGACTACAGTTTGTTTTTCTTGCATTCGCCGATACAACACTCGAGGCATACATTTTTATTTGTGGTTATTCCTACAGTGTATCTTTGCTTTTAGAAAACAAATGACATACATATATACTCACCTTAAATGCAAGACGGCGTAACATCAATTCAACAACGTTAAATCTGTTACAAATAAATTAAACATTGCGGAATAGATTTGTATAATATACATAACTACATATTTGTAATGATTTTATTAAAGATCAATAAAATAAAGATTAAAGGTCCTATTCATTAAAAGTTGTGGAAGGTTTACAGTAGACTTTACCGTTGAAAATCAGTTCCATCAATAATTGTTTATTAATACTTAGATTACATCGTTTACTTAATTCAGAAAGGGTGTCACTAATATTTTTCGAAATCAGTTTTTTTTTACATAGAAAACGCTAAAAACTCTTATAGAATATTTAAAAATGCCAGCTAGGCACATATTGAGTTAAGGAAACAAAATACATACACATATATCTTTCATTTATTGTATTGGTGTATTCAATCTAATGGCTATTTCGATTCTGGGAAAAGAGTTTGCCTTTCCCGAAAGCTGCACTATTTGAACACATTTTGGAAATTTGAATTAAGTTAAATACTGGGAACTACATTATTTTGACTTACAAGGTCGAAATATACATAGATAGTAGTCCTCCACATCGGCGGAGAAACTTTTTTCCAGAAACGAAATCGCCTTAAATAGTTAAGGATTTAAATTTGCCCATTTTGTTGTTACGCTATTTTGCATTTAAAGCGGCGACTTATTAGGTCATTCACAAATGAAATGAAAATGCAATCGCATTCTAGTTGTTGGACATATTGTTATTTGTTTACATGCTTTGCCATAAAGAAATTATAAATGATTTCTAGTGGAAATGTATTTTTTTTATTAGTTTTATCTCTAGTCATATTATTTCTATTTTGGTCTGCCACTGTGACTGTTGTATACCAGAGATTGTAATTTCAGTTGCGGTCACTTGTGACTTTTTGCTTGAAAAGAATTCCGTTGCAATTTTGTCCTAGAAAAAATTTACAATAATTGTAGATGGATGGGCCACTAATGGCGGTAACGGTAGAAATTATATTCAATGCTATAGAACAGATTATTCCACAGTTAGTAGCGTAACATGAGAAAGTTAGGTTATGTTAGGTTTAAAAGAGGAGGCGGATTTTCTCCGCCTCATGTCCTTCGATATGTGCGTTCCAATTGTTTTATGTATTAGCCTTGAGAGAATATTTTAGGAACTCTGTACTATTGACATAGTCCTTAAGTGCTTTGCAGTCTACGCCCCTAAAATGGGTCAAGCCTGTTAATGACTCATAACACGAGAAGGTGTTACTAAATACATATCTCCCAAAAATCCATATATTGGCGATATCAGGAACATTTGGAACTTAATAATGTATACATCAATCAAAAATACTATCGTAAGAGTAATTTATTATAGATAATGATACGATTTGTTTGTGTATATACGTCGTAAAACTGATGTCTATAAGAATTACATTGACTTTATTAATACCTTAATACGAAATGTATTCAATCGACACATTTGGAATAGAGATAATACATTTATTATAGTTTGAGATCTCATATCAATTTTTGAAACGTTCAAAACTCGTGGGATCTAATTATTTCGATGGAATCCATTAGACACAATATCATCTTGAAGTTTTAAAGATCAACAGATCGACCCACTGTCTCAAGTGTATGTATGACCATGGACCGGAAATAAGAAAACGCTTCTCTTTTTTCAGCCGATTCCGAAAAAAGTCTGTTACGCCCTTTTTGAATTAAGGGAAAAATACATTATATTCATTTATCGTATTTATCGATTTTATTGTTACGCTATTTTGCATTTAAGGCATCGATTTATTAGGTCATTCACAAATGAAAATACAACCGCATTTTAGTTGTCGGACATACGAGTAAATGGAAAAATAACCTGTCTCAACTGATTATTACATGTAGAAATGGAATTTTTTTTAATTAGTTTTATCTCTGGTCGTATTATTCTTTCTATTTCGATTGGCCGCCGTATAAGTCGTGACGTACGATTCGTCACTGTTATTATATACCAGAAATTTGTTGTGGTCTTCAGTAGTGATTTATTGCTTGAAAGGAATTCCGTTGCAATTTTTTTCTAATTAACAGGTTAAATGAAGTGGAAAATATTTACAATAATAGCAAAATGAATGGTCCACTAATGATGATAATGGTAGAAATTATAAAAATTATATTCAATGATATTTTGAACATGATCGTTAGCCCCTAAAGGTTCTAGCACAACATTCTAATACATTTTGTGAAATCAATCAAAACCTATCATAAGAGGAAATCATGATAGAGAATGATGAAATTTGTTTTTTCTGAATAGGCTTCGTGAAACTGATTTTCTTAAATTTCTATAATGCTGGTATTGCCAGATGAAAAATGGAAAGTATGACATTTTTTAGCATAACTTCACTCAGACCGTTTTGTCATTTGAGCGCGAATTGTTTTGGTTACAGTGTGTTGAAAATTCACCTCCAAAACATGGTTTTTGAACGCTTCGACAGCTGCTTCAGGCGTCGAAAAACGTTGACCAAGCAGTTTTATCTTGATGTGAGTGAATAAGAATAAGTCAGTGGGTGTCAAATCAGGGCTGTACGGCGGATGACCCATCAGTTCGACTGTGAGAGCTCGCATTGTCATGGTGCACAATGATTCGTATTCTCTTGTTCGTTTTTTCGAATTTCTCCGAAGACTTCAGGCAGACAAATTGTGGTGTACCACTCAGAATTGACCGTCCTACGTTGCTCAACCGGAACAGTCGCCACATGACCAGTTTTGCGAAGAAGAAACAGGCGACCATTTGCTTCGAAGTGCTTCTTCCACGAACAACTTTCGTTGGATTTGGCTCGTCTTCGAAGACCCACACGGTCGATTGCTGTTTTGTTTCGGGCTCATACGCATAGATCCGAGATTCGTCACCTGTGACGATCTTATTAAGGACTTTTGAAGCACCGCGATCTTATTTTTCAAAATTTCTTTGCACCAATCGACACGAGCCGTTTTTTGAGCGATTGTCAAGTTGTGCGGGATCCAACGAGGACAAACCTTTTTTACGGCCAGGTGTTCATGCAATATCAAATGTATGCTGGTGGAAGAAATGCCCAAGGATGCCTCTATCTCACGGTATGTCACATGACGATCTTGCATTATCAGTTCACGCACGGCATCAATGTTCTCTGGCACAACGGCCTTTGTTGGACGACCTTCGTCATTGAGCGAGCGTCGGCCACGATTGAATTCATTAAACCAGTTTTTCACAGTGCTATAGGATGGTGCTTCATCGCCATACAAAGATTTAAGTTCAGCGAAGCACACTTGTCGAGTGATAATCCAGAAAGTTGTGAAAATGATCGCACGAAAATGTTCACGAGTTATTCCATTTTTTTGCCAAATTGATTTTTTCAAGTCACTGTAAACAACACAAATGATGGTCGTACGTCAAAACGTTCTGAGTACGTTTATGCTAAAAAATGTCGAACTTTCCGATGGAAATGTCAGATGGCGCCAGGCAACACTTAGTGTAATTGTTTCGTTAGCTGAAGAGTCATTGTTTCGTAAGCTGTATGGCAAGTGGCACCGTTCTGTTGAAACCACATATTGTCCACATCCATATCTTCCAATTCGGGCCATAAAAAGTTCGTTATCATCTCACGGTAGCGAACACCATTCACAGTAACTGCCTGACCGGCCTCATTTCGAAGAAGTATGGCCCGATGACGTCGCCAGCCCAAAGTCGCACCAAACGAACTGGGATAGCATGCACAGGGTTTTCACATCTCCTACAGACCCTGTTTGCTGAAATTTGCGCACAATTCTCCCGATTGTGGACACATTTGGTGGATTATGCTGATCAAAAAAACATCACGAAATGCATTTTGTTTGGAACGCCCATTTTCGTAAAAGGCTTAAAAAACTTTAACGCGTTGCTCGATTGTGTATCTTTCCATGGTTTAAATTGAGTAAGTCTGAAATTGATAAATGTCAAATGAAATGCAGAAAAAACTTGACGTTTAGGTGTGGTTCACATTCTACATCGGCCCTTACAATTAAACCAACCTTAAGAAACAAATTTACTACCTTTTTAGATTTTATTTTTATTGTTAAAATTTTCAAAAGTCAATAGAACTTTTTTTATTCCCTCATTCCCAAGGGATATATCATTTGCTGTTGAAATACTTTGCTTATATTCACTTGTACATTTATAGTTTCTAATATTATTTTATTTCAACTTTTGTAAATCAGTTTTCTGTCAGAACAATTTTTTCTAGTATACATTTTTTTTTCATTGTTTAAATTGATACACATTTTTTCATTCTAACTTTTACATTCTTTCAATAAAGACTCGGTTAAAAAACGATTCTCGTGCCTACATCTTTTAATAGGTTATGGGCCTATTGCATTCCGAAAATTAAACATAGCTGAATTTAAAAAGAATTATAATATTTCTTCCTTGTGCCTGGATTTTTTCTCTTGTTTGCGTCTGAAATTGTTCTTGTTGTGGTATCCTGAATCGGTATCTTTGGAACTGACTGCAATTGCTGAAATCATGGCTGACTCTAAGCTGTTATTCACGAAGTTGAATCGCGACAATTATGAGTTGTGGAAATATAGAATGCAACTTTTATTAAAGAAAGAAAAAGTGTGGGATGTTGTAAGTGAGGCAATTCCGGAAAATCCAGATAGCAAATGGAAAGAGCGAGACACAGAGGCGACAATTCTGATTGGACTAGCTGTCGAAGAATGTGAAGTATATCGAATTGCAAGCTGTAAAAATGCAAAAGATGCTTGGGAGACTCTTAAGGCATATCACGAAAAATCATCACTGAGCAATAAGGTAAAACTTATGAGGAACATTTGTGAACTTAAGCTACTCCCAGGAGAGGATATGGATTCCCATATTTCAAAAATGAAATTGATGTTTTCGAAATTGCAAGCTTTGGGTGAAAAGTTATCTGAATCATGGGTAATATCAATGTTACTAAGTAGTTTGCCCGCATCGTACGACACCTTGATAACTGCTCTTGAAGTAAGAGACGAGAAAGAACTTACAATGACGCTCGTAGAAAGCAAATTATTAGAAGAACATGACAAATTTAAGAAAAGGCAAGCGTGCGAGGATTCCGCTCTCAAGATAACAAGTAAGAATAAGCCAAATCAAAAGAAGATAATTTGCCACCATTGTCATGGTATTGGACACATTCGAAAGGATTGCTGGAAACTGAAAAACAAAAAACAAAGTGTTCAACAAAAGGCAAAATTAGCAAAAGAAATTGTAAGTGTTGAAAATTCTTGTTTCGTTTTAAATGGTACGCAAGGCGAGTGGGTTGTCGATTCAGGAGCCACGTGCCACATATGTAGCGACTTGAAAGAATTTACCCAACTTGACACATCGTGGAGTGAAAAAGTAACAGTAGCAAATGGTGATGCTGTTTATTCATCCGGAAAAGGTGTTTGCAAGATTACTATGCTAAACAGCGCAGGAAATGAAAAAATTATAACCGTTGGTGGTGTATTGTTTATTCCATCATTCAAAGGAAATCTACTATCCGTCAAGAAACTATCTACCAAAGGTTATACAGTCACATTTTGTAAGACTGGGTGCAAAATACTGGATGCAAAACACACCGAAATTGGTCTTGCTGATTTTATAAACAATTTATATCAATTACGATGTAAACGGCCTGAGGAGGTAAAAGTATCCATTTGTAATATGGATCATTGTCAGCACTACTACCATAAATTATTTGGTCACCGAGACATAAATGCGGTAAAAGCGATGCAGTCGGGTAAGCTAGAGGAAGATTTCTCGATTATGGACTGTGGCGTACGAAAGACCTGTGAGGTATGTAGCAAATGTAAACTAACACGAAAACCGTTCCCAAAAAGATCGATGTCCGAAACTGGGGAAGTCTTGGAACTCATCCATACAGATATATGCGGACCTATGCAGACAATAACTCCCGGAAAGAAGAAATATTTTCTAACTTTCATTGACGACTTTAGCCGTTACACAGTTGTATACTTGTTGTATGAAAAATCCGAAGTATTAGAAAAAATGAAAGCTTTTGTTGAAATGGTGAAAAACAAATTCGGAAAATCACCAAAATGCATCAGATCCGATAATGGCGGAGAGTATAAGTCTGAGAAAATGTCGGAGTTTTTACGTAGCTATGGAATTAAATCTCAATTTACGGTACCCTATTGTCCGCAACAGAATGGCGTAGCGGAGAGAAAAAATAGATATTTGGTCGAAATGGCACGCTGTCTTCTCGAAGAAGCTGAATTACCAAAACATTATTGGGGCGAGGCCATTATGTACGCAAACCATCTGCAGAACAGACTTGTTACTAATTCTGTACCATGTACCCCGTACGAGAGATGGGAAGGTTCTAAACCTAACATTAGTAATTTCGAGATATTCGGATCAAAAGCTTATGTTCTTATCCCTCATGTACAGAGGAAGAAGTTCGATAACAACTCAAAATTGTTAACTTTCATGGGGTATGATGAAGAATGCAGAGGCTTGCGGTTCGTCGATACAAACACAAATAAACTTACCATAAGCAGAGATTTTAAATTTGTAACCTCCAGCGGAGCTATGGACTCATCATTAGATCAACAACCTCATGAATGCAGTCAATTAGAAATTAATATTTCTTCTAAAAAATCATTAGAAGAAGAAGGTGACGCTGATATCGACAATTCTGATGGAGCCTCTTTCTGCAGCTTGAGCAGTGATCTTGAATATTTTCCTGACACAGAAGAGATTCCAATAGCAAATGTTGTTGATCCCGCTGATCCTGTTTTACGAAGATCTTCAAGAGTTAACAAGGGTGTCCGTCCTGTGCGATATTCAGCTTGTGTGGTTGAATCTGAGGAAATTAATGAACCCAAAACATATAAAGAAGCGCTGAAATCAAAACAAAAACGTAAGTGGTCGGTGGCGATGCAGGAGGAGATGAACTCTATGTTAGAAAATGACACATGGGATTTAGTTGCCAAACCACCAAATGCAAACGTTATTGGTTGCAAGTGGACCTTTAAATTGAAGACTAATAATGATAGCACTATTCAGCGTTATAAAGCTCGACTCGTTGCAAGAGGATTTAATCAGAAGTATGGTTCTGATTATGACGAGGTGTTTGCGCCTGTGGTTCGACAATCAACTTTCCGTGTTCTCCTTTCAATCGCTGGACAGAAGAGGATGCATATCCAACACATGGATGTAAAGTGTGCTTTCCTGAACGGTAGCCTAAAAGAAACCATTTTTATGAAACAACCGCCGGGTTTTGTTCAAGGTGATGACACTCAAGTGTGTAAACTGAAGCGAAGTATTTATGGTTTAAAACAGGCCGCAAACGTTTGGAATAAGGCACTGAACGATGTACTTACTGGTCACGGATTTATAAGAAGCAAAGCCGACCAATGTCTTTATAAGAAGGTCATCAATGGGGAAGAAGTATATATATTAGTATACGTTGATGACTTGTTAGTGGCATCTAAAAACGAAGTAGAAATTGCTAATATTTATAAACTACTGAACAGCCATTACGAGGTCAAGAATCTTGGTCCAATATCACATTTCCTGGGAATCGAGGTCAAAAGGACTGACAATGGAGGATTCAAGATTGGCCAGAAAACATACATTAACAAGATTTTGAACAAGTTTGGTTTAAATGAAGCAAAATGTTCCAAGTACCCATTAGAACCATCGTACGGAAAAATTATATCTGAACCCTTGATAAGAAACTCGGAATACCAAAGTCTTTTAGGATCATTGTTATATATAGCAGTCAACACACGTCCAGACATTGCGGCAAGTATTTCTATACTTTCTAGAAAAATTGGTTTTCCTACTCAGGAAGATTGGAACGAGTTGAAAAGAGTTGCAAAATATCTGAAAGGTACAATGGATATGTACTTAAAACTAACATGCGACAACGAAGAACCTAATATCCTTATCGGGTACGCCGATGCAAACTGGGCAGAGTGCCGAATAGATCGAAAAAGCAATTCAGGATATCTATTCTTACTAAACGGATGCGCAATAAGTTGGGCTTGTAAGAAGCAAACAATAGTCTCTTTATCCACAACTGAAGCCGAATTTATATCATTATCGGAAGCTGCTAAAGAAGCAATATGGCTTCGAAATATTTTAACTGATTTTGGTTGCAAACAAATTCGCCCAACTATTATATACGAAGATAATACAAGTTGCTTAAACTTAATTAAAGAGGAGAAATTAAGCAGTAGAACCAAGCATATCGACACTAAATATTACTTCGTCAAAGATTATGTTGAGAACAAAATCATTGAATGTATTTATTGTCCTTCCGAAGAAATGCTTGCAGACATGTTAACAAAACCACTGGCAGTATCAAAACTGGAGAAATTCAGAACATATGCAAAAGTCATGTACAATTGAGGAGGAGTGTTGAAATACTTTGCTTATATTCACTTGTACATTTATAGTTTCTAATATTATTTTATTTCAACTTTTGTAAATCAGTTTTCTGTCAGAACAATTTTTTCTAGTATACATTTTTTTTTCATTGTTTAAATTGATACACATTTTTTCATTCTAACTTTTACATTCTTTCAATAAAGACTCGGTTAAAAAACGATTCTCGTGCCTACATCTTTTAATATTTGCTACGAGCCAAAGGTGTAACACATCGTAGGAGTGACCTCAGGCCCCAAGTATGTTCGGCGGAAATCCGTTTTACGACATTTTAAGTCATTTGAGCAATGTCCGTCTGTCTGTCTGGCTGGAGCGCACGATAGCTCTCGAAGGGAGTTACGGATTGACTTCAAATTTGGTATGTGGTAATATTTTTTTCTATCTCATGCTAAGTTCGAAGATGGGCCATATTGGTCCACTCCTCCCCCACAAAGGGTTAATATTTAGTTAAATATTGATTCTTTAATTACTTCTATACTAATTATTTCGAATCTTCTGGAATTCCACACATAGTATTAGTTTATTAGTTGCTATCACCTCGAGGAAAATGGGTGAAATTGCCAGGCCCCTTTTGGTACCTCCCACACAAATGGACCATTTTGCACCAAAAGTTAACAGCTTATATCCTTAATAGCAGTGTATAGAAATACTTGATATTTTGTACAGTGCAATGCTTTTATAGTACCAGCAGTCCAGTGAAAAGTTGGCGTCATTGACACGCTCCTTTTGGTACCTTCCACAAAAATGGACCATCCTGCACAAAAAGTTAACAGCTTATAACTTTAATAACAGTGCATACAAATAATGGAAATTTTGAATAGTGCAACGCTTTTATAGTACCTACATCCCAGTGTCACGCTCCTTTTGGTACCTCCCACACAAAGGTACCATTTTGTACAAAAAGATGACAGCTTATAGTGTGAGTACCAAGGCACGAAAATACTACAACATTTTGTGCAGTGAAATGATTTTAAAGTACCTATAGCCCTGATAAAAATAGGCGTTATCATCAATCCCCCTTTTTGTACCTCCCACACAAAAAGGTCAAATCATACAAAAATTGAATAGCTTGTGGAAGCACCAAGACCACCGTGTTCGAATGACAGACAATCTGGCAACTTGTTAACGAACCAGAGGAGGAGGAGAACAACAGATGATTCCAAGAGAAGTCTTCGTCGTCAACGGTAGCATTTTTAGTAATACTTCGTAAGATTTTGTGAACTAGTTTTAGTAATAATAAATATATTTAGATAGTTGTTAAATGTAAATACGAACGTCCTATTACTACATCGGCAACTATAAGCTCATAACGTTGATATACCAGTGCAATAAACGCTTATAATTCGGTACGGTGCAATGTATTTAAAGTATCTACAGTTCAGCGAAAAAATGGTGTAATGTTAAACCCTTTCTGGTACCTCCCACACAAATTGACCGATTAATTCGTGTAATCTTCCATATTATATTACTCGCAAAGTGAGGGTATGTATCCTTAGTCGGTCTACCCGACTGAAACTCTCTTACTTGTTTTTCTATCGTTTAAGCTATGTCCGTCCGATCGTCTTCCTCGTGTGGATGATAATTTTTAAAAGAATGAACCAATTGACTTTAATGGTTGTATTGTTAATATTTTCACCTATCTCAGACTACATTCGAAGATGTACCATATAGGAGCACTCCTTCTGGTTCCTTCCCTCTTTTTGCAGTTACTATAGTCTGACAAATAATGATCAAATGATTCTCTCCGAATATGCCACAAAATACCAAATTCTATTATATGAAATAACAGTCCACTCAACATTAGGTCAATAAAATTGAATATTATTCTAATATTCCCTTATTTCAAGTTTAAACGTTTTTATTAATTTCAACATTATTTCCTTTTTCTTACAGCAAAAGGAGCAATTGGAGCGTCTAAAGAATGATCAAATTCATCAAGCCGAATTCCATCATCAACAAATCAAAGAACACGAAGAAGCCATTCATCGTCATAAGAAATTCCTGGATAATTTGGGCAAATGAATAGAGGAATAAATACTGCACTAGTATTTTTACAATCCAATCCATCCCTAATAAACAAAAAATGATTGCAGCAACACATCATTATTACTAAATACAAAACATACATCATTACACCACACAATGATCTTGATCACATATTGCCTAGCTTTTGTCTACAAATGAAATGAAATTTTAAAACTAATCTTAATATTTTTGAATTATTTTTTGTTTATTATTTTGAAATGTTTACAAACTACAACTTTGCAGGGTTATTTTTCATATGCATAATTCAATGTGTAATTAATTCTTTGTTAGTTTTTTTTTCTTGTTTTCACTCTTCTAATTCTATGTTTTTGTGAAATATGCATAGAAATATTTTTTCTTTTGATAAGAAATAAATTATTTTTGATATAATAAATACATATAAATGGTGGGCTTTTACTCGATTTGTTGCTATTGTTTTATTTTCTTATCATTCTTCGATTTGTTTGCTTTTTTCCTGCTTATGCCTTTCATTAAAAGTAAAGTGCAAATTTGCAGTTGCCACAAAGAGTTTCTATTTGTATGCAATCTTATGTACTTACTACACAACTGTTATCAATTTTGATGGGTAAATAAAGGTATGAATGACGAAATTTCAACAAACAATGTATATATTTTTTTGGATACGTGACCAGAGTTGGGCAAAAAAACTACTTAATGTGTAATACATTAATAAAGGAACGAAGCGGATGATTATCGAAACTGCAAATACTTAAACACAACAGATAGGACGGCATTCTATATCGAGGACTTTTCGATAGAAAAGCCATTATAATTTTTGTTAATAAGAAAAAGTGGACATTGAACTTGAGTAAAATCTATGCAGATAAGCTCTATAAGAATGTATTTAAACAGTATACTCGAATTCGATAGAATCTATACTCTTTTAACAATAATAAACAAAAAACATTTCGATCGTAAAGCACTCAATACCGAAAGCCGTGATTTGGCCTCTGAGCTACATGTTATATGTGAGGGAAAGGAATTTCGATAAAAAACTATGATTAAAAACGTTATATTCGTAGGTTTAAAGACAATCAGAGTAAACCGACTAAAGTGTACCCTCACTTTGTGAGTAATGCAATATGGAATATGGTACCTGGTGTTTGAGGTGTCAGAAAGATGGAAATAGGAACATTCGTTGGAACAAATCATTAAAAATTAAATTAAGAAATTTTTGGGTATACATATTTAAATATGTATACTAAATGCTAACTCTTTGTCGGGAAGCTACAAGAACGAGTGGTCAATATGGTTTATCTGCAAACTTATGGCGATTTCTTTTCTGGAAAAAATTTTAACATTTTCGTTGCCCTTTTCCTGAAAGCTGGACTTTTATAACATATTTTAAAAATTTAAAATATGATCTAAGTTTAATTCGAAGGACTCAGAATTTTTCGTCGACGAGGCAACACTTTTTCAGAATCGAAATCATTATTAGTATGATATATGAGCAAATATAGACCACATATACAATGTTAAGTCCTCGCAGAGTTCTCGTGCGTACCAGAGACAGCCAAACAGACAGACAGATGGACAGATATAACACAAATAAATTAAAATGTCGCAAAAATGATATATATATATATAGAATCTTAGATTACTTCGTTGCGATGTTTGCTTATTGTGGCAAGATATATCGAATAAAAGGTTAATCGCGAAAGGCTGAAATGTTAAATATATTATAATTTATGGGGCCTGTTCTGTAATCACGCGATTTGATATCACGATGATTTCAAAACACCATCGATTTTAAAATCATTATTGGTGCTCGGAAGTGGTACAATTTATTGTTTAAAGTGAACAACAATCAATTTACACCAACTGTACCAAAATTGGACGATTTTCGAACCCTCCGAGAGTAATTTTAAAATCGTTGATAATACTAAATCACCGTGATATCAAATCGCGTGATTTCAGAATAGGCCCGTATTTTGTATAAATACCTAATGATGATGGCGACATCAGGAGGTATATAGTAGAACCAACAATACTTACAACAGTAAGAGACAGAACTGAGGATACTATTTTCTTTTAATCAGAAAAGTTATACAACCGCTAAAACAAGTTAAAGTGGATCATGGAATAATCGTATAATTTCAATTGCATATGATAGATAACTGTTCAGCCTACGAAATGAGCGTTTGGAAAGGGTGCTACGCCCTGTGGGTGCTTAGTTGTGGGTTATCAAAAAAAAATTTGTGGAAAAATCAATTTTATTGTAACTAAAAAAAAATATTTTTACCAATTTTAGATGCCAAAGTAATCAAAGAATATATTTTGATAATATGACAAATATAGATTTTTGTTATTTTCCGTCAAAGTTGAAAAATAGCTTAGTTATGGGTTATCAAAGTTAAAATCAATTTTATGGTAACTATATAAGTGGAGTAAAAAAAATATTTTTGCCAATTTTAGATTTTCTAGTTCTCTTTTAATGTTTTTATGTTTTTTTTTTTTTATTTTTAATTATTTAATTATTAATTATTACCCAACAAACAAAAAACAAGTAAAAAATTTCAGTCAGTTAAACCTACTTTGGTATACCCTCACTTTGTGAGCAATGTAAATATGCACTGGTATGTGCTAATCTATTGTGTTATTTAATTTTTTGTATGTCTTGCCTCTTTTTGTATGGGAGGAACTAATACGAGTCTGGTGATAACTCCCATTTTTAACAGGACTAGAAAAATTAAAAACTTTACACTGTGCAATAATTTTAAGTATCTATAAGCATTGGTATTCATGATAACAGCTTAAACTTTTCGCTTTCAACTTTCGTAAAGGAGCATAGCAATAACGCCCATTTCCAGTTGACCGTAGGTCCTATAAAGCAATTACACTGCAAAATTTCAATGCATTGTATGCACTGGTATTGAAGTTATAAGCTGTTAACTTTGGTGCGAAATAGTCCATTTGTGTGGGAGGTACCAAAAAGGGCGTGCCAATAACGCCCAATTTTTACTGGCCTCTAGGTACTATAAAAGCATTACACTGTACAAATTTTCAAGTATTTGTATAAAGTAATACATATTAAAGCCATAAGCAGTTCAGTTTTGATGCAAAATGGTCCATTTGTGTGGGAGGTACCAAAAGGGGCGTGGCAACTTCGTCCATTTTTTCGAGGTAATAGTCACTAACAAGCTAATACTATGTGTGGAATTTCAAAAGACTCAAATAAGTAGTATAGAAGTTATTAAAGAATCAATATTTCACTAAATGTTAACCCTTTGTGTGGGAGGTACCAGAAGGAGTGGACCAATATGACCATCTCCGAACTTAGGCGGAGATAGAAAAAACCAGTAAGGAAAGGCTAAAGTCGGGCGGTGCCGACTATATAATACCCTACACCACTCTCGTAATATTGAATAACTCTGATATATAAATTTTGTAATTCATGTATAAATTGTTTACATAAATTTACTTTTGGGACATTTTATACTTAAATAATACCCTGTACCACAGTGTGGTGTAGGGTATAAAAACGATTGGATCTAAAGAGCCAAATCGGATGAAACATATATATGGGAGCTATAGTCAAATCTTAACCGATTTTCTTCAAATTCGGTAGTGTTGGTTCATGGATCAAGAAACTCTACCATTCTAAATTTCAAAATGATTGGATGTAAAATACATCTTCTACAGGACTAAAGGGCCAAATCGGACGAAACATATATATGGGAGCTATACCTAAACCGATTTTCTTCAATTTCGGCAATGTTGGTTCATGGATCAAGCAACTCTACCATTCTAAATTTCAAAACGATTGGATGTAAAATACAGCTTTTAAAGGACTAAATGGCCAAATCGGACGAAACATATATATGGGAGCTATAGCTAAATCTTAACCGATTTTCTTCAAATTCGGTAGTTTTGGTTCATGGATCAAGAAACTCTACCATTCTAAATTTCAAAATGATTGGATGTAAAATACAGCTTCTTCAGGACTAAAGAGCAAAATCGGACGAAACATATATATGGGAGCTATAGCTAAATCTTAACCGATTTTCTTCAATTTCGGCAATGTTGGTTCATGGATCAAGAAACTCTACCATTCTAAATTTCAAAACGATTGGATGTAAAATACAGCTTTTATAGGACTAAATGGCCAAATCGGACGAAACATATATATGGGAGCTATAGCTAAATCTTAACCGATTTTCTTAAAATTCGGTAGTGTTGGTTCATGGATCAAGAAACTCTACCATTCTAAATTTCAAAATGATTGGATGTAAAATACATCTTCTACAGGACTAAAGGGCCAAATCGGACGAAACATATATATGGGAGCTATAGCTAAACCGATTTTCTTCAATTTCGGCAATGTTGGTTCATGGATCAAGAAACTCTACCATTCTAAATTTCAAAACGATTGGATGTAAAATACAGCTTTTATAGGACTAAATGGCCAAATCGGACGAAACATATATATGGGAGCTATAGCTAAATCTTAACCGATGTTCTTCAAATTCGGTAATGTTGGTTCATGGATCAAGAAACTCTACCATTCTAAATTTCAAAACGATCGGATGTAAAAGACAGCTTCTATAGGACTAAAGGGCCAAATCGGACGAAACATATATATGGGAGCTATAGCTAAATCTTAACCGATTTTCTTCAAATTCGGCAATGTTGGTTCATGAATCAAGAAACTCTACCATTCTAAATTTCAAAACGATTGGATGTAAAATACAGCTTTTATAGGACTAAATGGCCAAATCGGACGAAACATATATATGGGAGCTATAGCTAAATCTTAACCGATTTTCTTCAAATTCGGTAGTGTTGGTTCATAGATCAAGAAACTCTACCATTCTAAATTTCAAAATGATTGGATGTAAAATACAGCTTCTACAGGACTAAAGAGCAAAATCGGACGAAACATATATATGGGAGCTATAGCTAAACCGATTTTCTTCAATTTCGGCAATGTTGGTTCATGGATCAAGAAACTCTACCATTCTAAATTTCAAAACGATTGGATGTAAAATACAGCTTTTATAGGACTAAATGGCCAAATCGGACGAAACATATATATGGGAGCTATAGCTAAATCTTAACCGATTTTCTTCAAATTCGGTAATGTTGGTTCATGGATCAAGAAACTCTACCATTCTAAATTTCAAAACGATCGGATGTAAAAGACAGCTTCTATAGGACTAAAGGGCCAAATCGGACGAAACATATATATGGGAGCTATAGCTAAATCTTAACCGATTTTCTTCAAATTCGGCAATTTTGGTTCATGAATCAAGAAACTCTACCATTCTAAATTTCAAAACGATTGGATGTAAAATACAGCTTTTATAGGACTAAATGGCCAAATCGGACGAAACATATATATGGGAGCTATAGCTAAATCTTAACCGATTTTCTTCAAATTCGGTAGTGTTGGTTCATAGATCAAGAAACTCTACCATTCTAAATTTCAAAATGATTGGATGTAAAATACAGCTTCTACAGGACTAAAGAGCAAAATCGGACGAAACATATATATGGGAGCTATAGCTAAACCGATTTTCTTCAATTTCGGCAATGTTGGTTCATGGATCAAGAAACTCTACCATTCTAAATTTCAAAACGATTGGATGTAAAATACAGCTTTTATAGGACTAAATGGCCAAATCGGACGAAACATATATATGGGAGCTATAGCTAAATCTTAACCGATTTTCTTCAAATTCGGTAGTGTTGGTTCATAGATCAAGAAACTCTACCATTCTAAATTTCAAAATGATTGGATGTAAAATACAGCTTCTACAGGACTAAAGAGCAAAATCGGACGAAACATATATATGGGAGCTATAGCTAAACCGATTTTCTTCAATTTCGGCAATGTTGGTTCATGGATCAAGAAACTCTACCATTCTAAATTTCAAAACGATTGGATGTAAAATACAGCTTTTATAGGACTAAATGGCCAAATCGGACGAAACATATATATGGGAGCTATAGCTAAATCTTAACCGATTTTCTTCAAATTCGGTAATGTTGGTTCATGGATCAAGAAACTCTACCATTCTAAATTTCAAAACGATCGGATGTAAAAGACAGCTTCTATAGGACTAAAGGGCCAAATCGGACGAAACATATATATGGGAGCTATAGCTAAATCTTAACCGATTTTCTTCAAATTCGGCAATTTTGGTTCATGAATCAAGAAACTCTACCATTCTAAATTTCAAAACGATTGGATGTAAAATACAGCTTTTATAGGACTAAATGGCCAAATCGGACGAAACATATATATGGGAGCTATAGCTAAATCTTAACCGATTTTCTTCAAATTCGGTAGTGTTGGTTCATAGATCAAGAAACTCTACCATTCTAAATTTCAAAATGATTGGATGTAAAATACAGCTTCTACAGGACTAAAGAGCAAAATCGGACGAAACATATATATGGGAGCTATAGCTAAACCGATTTTCTTCAATTTCGGCAATGTTGGTTCATGGATCAAGAAACTCTACCATTCTAAATTTCAAAACGATTGGATGTAAAATACAGCTTTTATAGGACTAAATGGCCAAATCGGACGAAACATATATATGGGAGCTATAGCTAAATCTTAACCGATTTTCTTCAAATTCGGTAATGTTGGTTCATGGATCAAGAAACTCTACCATTCTAAATTTCAAAACGATCGGATGTAAAAGACAGCTTCTATAGGACTAAAGGGCCAAATCGGACGAAACATATATATGGGAGCTATAGCTAAATCTTAACCGATTTTCTTCAAATTCGGCAATGTTGGTTCATGAATCAAGAAACTCTACCATTCTAAATTTCAAAACGATTGGATGTAAAATACAGCTTCTATAGGACTAAAGGGCCAAATCGGACGAAAGATATATATGGGAGCTATAGCTAAATCTTAACCGTTTTTCTTCAAATTCGGTACTGTTGGTTCATGGATCAAGAAACTCTACCATTCTAAATTTCAAAACGATCGGATGTAAAATACAGCTTCTATAGGACTAAAGGGCCAAATCGGACGAAACATATATATGGGAGCTATAGCTAAATCTTAACCGATTTTCTTCAAATTCGGCAATGTTGGTTCATGGATCAAGAAACTCTACCATTCTAAATTTCAAAACGATTGGATGTAAAATACAGCTTCTATAGGACTAAAGGGTCAAATCGGACGAAAGATATATATGGGAGCTATATCTAAATCTGAACCGATTTCAACCAAATTCAATAGCGATCTTCACAGCCGCGAGATACTCTAAACTGCAAAATTTCAGAACGATCGGAGTGAAATTGCGACCTGTAGTCGACGAACAACTTTACATGGACAGACGGACGGACAGACAAATCGACTCAGCTAGTGATTCTGAGTCGATCGGTATACTTTAAGGTGGGTCTAGCTGTGTTATTTTCAGGTGTTACAAACATCTGCCGTGAAACAAACTTATAATACCCTGTACCACAGTGTGGTGTAGGGTATAAATATTACCGCATACCAAATTTGAAGTCAATCGGTTACACCTTTCGAGAGTTATCGTGCGCAACGTAGCAAATTATATATACCCCCTCTCTAAGATAAGGGGATAATAAAAGCAACAGTCATGAAATTGAAAGCACAGGGTTAAGCGATATTTGCATAAAAGGTTTGTGTTTTTTTTTGTGTACTAAAATTTGTGTTAAATATTTCCACATCTAATAATAGTAATGAATTGGTAATATGGGATATTTAATTTTGTTATGAATTGTTTGGTTTTTTGTTCAATAAATAAAATAAATAAAATAAAATAATGAAAACTGTTTTTAATTAATTGTCGGTAGTATATGACTGACAAATTGTCAGAACAACCAATTTTTTAAAACAGTTGATTGTGGCAACATACAACAGATAATTTTAGCCACCATTTTCGTAGTTGGCGCAACCAAATATGATTGTTGTCAACATGGAAGCAGAAGTATACCACAACCAAAATGTTGGTTGGAATCGCATGAGGCAACCAAACTGTATTTTGTGTGCATGCGATCCATGGTGGAGGTTATATGGGTCAGAATTTTTAATATTAACCTATAATTTTATGTGCCTAAAAAGTTTATAAAATGTTAGTAAATAGTAAAATAAGATCTAGCCTTCATTGATTTTTTGAAAAAAAAAAAGTTTCCAAAATTTTATGGGAATTTTAAATTTAAAAAAAAATTGAACAAAATTAATTTTTGGTTTTATGAAATTTTGAATTGCTATTGAACGGCTGATGAACTTTTGCAAAGTTTACGTGGTTTGAAAGAAAACATAACGTGCCATGTTTTTAAAAAAATGTATAAAATATTTTTTTCAAATTTTTTTAGTCTTTAATTTAAAAAAATTGCCGCCTGACCCACGATTTCGAACGTTAACTTTCCCAAGAATTATATGCGAAAAACAGCTGATTTGTGACCTACAAAAAGGCATCAGAATGACAATGCCAATGAAAACATAGCCCTGATTAACGAGACAATTTTTTCCAAGCAAGTGTCAAAGTTTGTACGAGAGAGAGACAGGCGGAAAGAGCTCTCTGCCACTATCTCCTGCTTGGAAAAAATTGCAAGAGCAATTGCAAACTTACCAACCTTGCCTGATGCTTTTTAGTTGGTCGCAAAACAGCTGTTTTCCGCATTGAGGTCATACGAACGTTAACGTTCGACATCGTTGGTCAGGCGGTAAATGACGAAATGTTCTGAAACGGATTTCAGACAAATACACGTAGGGCCAAGGACACACCTTCGATTTGTTACACTTTTGGGACGAAGCAAGTGGTGATATATACCCCTTCCTTCACTAAAGTGAGGATATATAATTATTTTGAATGCTCTTATGGGTTTTAATCATCTCCTTGAAAACACTTTGGACTATGAGAAAATGCATTCAGTGCTTTAACTATGATCAAAGTATATCACAGTTCAGCATGTTTTTAACATTTAATTTATATAAATTGTGCCCAAAACAATTATTATTTTTTTTATCACATTGAAATTGCTGTTGTTTTCAGCCAAATAACATTTACCCTAAATTGAGTTTAAATGAGTTTCCCTTACGTAGAGAGAAAATAAAATCTATATTATATTTTTATAGGTAAAATCCAAATGCATCATGTTTAAGCTACAATAATAATTTTATTTGCTTTTAATTAGTTTATTTTTGTGAGCTCAGCCGAAGTTCAAATGCATTTATTTTCAGAGAATAGAACAGTAGTTACGTATTATAAAAACATTATAAAATAAATATATGTATCATTATAATAAGTTCGTTGGAAAAGAAGTAATTAGCCATTAAATTACATCCATTGTGCCGTAAAGCGGTGACCAATTTGTATACCCCTCCCCACCGTAGGATGGAGTCATACAGTTTGCAACACAGTGACATATTCATCTGAGACCCTACAAAGTGTGTATACTTATATTCTTGATCGTTGTGTAAAATTCGAAGACGATTTAGCCATGTCCGGAAAATAAGATTTATCGGTTAATTATACCCTACACCACACTGTGGTACAGGGTATTATAAGTTTGTTTCACGGCAGATGTTTGTAACACCTGAAAATAACACAGCTAGACCCAACTTAAAGTATACCGATCGACTCAGAATCACTAGCTGAGTCGATTTAAGCATGTCTGTCCATCCGTCCGTCCGTCTGTCCATGTAAAGTTGTTCGTCGACTACAGGTCGCAATTTCACTCCGATCGTTCTGAAATTTTGCAGTTTAGAGTATTTCGCAGCTGTTAAGAACGCTATTGAATTTGGTTGAAATCGGTTCAGATTTAGATATAGCTCCCATATATATATTTCGTCCGATTTGGCCCTTTAGTCCTATAGAAGCTGTATTTTACATCCAATCCTTTTGAAATTTAGAATGGTGGAGTTTCTTGATCCATGAACCAACATTGCCGAATTTGAAGAAAATCGGTTAAGATTTAGCTATAGCTCCCATATATATGTTTCGTCCGATTTTGCTCTTTAGTCCTGTAGAAGCTGTATTTTACATCCAATCCTTTTGAAATTTAGAATGGTAGAGTTTCTTGATCCATGAACCAACATTGCCGAATTTGAAGAAAATCGGTTAAGATTTAGCTATAGCTCCCATAAATATGTTTCGTCCGATTTGGCCCTTCCGTCCTATAGAAGCTGTATTTTAAATCCAATAGTTTTGAAATTTAGAATGGTAGAGTTTCTTGATCCATGAACCAACATTGCCGAATTTGAAGAAAATCGGTTAAGATTTAGCTATAGCTCCCATATATATGTTTCGTCCGATTTGGCCCTTTAGTCCTATAAAAGCTGTATTTTACATCCAATCGTTTTGAAATTTAGAATGGTAGAGTTTCTTGATCCATGAACCAACATTGCCGAATTTGAACAAAATCGGTTAAGATTTAGCTATAGCTCCCATATATATGTTTCGTCCGATTTTGCTCTTTAGACCTGAAGAAGCTGTATTTTACATCCAATCGTTTTGAAATTTGGAATGGTAGAGTTTCTTGATCCATGAACCAACATTGCCGAATTTGAAGAAAATCGGTTAAGATTTAGCTATAGCTCCCATATATATGTTTCGTCCGATTTTGCTCTTTAGTCCTGTAGAAGCTGTATTTTACATCCAATCCTTTTGAAATTTAGAATGGTAGAGTTTCTTGATCCATGAACCAACATTGCCGAATTTTAAGAAAATCGGTTAAGATTTAGCTATAGCTCCCATAAATATGTTTCGTCCGATTTGGCCCTTCAGTCCTATAGAAGCTGTATTTTAAATCCAATAGTTTTGAAATTTGGAATGGTAGAGTTTCTTGATCCATGAACCAACATTGCCGAATTTGAAGAAATCCATGATCCATGAACCAACATTGCCGAATTTGAAGAAAATCGGTTAAGATTTAGCTATAGCTCCCATATATATGTTTCGTCCGATTTGGCCCTTTAGTCCTATAAAAGCTGTATTTTACATCCAATCGTTTTGAAATTTAGAATGGTAGAGTTTCTTGATCCATGAACCAACATTGCCGAATTTGAACAAAATCGGTTAAGATTTAGCTATAGCTCCCATATATATGTTTCGTCCGATTTGGCCCTTCAGTCCTATAAAAGCTGTATTTTACATCCAATCGTTTTGAAATTTAGAATGGTAGAGTTTCTTGATCCATGAACCAACATTGCCAAATTTGAAGAAAATCGGTAAAGATTTAGCTATAGCTCCCATATATACGTTTCATCCGATTTGGCTCCTTAGATCCAATCGTTTTTATACCCTACACCACACTGTGGTACAGGGTATTATTTAAGTATAAAATGTCCCAAAAGTAAATTTATGTAAACAATTTATACATGAATTACAAAATTTATATATCAGAGTTATTCAATATTTCGAGAGTGGTGTAGGGTATTATATAGTCGGCCCCGCCCGACTTTAGCCTTTCCTTGCTGGTTTTTTGATATATGTATCTCCCCCATAGATGTCGCCACCAAATATGTTTCTTTGAGTCATAAAAAATCATTTTCTGAGCATTTTATAAAGATCTCTTGAGAAATGGGAATTCAATGACGATTTGATGCAAAATTGGCATATAGGTTTATATAGAGACTATATCTAAATCTGAATCGATTTTCTTAAAATTTAATTGGTTTTGTTGAGGTGTTAAAAAATAATATTTCTCACAACAACTTCTATAAAGATAAGAATTATATGAAATGAAAATTACATTTGCGACAAATGCCTATGATCGTTCCTTACTAAAAACACTCCTCTGTACCTAATGACATGAATGATCGTTTGAAAAAATAGACCTATCTAGCGCATAGACGTAAAATCTGTTGGTACATATTTATATCCATTTTTCCCCGAAATTCCGCCACTGTGATTAGGGTCAGTCCTTTGGCATATTACGCGCTTTTAGTTGGTAGCTCTCAGTAAGCGATTGTATAGAAATTGACAATTTATGTCATAGATTGTTGGGACCTTTTTTATGAATGCTATAGAGTAATTCCCTGTGAAGCGATCAGACAAATATCTGCGGTTTTCTGAAATATATAAGCCTATGTCAAAAATATTCGATTTCCACATTTTAGCATTAATATATTCAGCTAATCATTATCTATCGATCAATATTTATATACTTCAAAGTATTTCCAAATTTATGTACTATTTACTTACAAACGTACTGCGGGAGGAAAAGTACTCGTATCAAATACCTTTAAATGAAAAGAAATTAAGTTTACTAGAAAAAATTTTTAAAATTGCATTTCTCCAAAAATCTTACCTAAATTGATATTTTCTTGTGCATTTCATAGAAATTACATGTTTATTGTAAATTTAGCCGAAATTGCATTTTTATAAAAAAAATGTTATTTTTAGAAAATTTTGTGAAAATTGCATTGTAGTACAAAACTTTGCTGAAAATTGCATTCTTCTATAAAATTTATTCAAAAATGAAAATTTTGTCGAAATTGCATTTTTTGAAAATTTATAATATACCATTTTTCTAGAAAATTTCGTCGCAATCATATTTTATTAAAAGTTCTGGAATTTAAATGAATGATTCATAAAATTGCACTTTTATAGAAAAATTGTCGAAACAACATTTTACTACAATTTTGCAAAAATTGATAGAGTTGAATTTTTCTGGAATTGACTTTTTCGACAATTGGCGGAAAAATGTATTGATATGAGAGTTTTAGTATGTTGACTTAGTTCGGCAAAATACGGATTTGGTTAGTAGTTCTTGTTCATTCAATTTATTACTTCCATAAGTATTTCAGCTGATTTAGGTTAAAGAATTCTATAGAGTGGTGTCTATCGAAACTGCAGTCAATTCTACCAAGCAATTAAAACTCTCTACCAATTTTTGTATTTGTTTCTATTACTTTTTTGCAATAGACAGAAAGTAACTGAAACATATGGTCTTAAACCAAATAAATTCTGACTGAATAACAAAAACTCAGACCAACAATAAATAAAAACAACAACACAATTAAAATTTTCTCCAAAATTTCGTATAAATTTTGTTTGTGAAAAATTTTTCAACAGTACCATGTTATTGGAAAATTTGTCGAAATTGCATATTTCTAATAAATTTCTTTCGGAATTTAATTTTAATAATAAATTTCTTTCACAATTAAATTTTTCTAACAAATTTCGCTGAAAATTGCACTTACCAATAAAATGTATTCAAAATTAATTTTTTTTCCAAATTTTCGTAGAAATTGCATTTATTGAAAATTTTGTCAAAATTTCATTATTCAAATTTGATTTTTCTAAAAAAAATTAAATTTCTTTCACAATTAAATTTTTCTAACAAATTTCGCTGAAAATTGCACTTACCAATAAATTGTATTCAAAATTAAGTTTTTTTCCAAATTTTCCCAGAAATTGCATTTATTGAAACTTTTGTCAAAACTTCATTATTCAAATTTGATTTTTCTAAAAAAAATAAATTTCTTTCACAATTAAATTTTTCTAACAAATTTCGCTGAAAATTGTACTTACCAATAAAATGTATTCAAAATTATTTTTTTTCCAAATTTTCGTAGAAATTGCATTTATTGAAACTTTTGTCAAAATTTCATTATTCAAATTAGTTTTTTCTACAAAAAAAATTCTGCAATTTAAACGACTAGAATCAAATTGCACTTTTATATAGAAAATTATCGAAACAGTTTTTTAATAAAATTACGATAAAATTTACAAAATTAATTTTTTTCTAGAATTGCAATTTCGACGTTTGACGAAATGGAATTTTTATTGTAAATTTTGTCGAAATTACATTTCTTTAAATATTTTTTTTTATATTTCTGCGATAAAATAATTTTTTTTTAAAAAAAAATTCGATTAAAATTTCATTTTTTCTAGAAAATTTCGTCTAAAATTTGACGCAAATTGATATTATCTTGCAAATTTTGTGAAAATTGAATTTTTATTGTATATTTAGTTGAATTGTATTTTTACAAAAAAAAAGTTTTTATAAAATGTCATCGAAATTGGGAATTGGCAGTTTTTTTGCAATTATGCCATAATTTCGTTTAACTAGAATGTGTACTTTCGATAATTGAAGAAAAGACATTCTTATCGTAAATTTTGTCGAAATAACATTCTTAAAAAAGTTTAATCAAAATTGAATTTCTAAGAAAATTACATTTTTAAAATGTCGTCAAAAGTTTTTTTCGAATATGTCTTTGAAGATGATTTTTTTCTAGAATATTACGATAATTTCTTTTTCAAAATTGCTTTTTTTGCAATTAAATTTGTTTTTTTTTTCAAGATGTCTTTGATTTGTATTTCTCTAGAAAAAATATATGATATAGAAAATTTCATCGAAATTGCATTTTTCTAGAAAATTTCATTAAAATTGAATTTGTCTAGAAAATTTCTAAAATTTGTGAAAAAAAAACGATTCCTATTCAGCACACTTCAAAGCACATATCTGTTGTTTTCTAGAATAACAACACATCTCGAAAAAAGATATACGATACAAAGACCTTTAAATAGAAAGACGTGAAATTTCGCTCTTCTAATGTTATGAAGTGTGTCTAATGGTGATTTCGATTCAGAAAAAAATGTTGCACCGTCGACTAGAAATTCTGAAAAATATTTGCCCTTTTGGGTTGGAACATATGTAGTCCCTCGAAATAAACTTAGCTCCGATTTCAGAATTCCAAAAAATGGTATAAAACTCCAGATTTCGGGAAAAGGGCAACGGAAATGTTGCACTTTTTTGCAGAAAAGAAATCGCCATAACAGTGGGGATAATATAATGCTTCGTTTAACAGAGGAAAATGAAATGAAAAGAAACGCAACTAAATTATTTTCTTTTATTTATTTGTGAATGTAGTTGCCTTTTTGTCATTTCATTTTCCTCTTTTAAACGAAGCATTATGTTATCCCCACTGTTAGACACCCTTTTTAATGGTGATTTTCTATAGAAAACCAACTTCAGACATTTTCGAAAAAAATTTGGATATTTCAAAAAATTTAATTTTTTGAAAATTCATTAGTACAATTTCGACAAATTTAAAATAAAAGTGTAATATTTCGCCAATTGTCGAAAATGTCAATTCTAGAAAAATTCAATTCTATCAATTTTTGCAAAATTGTAGTAAAATGCTGTTTTGACAATTTTTCTAAAAAAGTGCAATTTTATGATTTTCTAGAACAAATTTCGTTTAAATTGCAGTAATTTTTTAGGAAAAAATACATTTCGAATGCATTTTGAAAAACATGCGATTACGAAGAAATTTTCCAGAAAAATGAAATGAAAATCAATTTTCAAAAAATTCAACTTCGAGGAAATTTTCAGGAAAATTAAAATTTTATGCAAGAATGAAGTATTCAGCAAAATTTGTTACATCAACGCAATTTTCACGAATTTTTTTAAAAAAATAACATTTTTTATAAAAATGCAATTTTAGTCGAATACAACAATAAACATGCAATATTTATGAAATTTGCAAGAAAATATCAAGTTAGGCACGATTTTAGAGACATGTAACTTCAAAAAAATTTTCTAGAAAAATATAACTTTGAAGACATTTTCTAAAAAAGATAAATAATAATGTGATTATCTAGAAAAATTAAAATTCAAAAAAATTTTGTAGAAAAATAAAAAAAATTTAATAAATAATAGAGAAAAATTTAATTTTTATTTTTTGTTTGAAAAATGCTATTTCTAAAAATATTTCCAGTGAAATGAAATGATATCCACGGTATTTTCTATAAAAATACAACTTGAACTAAATTTTCTAGAAAAAATAAATGTTAATGAAATTTTGAAAAAAAAAACAAAATTTTAACTACAATAAAATTTCAACAAAATTTTCAGTTTAAATTTCAATTAATATTTTTTTTTAAAAACGCAATTTACACAAAATTAGTAAAAAAGTTTCTAATTTTATTTAGAAAATTAATTTTTTATGAATTTTTTTTAAGCAAGATGAAACTTTTTCGAAAAATTTCTATTAAATTGCAGAAATTTTTTTTCACAGAAAAATCAAATTTGAAGAAAATTTAATAGAATTATGCAATTTCGATGATGTTCTGTAGAAAAAAATAAATTTGACAGAATTTTCTAGATAAATTTAATTTTAACAGAATTTTCTAGAAAAATTTAATTTTGACAGAACTTTTTAGAAAAATTGTATTTTGACAGAATTTTCTAGCAAAAACGAAATTTTCAATAAAAAAACAATTTTGGCAGCATTTTCAATAAAAAAAGAAATTTTGAATAAAAATGTATTTTCGACAAAATTTTCAATAAAATTCAGCAAAAAAAACGTTAATATTAACGTTATTTTCTAGAGAAACGCAACAATAAAAATTACGGAAAAATGAAATTTTGACGAAATATATAAAAAAAAAATACTGAATAAATAAAAACAAAATTTTCAGATTAAATTTCAATTAAAGTTTTTTCAAAAACGCAATTTACACAAAATTTACAATAAAAAAAGTTTCTAATTTTTTTAGAAAAATAAATTTTTTATGATACTTTTTAAAGCACGATGAAACTTTTTCAAAAAATTTCTACTAAATTGGAGACATTTTTTTTCACAGAAAAATCAAATTTCGAAGAAAGTTTAATAGAAATTATGCAATTTCAATGATATTCTCCAGAAAAAATTAATTTTGACAGAATTTTCTAGGAAAAATTAATTTTGACAGAATTTTCTAGAAAAATAATTTTGACATTTTCTAGAAAAATTTATTTTGACAGAATTTTCTAGCAAAAACGAAATTTTCAATAAAAAAGCATTTTTGGCAGAATTTTCAATAAAAAAAAAGAAATTTTTAATAAAAATGTATTTTCGACAAAATTATCTAGGAAAACCGAAATTTTCAATAAAATTGTATTTTCGCAAAATTTAAAAAAAAAAAATCAGCAAAAAAACGTTAATATTGACGTTATTTTGTAGTGAAACGCAAACAATAAAAAATTACGGAAAAATGAAATTTCGACGAAATTTAAAAAAATAAAAATTACTGAATAAATAAAATTTCAACAAAATTTTCAGATTAAATTTCGATTAAACTTTTTTCAAAAACGCAATTTACACAAAATTTACAATAAAAAATGTTTCTAATTTTTTTAGAAAAATAAATTTTTTATGATACTTTTTAAAGCACGATGAAACTTTTTCAAAAAATTTCTACTAAATTGGAGACATTTTTTGTCACAGAAAAATCAAATTTCGAAGAAAGTTTAATAGAAATTATGCAATTTCAATGATATTCTCCAGAAAAAATTAATTTTGACAGAATTTTCTAGGAAAAATTAATTTTGACAGAATTTTCTAGAAAAATAATTTTGACATTTTCTAGAAAAATTTATTTTGACAGAATTTTCTAGCAAAAACGAAATTTTCAATAAAAAAAAAGAAATTTTTAATAAAAATGTATTTTCGACAAAATTTTCTAGGAAAACCGAAATTTTCAATAAAATTGTATTTTCGCAAAATTTAAAAAAAAAATCAGCAAAAAAACGTTAATATTGACGTTATTTTCTAGTGAAACGCAAACAATAAAAAATTACGGAAAAATGAAATTTCGACGAAATTTAAAAAAATAAAAATTACTGAATAAATAAAATTTCAACAAAATTTTCAGATTAAATTTCGATTAAACTTTTTTCAAAAACGCAATTTACACAAAATTTACAATAAAAAATGTTTCTAATTTTTTTTAGAAAAATAATTTTTTTATGATATTTTTTTAAAGCACGATGAAACTTTTTCAAAAAATTTCTATTAAATTGCAGACATTTTTTTTAACGAAAAATCAAATTTCGAAGAAAATTAAATAGAATTAAGCAATTTCGATGATATTCTCTAGAAAAAATTAACTTTGACATAATTTTCTAGAAAACATTAATTTTGACAGAATTTTGTAGAAAAATAATTTTGACATTTTCTAGAAAAATTTATTTTGACAGAATTTTCTAGCAAAAACGAAATTTTCAATAAAAAAAAAGAAATTTTTAATAAAAATGTATTTTCGACAAAATTTTCTAGGAAAACCGAAATTTTCAATAAAATTGTATTTTCGCAAAATTTAAAAAAAAGAAATCAGCGAAAAATCGTTAATATTGACGTTATTTTCTATTGAAACGCAAACAATAAAAAATTACGGAAAAATGAAATTTCGACGAAATTTAAAAAAATAAAAATTACTGAATAAATAAAATTTCAACAAAATTTTCAGATTAAATTTCGATTAAACTTTTTTCAAAAACGCAATTTACACAAAATTTACAATAAAAAATGTTTGTAATTTTTTTTAGAAAAATAATTTTTTTATGATATTTTTTTAAAGCACGATGAAACTTTTTCAAAAAATTAACGAAAAATCAAATTTCGAAGAAAATTAAATAGAATTAAGCAATTTCGATGATATTCTCTAGAAAAAATTAATTTTGACAGAATTTTCTAGAAAACATTAATTTTGACAGAATTTTGTAGAAAAATTTAATTTTGAATTTTTGGCATTTTAATAAAAATGCATTTTTGACAGAATATTCAATAAAAAAAAAGATATTTTTGTTTTTGTTGGCTTGAGGTCATAAATAAAACAAATTAATTATGAATTTACTGTTTTATTTTTAAAAATTGTTATTTTTCCGATATTTCGACTTCGTCGATAGAGAAAGAGACATAAATTACAATCGTTTTACATAAATATTAACAAAGTGAAAAATAATTACATTTTTTGGAAAACAAAACAAATTATTTTTCACTTTGTTAATATTTATGTAAAACGATTGTAATTTATGTCTCTTTCTCTATCGACGAAGTCGAAATATCGGAAAAATAACAATTTTTAAAAATAAAACAGTAAATTCATAATTAATTTGTTTTATTTATGACCTCAAGCCAACAAAAACAAAAATATAATCAATTATAAAGGTCAACTATACACAATAAGAATAAAAAAGAAATTTTTAATAAAAATATATTTTCGACAAAATTTTCTAGGAAAACCGAAATTTTCAATAAAATTGTATTTTTGCAAAATTTAAAAAAAAACTCGATTTCAAGAACGAAAATAATAACATATCTTACTGATTATTCCAAGTTTTGAAGGTCAAAAACGATAAAAACCTTTCTGACATGGAATGTCTGATAATATTTTCAATTTACACCAAGTTTTATCTAATTTCCTTTCTCTCCACCTTAATATATGCATACAAAAGTTGTACAGGCGAATTGAATGCCATGTGACTTTGAATGAAATGTTTCGCCAACGAATGCAGCCGTTGTCGGTCGCGCATTCGTCGTATTTATTTTTTTATTAGAATGAAACAAACAGTTTTGTATTAGCGTCAGTTGCGTCGCGTGTTCTGTGTTCTGCACAGTGTTTGTCGCGTATAAGTGCAAATTTACATTGGCAATCGAACGAAGCGTTGCGAATCGAGATTGCGGTGCGGCGGTCTCCGTCTTCGCATATTTAAAAATGGATCTGAAGAATCTCAAAATAGATGGGATGAAAAGTGAAAACGAATGTGAAATATTTAAGAAAATACCAAAACATTCCGGTGTAAATTTACAATTCACAGATGTGACCTATAAAGTGCCAAGTAATTTAATTTCATTTAATTTAATTATTCAAAATTGTTTTTGTAGTTTGTAAATAGTAGAATGGGCGGCACGTTTCTGTATTCTTTTATCTTTTGTCTTCTAATGTTCTTTATTGGGGGATTGGGGTTGCCCAAGTTTATAAATAACCCCAGAGATTTTGTTTAGTTTAAGTGTGGTGTGATACATAAATGATTGAAATTAGAATAAACGTCATAATCATATTATGATTACTAAGGCGAATCGGAAAAATATGTTGTGGTTCTTTGCCGACTGATACAAAAAGATTAGTCCGTTTGATGAATATCCCCAAGAGTATTTTCAGATTTTTAAATCGTCGCTTTTTTGAATAAGTGTATGTATATCTGTGGTTTTCTGGAATAACAACTCATGTCCGAAATTTTCGATTTCAGGATTTTAGCATAAATGTATTCAGCTAAACTTTATCTATAGATTAATATATGCTCCTTGGTAAGTCCAATTTTTTAAGACTTTTTCCAATACTCAACTATACTCATTTAGTATCAAATGTCCTGCGAGAGAAATAGTATTTTTACTCTCCTGAACATTTTGATCTTGTGAGATGTGATGTTATTCCACAAAACAACAGATATGTGCTTTGAAGTGTGCAGAATAGAAATCAGGATTTTTTTTTTTAAATTTTTTAAACAAAAATTGGACTAATGGTCGACTGAAACTGTTGGTAAATTTTTCTTAAAAATACTCTAATTGGTTTTTTTTGAAAAAGTTGAATGAAAAATTAAATTTTTCAATTTCTGCCAATAAAACGTAACTGTGTTTGCTTTTATTTCAATTCACAATTTTAAAGAAATTTTCTAGAAAAATGTAAATTTTTATTAACAAATTTTCAAAAAATAAAATTTTATTGAAAATTTGTTCAAAATTGCTTATTTCAATTAATTGGTTTCGAAATTTGATTTCTCTAAAAAATGTCTGCAATTTAAAAGAAATTTTTCGAGAATGTTTTATTAAATTGCACTATTATATAGAGAAAACAGCATACAATTATGCAGCAACTAGAATTTACATTTTGGACATTTGGCGAAATGACATTTTTATGTTAACTTTGACGAATTGCAGTCTTGATAAAAATGTAATCGAAATTGAATTTTCGCTAAATTTGCATTTTTATAGAAAAATACCTTAGTTATTTTTACAAATTTCGTTGGAATCGCATTTTTCGAAAAAAATTGCTGAAATTGCACTTTTCAGTAAAATTTATACAAAATTGAAGTAGCAAACAATTTTTTGAAAAAAATTGTAAAAAAAGGCAATTTTATTGAAATTTGGGTGGAAATTGCATTTATAATAAAATTCTTTCGACATTTAATTTTTCCAATTAACTTGTTTCGAAATTTGATTTTTCTAAAAAAAAATTGCGGAAAATTGCATTTCCAATAAAATTTTTCTCCAAAACTTCCCATAAAATCTGCATTTTTATAGAAAAATATATTTGAAGTTAAACTTTTTTCTAAAATGTAGCATTTAAAATTTTGCATTATTTTTACAAAATTTCTTTAAAATCACATTTTTCTAAAATTGCACTTTCCTAAAAAAATTATTCAAATACAAATTTTCAAATTTTTTTGGAAAATATTTGTCCAAAAATGCCATTTTTATTGAAAATTTCGTCGAAATTTCATATTTCTTTCAAATTTAATTTTTCTAATTAATTTGTTTCGAAATTTGATTATTCTAAAAAATGTTGCTAAAAATCGCACTTTCCAATAAAATTCTTCAAAATTAAATTTTTCTCTAAAATTTCCTACAAATTACAGTTTTTTCAAAAAAAAACAAATTTTATTGAAAATTTTGTCGAAATTTCATATTTCTATCAAATATCTTTCATAGTTAATTTTTTTTATTAAATTGTTTCCAAATTTGATTTCTCTAAAAAATGTCAGAAATTTAAACGAAAATTTTCCAGAATGTTTCATCAAATTGCACTTTTTCAAAGAAAATTGTCGGGAACAGTATTTATTTTACTACAATTAGGAAAAATTTGACAAAATTTAATTTTTTTGTAAATTTTTGCCAAAATTACATGTCTTACAAATTTTTTTTATATTTTTCCATTAAAATTATATTTTTACAAAATTTCGATTAAAATTGTATTTTTCTAGAAAATTTGATTTGAAAATGCATTTCTCTAAAAATCTGATCTAAGTTAATATTATCTTGCAAATTTTGTAGAAATTGCATTTTTTTTGTATATTTAGTCGAATTACATTTTTATAAAATAAAATGTTTTTAGAAAATGTCGTCAAAATTGACAAAATTTCGTTTTTCTAGAATTTGTATTTTCGATAATTGACAAAATTAAATTTTTATTGTAAATGTGTTCAAAATTGCATTCTTAAAGAAGTTTAATCGAAATTGAATTTCCAAGAAAATTAAATTTTTTAAATGTCGTCAAAATTATTTTTTTTGAAGATGTCTTTGAAATTGATTTTCTCTAGAAAATTACGTTATTTTTTTTTAAAAAAATTAATCAAAATTGCATTTTTTTTCCAAATCGCAATTTTCTAGAGAAAATAAAGTTCAAAGAAATCTTTGAAAAAAAATAATTTGCAATTTTGATGAAATTTTTTTAAAAAAAATATCGTAATTTTCTAGGGAAAATCAATTTCAAAGACATCTTGAAAAAAAAATAATTTTGACGACATTTAAAAAATACAATTTTCTTGGAAATTCAATTTCGATTAAACATTTTAAAGAATGCAATTTTGACAACATTTACAATAAAAATTTAATTTTGTCAATTATCGAAAATACAAATTCTAGAAAAACGAAATTTTGTCAATTTTGACATCTTCTAAAAACATTTTATTTTATACAAATGTATTTCGATTAAATATACAATAAAAATTAATTATAAAAATTAAAAATAAATTATAAAATAAAATTTGCAAGATAATATAACATAGATCAGATATTTAGAGAAATGAACTTTCAGCCGAAATTTTCTAGAAAAATTAAATTTTAATCGAAAATTTGTAAAACAGAATAATTTTAAAGGAAAATATAAAAAATTTTGTAAGAAATGTAATTTCGACAAAATTTACAGTAAAAATGGCCTTTCTAGAAAAATGCAATATTTTCAAATTTATCGTAATTGTAGTAAAATACTGTTTCGACAATTTTCTTAAGAAAAGTGTAATTTGATTCTGGAAAAATTTCGTTTAAATTGCAGACATTTTTTTAGAGAAATCAAATTTGGAAATACGAAATTTCGACAAAATTTTTAATAAAATTTATTTTTTTGTACATTTAAAAAAAAAAAATGGAATTTATAGGAAATTTTAATGAAAAAAATTAATTTTGAATGAATTTTATTGGAAAATGCATTTTTTTAGCAAAATTTTTTAGAAAAATCAAATTTTGAAACAAGTTATTTAGAAAAATTAAATTTCGAAAGAAATTTATTAAAAATATGAAATTTCGATGAAACAAAAATGTATTTTTTTTTACAAATTTTTTCCAAAAAATTGTTGAAAAATTATATTTGAATAATTTTTTTTTGGAAAGTGCAATTTTAGAAAAATGCGATTTTAACGAAATTTTGTAAAAATAATGTAAAATCTTTAATGCAACATTTTAGAAAAAAGTTTAACTTCGAAGATATTTTTCTATAAAAATGCAGAATTTAAAGGAATTTTTAGAGAAAAATTGTATTGGAAAGTGCAATTTTCATCATTTTCTTTTTAGAAAAATCAAATTTCAAAACAAATTAATTGGAAAAATTAAATGTCGAATGAAATTTATATAAATATTCAATTTCCACGAAATTTTCAATAAAATTGTAATTTTTTTTTTCAAATTTTTGCAAATTCAATTTTGTATAAATTTTACTGGAAAGTACAATTTCAGCATTTTTTTTTCGAAAAATGCCATTTCAGCTAAATTTTGTAAAAATAACTATAAGGTATTTTTCTATAAAAATGCAAAAATTATCGAAAATTTGTAGAAAATTAAATTTTGATTACATTTTTATCAAGACTGCAATTAAATTCTAGAAAAAGTTAATTCTAGCAATTTTTGCATAATTGTAGTAAAATGCTGTTTCGACAATTTTCTATTTAAAAGTGCAATTTAATGAAACATTCTAGAAAAAGTTCGTTTAAATTGCAGACATTTTTAGAGAAATCAAACTTCGAAACAAATTAATTGAAATAAGCAATTTTGACAAAATTTTCAATAAAATTGTATTTTTTGAAAATATTTTCACAAAATTTTTTTTTTACGAAATGTTGGAGAAAATTTAATTTATTCCAAATTTTATTGGAAAGTCCAATTTTTCTTTTTTTTTGGTAAAAATGCGATTTCAACGGAATTTTGTAAACAAATTTATAACTTTTAACGAAACTTTCTAGAAAAATAATTTTACTTCAGATATTTTTCTATAAAAATTTTATTGGAAAGTGCAATTTTCATAATTTTTTTTTTTACAAAAATCAAAGTTCAAAAATTTTAATTAGAAAAATTAAATTTTAAATGAAATTTAATATAAATGAGCAATTTTTACGACATTTTCAATAAAATCGGTATTACTTGACAAATTTTTTCCAAACAAAATTTGGAAATTTATATTTGAAAATTCTTTTGGAAAGTGCAATTTTAGCAAAATGCGATTTTAACGAAATTTTGTAAAAAATAATGTAAAATCTTTAATGCAACTTTTTAGAAAAAATTTAACTTCAAAGATATTTTTCTATAAAAATGCAGAATTTATGGGAAGTTTTGGAGAAAAATGTTATTGGAAAGTGTTAGATATACATAATTCACTTGAGCAATGAACACTCTACACATACAAATTTAATATTAACAAGTCGGCTGTTTATTTTTCCTACACAGCAATCAATACAATGTATGTATTTTAGATTTTAATTCCAATTTGTTTTTTGAGTCTGTAAATAAAATTCATTGACTTCTGTCACAAATATCGGAAAAGACATTTTTGTTTTTACAAGAGAAAGTGCAAGTTTCAGAATTTTTTTTTTGGAAAAATCAAATTTCGAAACAAATTAATTAGAAAACAAAAAATTAGAAATAAATCGAAAGAAATTTATTCTAAATATGCAATTTCCCAGAAATTTTCAATAAAATTGTATTTTTTTTACAATTTTTTTTTCAAAAAAATTGTTCCAAATTTAATTTTCTATAAATTTTACTGAAAAGTGCAATTTCAGCAATTTTTTTCGAAAAATGCGATTTCAACGAAATTTTGTAAAAATAACTGTATAAAGTATTTTTCTACAAAAATACAAATTTATCGAAAATTGTAGAAAATTCAATTTCGATTACATTTTTATCAAGACTGCAATTTCGTCAAAGTTAACATAAAAATATCATTTCGCCAAATGTTGAAAATGTAAATTCTAGAAAAATTTAATTCTATCAATTTTTGCTTAATTGTAGTAAAATGCTGTTTCGACAATTTTCTATATAAACGTGCAATTTGTTGAAACATTCTAGAAAAATTTCGTTTAATTTGCAGACATTTTTTAGAGAAATCAAATTTCGAAACAAATTAATTGAAATAAGCAATCTTCACAAAATTTTCAATAAAAATGTATTTTTTGAAAATATTTTCACAAACATTTTTTTACGAAATTTTTGAGAAAAATGTAGTTTGGAATAAATTTTATTGGAAAGTGCAATTTTGCTTTTTTTTTGTAAAAATTCGATTTCAACGGGATTTTGTAAAAAAATTTATAACATTTAACGCAACTTCCAAAAAAAAAATTATAGAAAATCTTGGAGAAAAAATTTAATTTTGAAAAATTTTATTGGAAAGTGCAATTTTCATCAAAATTTTTTGAGAAAAATCAAATTTCGAAACAAATTAATTAGAAAAAGTAACTTTCGAATTATATCTTTATCTTTATATATAAAATCCTTTGTACGTTTGTTAGTAACGCATGATCTCCGAAACCATAAAAGCGAATGGGCTGAAAATTTAACAATATATTCAGTCTGGGGTCATTTGTGTTTTAGAATTATTTTCACCGCGATAAATTGTGGAGTGGTGAAGTTATTTGCAAAATTCGCATTTCTAGAGCGATTTGACTGAAATTTAAAATGTATGTGTGGTTTGTCTTGATAATAGTTTGTATGTATGATTCTAACCAGTAGATGGCGCTGTAGTGGCCAATATTTTCTTGAAACTCGGGATCTATGCATTTTTGAGTGAATAAAAAACCAATACATCAAAAACAGGACGGGCAGGACATCGTCTGCTGGGGTCAGCTAGTTTAATATAAATGTGCAATTTTCACGAAATTTTCAATAAAATTGTATTTTTTTTATTGGAATGTGAAATTTTCAGCAATTTTTTATTTCGAAAAATGCGAATTCAACGAAATTTTGTAAAAGTAAGGTATACATTTTAACGCAACTTTCTAGAAAAAAATATACATAACTTCAAATATATCTTTCTACAAAAATGCAAATTTATTGAAATTTGTAGAAAATTCAATTTCGATTAAACTTTTTTGAAGAGTGCAATTTCGACAAATATAAAATAAAAATGTAATTTTTTCGCCAAATGTCGAAAATGTAAAATCTAGAAAAATTCAATACTATAAATTTTTGCAAAATTTAAATTGAAAATTAAATTGAATTGAATAAATTGAATTCAATTTTAAACATTTTTTTGGAGAAATGCAATTTAACAATTTTTCTAGAAAAAAATGTATTTCAACAAAATTGTGCAAAAAAAAAAAAATAATTTCGATGAAATTTTCAAAAAACAATGTTAACGAAATTTTGTAGAAAAATTAGACTTCAACAAGATTTTTTTTTTGAAAAATACAAATTAGAAGGAATTTTCTAAAAAAATACAAATTTGAAAGAATTTTTTAAAACAAATCCAATATCAAGAATTTTAGTAGAAAATGTAATTTTTCTATAAAATTGCAATTTTTATTAAATTCTTTAATTTCAAAGTAATGTTTTTTTGTTAGTCAAAAAAATTATCTAACAAATGCATTTTCATATTTTGACTATAGAAATTGTGATTGTTTTTGTGTTCAATGGTGTCATCAGCTTTGATCCAACATCTAATTCAGACTTGTGGTGATACCGCTTAACTATATTTGGCAATAATGTAGCTAATGTAGCTGCTGAACAAAGTTTGTTAAAATTTTATGCGAAAAAAACATTTTTTTCTCACCCTTTTTTTGGAAAATGAAGGGAAAGAAATATTTTTTTTTAACTTTTTTCAGATAACTTACAGAGACTCGTAGTTTTTTAATAGCAATACTTGACAAAATTGTAGCTACGGTAAATCTGATTGTGAACATATCAATATAATCTGAACGTGTCTAGGTACCCTAAATAGCTCAAAAAAACCACATTGTACCTCAAAATTTTGATACTTCACTAAAATATTTTTTGGTGTAGGTTATGTTCAGCAACTTTATAGAAAATATGAAGACCAATATTTTTGTGGAACATACTAACCCTCTAGCTCCCCCACATAACTGTAATGTTTTGCCCTATTTTAACAAATCGTAAAACAACACCCCTAAGAATGGGGCGGGCGGGGATGAAGTGTTCTACAAAAATGTTGGCCATAAAATGTTACTATATGTGTCAGGACACATCAAAGCTAAAAACGTCGTTAAACCGAGTATATGGTTATACTACGCTTTGATAGTAGAATCGAACCTATGGTATCAAGTCCGTGTATTTTTCACTGTTGTACAGTGTTAGCTAATATACATATTTAGAAAATTTTGTCCAAAGTGTTTCTGATAGCATTTTCTTCAATATGTTTTTAAACAAATAAAAAAAGAACAAAAAAAATGTTTGCCCTTTTATCGCTACTGACAACTTGTCTTGACATAGTATATTTAAATCGATTTACCAAACTGGAATTTTCTTACTTATCTTTTCCAGTTTCAAATCCTATATTAAATGGCGTAAGCGGTGAATTTTGTGCAGGCGAATTGTCGGCTATTATGGGTCCATCTGGATGTGGGAAAACAACATTATTGAATATACTGGCTGGATATCGGTAAGCATAATTAGATCTAGCTAAGAGTGAAAGTGAAAAAAAAAATATTTTCCAATGGAAAATTTGCTGTTATTTGAAATTATTTTAACTACACGAAAAAAAGAGGAAACAAAATAGGTTTGGTAAATGTAAATAAAATATATTTTTGCGCAAATATTTTATATTTACATACCAATTGAATATCTTTTTATCAATATTATTTTTTTTTTTGTATTTTTAAGCGGGTTAGAAAACGGGAAAATAATTCTTTCGTAGTTGGCGCAACCAAATATGATTGTTGTCAACATGAAATCAGAAGTATACCACAATCAAAATGTTGGTTATCCTGATGGAATCGCATGATAGTAGACAGAACTACCAAAATTCGGTTGGAAAATAATTCGGTTGAGGCAACCAAACTGTATTCTGTGTGCATGCGGTCAGAATCCGCTGACATCTTGCATCGTACCCATTTTATTATTGGATTTTAAACATAATATGGTTCCCTTGTAACCATTTTATGAAAAAAAAAAAATAATTTGACAAAAATTTTATTGTATTATTTTGACAATAATTGTTTTGATAATAGAGCTAAACATATTATGAGGTTTTGAAAAGTCAAACATGTTACTATAAAATTTGTATGTATACACGCTGAAAACAAATCGCTTCTGTAGTATATTGTCCCAAACATATTCGGCTTGAAATAAACATATGTTTAGGGTACACTCGAAATATATAATATTTTACACACACAAATATTATATGCTTGAGAGGATATTGTTCTAAACAAAAATATGCTCCCATTCAAATATTTTTTATCTGGAACTAGTATTTCCGAAACAAGGATTCTTTTGTAATTATTTATTATGGTAATGTATTAAATGCCTTAACTCAAAGACAAGTTTTCTGTTTTTCAGATTTTCAAAGAGCAATTTTTTTTTATAAATTTTATATGTTTGTAAAATTTAATCAAAACTTAAATCGAACAATCTTTCGTAAATATAAACGACATTGATGGATTGACAAAAAGTGATGAATAGGAATATTTATAAATAAGGAAATTTTTAGCTAAAAAGTTTAACACATGTTTTAAAAATCTTTTTTAAAAAAATATATTTGGAAAACTTCTCAAACAATAACTTTGTTTGTGTGTAAACACATATTTGATTTGTGAGAGTCAGTTTTCAAATAAATTATGTTCTACTATATTAAAATATGCGCTTCAAACAAAATTTCTTGATTTTCAAATAAAATTTATTTGTTAACAAATATATAATATTTAAAAAAATCGTTTCCAAGTATATTTTCTTTCGATTCAAACATATCAAAAATGATGATTTTCCCCCGTGTAATAGTGATGAATTTGTAATACGGGATTTTTAATTTTATTATAAATTGTTTGGTTTTTTGTTAAATAAATAAAATAAAAATTAATGAAAACTGTTTTTTATTAATTGTCGGTAGTATATGACTGACAAATTGTCAGAACGGCCAATTTTTCAAAACATTTTCGTAGTTGGCTCAACCAAATATGATTGTTGTCAACATGTATATATATATATAGATGTATACCACAACCAAAATGTTGGTTATCCTGATGGAATCGCATGATGGTAGACAGAACTACACGCTGAAAAAAATCGCTTCTGTAGTATATCGTCCCAAACATATTCGGCTTGAAACATATATGTGTTTAGGGTACACTCTAAACATATAATATTGGGTACACACAAAAAGTATATATTTGGGAAAATGTTATTCTAAACAAATCTTTGTTTACATCCCAGTATGTTTTTATTTGGGACTATCATTTCCGAAACAAATATTTATTTGCACTTAAGAATTCAGAAAATACGTTAATTGTGTTAAATTTATTATAAATTCAAAGTTATTTTTAAGACATTTTTAAAGTTCGTATAATAATATAGAAACAAAATGGTCTTGAAGTCGGGAGAATATCCTAGTTAGAATCTCAAAGATTTGCAGACCAAATAAAAGCAAGCAAACAACGTTCGTAAAAATAATAAATAATAATAATTTAAATCGTATAATCGTGGATCAAAATAAATTACTTGGAGGATTGACAAGAAATGATGACTTAGAATACTAACTCAGAAATTTTAAAATGATTGATTTAAACTGAAGTTAATGCTGCATATGGTATTGTAACTGGGAGGTACAATTCGAAACCAAGGAAACGTTTTAACTGAAATTCTAAAAAGTCAGCAAAGTTTTTAAAATCTTTTTTAAATAAAATATATTGGGATAAATTCCTAAAGAATAATTTTATTTGTATTTAAACACCTATTTTATTTGATAAATTTAGTTCGCAAATATATTTTGTTGTAATATATTAATATATGCGTTCCACATATATGTTATTGATTTTCAAATAAAATTTATTTGCTCAGAAATGTATAATATTTAAAAATTTGTTTTACAAATATATTTTCTTTCGATTCAAACATATCAAAAAAGGCGATTTTGCCCCGTGTACCAAAATTCGGTTGGCAAATAATTCGGCTGAGGCAACCACCTGTATTCTGTGTGCATGCAGTCAGAATCCGCTGACATCTTGCATTGTACCCATTTTATTATTGGATTGTAAACATAATAAACCATTTTATAGAAAAAAAATTTGACAAACATTTTATTGTATTATTTTGACAATAATTGTTTTGATAATAGAGGTAAACATATTATGAGGTTTTGATCAAACATGTTATTATAAAATTTTTATATACATTATATATATATTATATTATTATTATATTATTATTATAGCAGAACACATGTTATGTCAAAAACTGCAATGTACATATATGGTAACTACAATCGTATTATACTTCTGATCCAAATTAAATGTTTAACGTAAACATATTCACTCATATTTTTTCTCTGCTTATAAATAATATAAAGAATGTTAAATTTACTAAACAGGTTTTTCTAATTTAAATAATGTAATAAAATTCGCTTTGGCAAATTTAGCACAATGGCTTATAATTATAATCCCAGTAGAACAAAGGCGATCTATCACTAAATGAGTATTGAGTCATTCAATTTTAAAATACAACAATATTGATATTTTATTTAAAACTCGTTTTAAACAACTAATTTCCTTCAAAGAGTCAAGAGAGATTAAAGGGAATAAATTCACACTTTCTTTAATTATGGGGAATAAATTCACATTTAAATAGCCTCGTGTGTCTTTTTCCCAAAACAATTGAAGCCAGATGTAATTCATCGGTCATTGGCTAAAAAAGGCACAGTTAAAAAGTTAAAGTCATTCTACTCGTAAAGTTTGCTGAATAATGCAATTTAATTCTAATGTACCTAATACTGTAGATAAATTATATTTTAACAATTTTATTGACATTTTGACATCTATAATTATTGTATCAACATTACAAGCGTCGCACCATTATAATTACCTAATAAATATACATATACGGACAGATACACTACTCTAATGCCTGTTTGCATTTACTCCAATTAATAGACTGTGATAGATAAAAAAGGCAATAACAAGTGATATACATACATATACGAGCACACTAAGGTGGAATCGATAATATTTTAGAAAAAGAAAAAACGAGTATAGAGTAAAGTGTAACCCTTTGTGGCGGAGGTACCCCAAACAGGGGACCAATAATTTTCGAACATACCACTCTGTTCTGTATTCCGAGAGCGAATTGAATCCGAATTTCGCATTCATAAAATTGTCCATAATTTTTGTTTGAAGATTTTCTGTAAACACATATTGCCTTTATTTTCCCATTAGAACAGAATTGATACATTAGAAATATGTTTGGGTCCGAAGAAAAAGATTTAGAAATGCAATTCCGAGCGGAAATTTTCGATTGAAGCCTAATTCGGAATACGGAACAGGGGCGTTAGCCTGTCAGCCCTACCAAATTCCAGCAAGATTAGTTGAATTCATTTCATATTCAGTAAGTAGTGTTTACAATTTCATCATGGAGTGATATACGCAAGAACAACGTTTACAAATTATTCAGTTTTATTATTAAAATAATCGTTCTCTAATTGCAACTTTTCTTGCGCTAAGTCCATTTTTTAAATTAAAAAATAAAAAAATACACTTTCCAGTCGACCTACGACCTTGACACCCATTAGTAATATTTTAGCTCTCGTTCAGAGCTATCTTTTTGCCATTGACCGATTGCCGATTCGCCGTACCGTTAAGAAGCTAGAGCAAAAATAAACTTTCCGTTCACATTTGAAAATGATGCTAAGTCCATTTTTTTAAAAATCCAAAAAAAAACCCTTTCCAGTCGACCTACGACCTTGACACCCATGAGCAATATTTTAGCTCTTGTTAAGAGCTATCTTTTGGCCATAGACCGATTGTAGCTACGGACCACACAGCAAATGAAACAATTGAATTGTTGCGAGAAAAGTTTGGAGATTCGATTATTTCAAGAAGTTGTGATATTGAATGGCCTCCAAGAAGTTGTGATTTAACACCGTTAGACTATTTCTTGTGGGGTTATTTGAAGTCATTGGTCTGTCTAAATAAACCAGACTCTCTTCAAGCTTTACAAGTTAATATTGAACGTGTCATTCATGACATACGGCTTGATTTAGTGAAATAGTCGAAATAGGTAGTTTTTCAGTAGAGGTTAGGTTTTGGTTTAGGTTTAGGTTAGGGTGGCGGTCGGTGTTACGTAGCTCACATAGACCAAATTAGGACCCTTGCGTTACCACGGGCTCGGAAGCCCCTCATCGAAACCTTTTTAATATACAGGGTTTTCCAACCAGAGGTGTTATTTTGAATCACCCGGTATGTCGGTAGCTGTCACTTTTGAAGCTTTTATTCTTTGACATTTGACAAGTAGAAACTACGCCATTACTAAAAATGGAACGATACACAATTCAACAACGCTTTGAAATTATTAAAATTCGAAAAATCATCTTGACTGAAGAGGCCCATTTCCACCTCGGTGGCTACGTCAACAAGCAAAATTGTCGCATATGGGGCTCGGAAAACCCAAGAGTTATTGTTGAGAAGCCTCTCCATCCTCAACGTGTGACTGTTTGGTGCGGTTTATAATTCGGCGGGGTCATTGGACCTTACTTTTTCGAAAATCACGTTGGATCAACAGTTACGGTGAATGGATTGCGCTATCGAGAGATGATTAATTATTTTTTATGGTCGGAGTTGGATGGTATTGATCTGGACAACGTTTATTTTCGACAAGACGGCGCTACGTGCCACACAAGCAACGAAACCATTGCTCTGTTACGGGAAAAGTTTCCGGACCGTGTTATCTCTCGAAGTGGTGATCACAATTGGTCACCGAGATCTTGTGATTTAACACCTTGCGACTTCTTCCTTTGGGGCCACGTGAAAGATAAGGTCTACGCCAACAGCCCAGCGTCGATTCAAGACCTCAAAGATATAATTCGTGAGGCTATCGAGGACATAGGGCAGCCACTTTGCAATTTGGTCATGGAAAATTTCATGAAAAGGATATGCTCCTGTAAGCGTGGTCGTGGTGGCCATTGGGCTGATGTTGTTTTTCATTATTAACGGCATACCTTCCTCTTTATTATGAAATAAACATCCGATCATTTATCTCAAAAAATAACATTTTTCTTTGAATACCAAAATAACACATCTTGTTGGAAAACCCTGTATAAAATTATCTATAGTACGAATATCGGGACCGCCAATATCTGTTAAACTACCTCGGAAAGCCGCCGACCCCAGTATGTCCAGATGTCGTGTACTCAAAGCGGGATAGTAGCATAGCAAGTGCGCAATATTCTCCAATTCTTCCTCATCTGCACAGCTTTTGCAGAAGTCATCGTAATAAATAGCCAATGGCATGTCAGCCGTTGAGCAGTACCGTCAGAACTGACAATAACGCAGACAGTATTTTCCTCTATAGTGCGAGGAGAGGATTTGTCTAGATACCCTACAGCTGCTGATTTCTGTCCATATTTTGTTGGACAGCCGGATTGTCTCTTGCCTAAGCCAAAGCTTACATGTGGATAGTGGTGCACGGACAAATATATACAAATTCTTCGAGAACTTATAATGTCGTCCTTTCCTAGCAAGATCATTGGCTTTGCAGTTCCCCGGGATATCCCTATGCCCAGGCCCTCATATGAGGTGTATGTTGAACTGCTCAGCCATCTCGTTAAGAGATTTGCGGCAGTCGAGGGTTGTTTGTGAATTTAGTGATGTGGCCTCCAGAGAACTAATGACAGCCTGGCTGTCCGAGTAAATGACAACGCCAGTGTTGATCACCATCTTACGAGTATACTTCATAGTACAGAAACCCAATTCTGTCTTGTTTGGATTAGCGGCCAAACCGCTGCTTCTGGCCAATTTAATCAGAACCACTTGTAGGATGTGTCTGAGAACGCTGGAGAATTTGGCAGTTATTGCTATTGCAAGTCGTCCGCATATGCCACGACCTTCCAGCCGCAACCTTCTAGGTCTAACAGGACTCAATTCACCGTTAGATTCCAAATAAGTGGTGGGGATAGTACTTCTCCCTCTATTCACAAACTTTGTTAGAGTTCAGAACCCAAGACTTGTCTTCTGTCGAGCTAACATCTTCTGCTTAGTATGAACGGCGGCCGGAAGTTGGGCCCCAGGAAAATGCAAAATTCAGAACCCAAGACTTGTCTTCTGTCGAGCTAATTTCTTCTGCTTAGTCTGAACGGCGGCCGGAAGTTGGGCCCCAGGAAAATGCACCCCAAACTGAAAATTAAAGTGTGCCCCATATTTGGGGCCTATTTTCGTTCCAAAAACTGTTTTAGGAAATTACACCCCAATCAAGAAAACAGCATGAAATGAAAATACACCAAAAAAAAAAAAACTAAGAAATTTTCATTTATTTAATAAATTTGGGGAGTATGTAATAATACACTTATACGTACCCATTTTCTAATTATAAATCTTTTATTGCGCGGTCGGCCTACGGCGTCTGTTTAAGACTTTCTCCTATGGACAGGATCCAATGTTGGCTACGCGGAGCAAATCCTCTATGCGTAGCCTCTTCTGTTTCTAGATTTATAAATGAAAATAAGCCCCAAAAAGCAGACAAAAAATGAAATTAAGCCCAAAAAACTAGAATAAAATTAAATTATGTTAAAAAAAAAATTTTGTTGTTCATAAAAATATTGGGGTTTATTTTCCTGGGGCCCAATTTCTTTCCGCCGTCTGAACAAGCCATGGTTCATCCTTAGATGTGACAGCGCCGCAGTTACTGCATCTGAGTGAATGTTGTTAGAAGCCCCTTCTATGTCAAGAAATTTAGGGACAATTCGATAGTGCCCCCAAGTTCGTGCAGGGCAGATTCTGTAGACTTTTGCCCATGTTGTAAGTATACTGGTTCCCCGACAGGAGTTTTGTATCCACGTTTTCTCTAATGAAAGAATCTAAAAGTCTTTTCCGATCTTTAAAAAGTAAAGTCTTTCCAGACCACTTTAATACGACTATACCTCCGTCGATTGGGTCTATATGAGAGCCTGATGCAGTCTTCATAAATTTTCTTTCCAGACCATCGATTGGGTCTATATGAGAGCCAGATGCAGTCTTCATAAATTTTCTTTCCAGACCTTTAAAAAGTGTAGAAAACCACTTTGGTACGACTATCCCTCCATCTATTAGGTCTATATGAGAGTCTGATGCCTTCATACATTTTCTTCAGCCAGGGGATAAAGTTCTTCAACATTTTCTGCATTTCTGCTGGAGCAATACAGTCTGGTCCAGGTGTTTTAAAGGGCTCAAAGTTGTTAATCGGCCTGCTACTTCTGGATTTCAACAAACTAGCGACGCTTGCATTCCGCTCGCTCTATTGTTGGCCCTGCTGTCCGTCGAGTTCTGTCGGCGAGTCTCCGGGAAGTGTGTGTCGTGCAATAGTTTCAGCGACTGTTCGCTACACACAGAATACAGTTTGGTTGCCTCAACCGAATTATTTGCCAACCGAATTTTGGTAGTTATATCTACTATCATGTGATTCCATCAGGACAACCAACATTTTGGTCGTGGTATACTTCTGCTTCCATATTGACAACAATCATATTTGGTTGCGCCAACGGCTAAAATGATCTGTTGTATGTTGCCACAACCAACTTTTTTAAAAAATTGGTTCTTCTGTCTGTATATTTGTCAGTCATATACTACCGACAATTAATTAAACACATTTTTCATTAATTTTTATTTTATTTATTGAACAAAAAACCTAACAATTCATAACAAAATTCAAAATCCCATATTAGAAATTCATCACTATTATGAGATGTGGAAATATTTGACACAAATTTTAGTACACGAAAAAAAAACACAAAACTTTTATGCAAATATCGCTTAACCCAGTGCTTTCAATTTCATGATTGTTGCTTTTATTTTTATACCCTACACCACTCTGTGGTACAGGGTATTATGACTTTGTGCATTTGTTTGTAACACCTAAAAGGAGAAGAGATAGACCCATTGTTTATTATACCGATCGACTCAGAATCACTTTCTGAGTCGATTTAGCCATGTCCGTCTGTCTGTCCATGTATTCTTGTAATCAAAGTGCAGGTCGTATTTATGGTCCGATTGTGATAAAATTTAGCATAGTGCTCTTTTTTAGCCCAAGGACGATCCCTATTGAAATTGGTTAAAATCGGTTCAGATTTGGATATAGTCCCCATATATATGTTTCACCCGATTTGACATGTAAGCGCTGTAGAAACCACATTTTACATCCGATCTTTATGAAATTCGGCAGAGAGAGTTTTATTATTACGTGAATGAACACTACCAAATTCGGGGAAAATCCGTTCAGATTTAGATATAGCCCCCATATATATGTTTCACCCGATTTGACATTTAAGCGCTGTAGGAACTGTATTTTAAATCAGATCAGTACGAAATTTGGCAGAGAGAGTTATCTAATTACATGAATAAACACTGCCAAATTCAGGGAAAATCGGTTCATATTTAAACATAGTCCCAATATATATGTTACACCCGATTAGACATGTAAGCACTGTAGAAACCGTGTTTTATATCCGATCAGTACGAAAATCGGCGGAGAGAGTTTGCTTATTACATGTATGAACACTGCAAATTCTTATCGCAATGCCCATTTTCGCATTGGTAGGTAGGTGTAGGGTATTATATAGTCGGCCCCGCCCGACTTTCTGCCTTTCCTTACTGGTTTATTTATGTCAAACATTTTGCACAACATATTCTGCATTTCACACATTATGATCCACACGAGATTATTTTTGATTACCTATACCGTTCTTGAACAAAATGTTGAAGATTTATTTATGTCGAGTAATTTTATTTTTTGTTTGTCATGTATCAGCAAAAGAACAGCAACCAATCTTTCGGCTGTATTTCCCAAAATACATTTAATTATTCTAAATTTGGGAAATGATTGGGATAACCAACAAACGATTATTTATTAATATTTTTTCTGTTGTAGTAACCAATTATTCGTTGCAATAATAATCGTTGGTCTATTGATACAATTTCTGTTGTCAAGAATAAAACATTGGTTGTCACAACCAAAAATCGATCATATGGTACTATAATGAAAGTTTAAAATTGGTTACCACAACTAACCGAGTGTCAATGAAAAAACAATCTTAATTCGATTGATACAACGTATCCATGTTATTTTTGTAGTTTCAATTATTTATATATAAATACAACCGACACACGGTGTAGGCAATATAATTTTTGTTGCTAGTACTATTTTTTTATTGTTACCATCGAATTCCAACCAATTATTTTCCTGGGTGTATGTTTTGTCCAATTGCTATCCTCGTCCTACAAATAAGCCACTTTCAGGTTGTTGTGGATAGTCTCTTTCTCAGTCCTGCGGCGTCGGAGACCTTTTGTACTTCCCCAATTGAGGTATACCAAAAACGTCTTTGTGCTTTTCTAAGGTCCGTCTTATAGGTTCTATTTCGCTTCCTTTCAGCAAATAAAAACTGCTATTAAAGAAAATTCAAGAAGTTATAAGGGATTTCCGTTAATGTTGACCCTTTTGTGGGGGAGATACCACTAGGAGCGGATAGGAGAAAATATAAGTAATATCGCATACAAAATTCGAAGTCAATCGGTCACCCCACCGAGATACATCTTGCGTGCGAGTCAGACGGGTCAGATAGAAGTTTTCTGTAAGTGCAGATAACTGTGTCTCCCTTGTCAGTAGATAAAAGCTGATATTAAAGTAATCTCTTTTATTTATTATATGAATTACAATACAAATTAAATTTATATTCTAATTTTACGGTCAAGGTCCAGAGCCTATGGTGGGAATCGAACCCACGATCCCCAAACTAATAGGCAAGCACGGTACCTACTCACCTACGTCTTTTTAAATGTCTTTAATCTTTCTAATTGCTGCTTATAAGATATTTCTATGTGTTTATTAAATCGCATTAATTATTTATTTTTGTCTCTCGCAATATTTTCTATTTATTAATACTCTCGTTTTTATTTTCACAGAATTACCAAAACATCTGGCTATGTAAAAATCAATGATGAACCACAAAATATGCAAGAATTTCGTAAACTATCCCGATATATATTACAAGAAGACTGTATAAGTCCACAATTTACAATTATGGAAACAATGCTGTATGCGTCCAAATTCAAACTGGACTCGAATATTTCCGGGGACGAACGTCAGCGTTTAATAAATGAATATTTGGATATATTTCAACTCGGAACAAAATCGGATACATTGGTCGCAAATATATCGGGTGGCGAACGAAAGCGACTGTGTGTTGCCCGAGAACTACTAAACAATCCGGCAGTATTATTTGTGGATGAGCCAACCACGTAAGTGTTGTAATCAATTAGTCTAGACATAGACGAGAACTATCGTTCGTTTGTGCAGAACTAACATTTCGTTTAGGTAAAATAATTTTGAATGTCTTATAAAAGTATATTCTGTTATCGGAAATATTTGTGACTATTTTTCATTCTAATTTATTAAAAGCTTTGCATTCTATAATACATAATAGAGGCAAAGATGGTCTAGAGCCAGGAGAATATCCAGATGACAACTCAATTTTTAAATCTCATTAAATTTTTAGGTGATTTGTTAGCTCTGAATGAAACTTCGTTTATGCGAATGAGATAGTTCTAATAGACGAATTATCTGTTTTTGAATATATAGTTTTTTTCTTGGGAGACTTGTTGATTTAATAAATATTTTTTACATTTTCAGCGGTCTAGATGAATTCTCCGCTACACAGTGTGTAACGCTATTGAAAAGACTGGCACTTGCAGGACACACCATTATCTGTTCCATACACTGCCCGTCAGCGCGATTATTTCAAATGTTTAATAAGGTTTATGTTTTATCCGCCGGGCAGTGCATTTACCAAGGTGCTGTCAATGGTATAGTACCCTATTTGCAGCAATTCAAGTTGAACTGCCCCATAACACATAATCCGGCAGATTATGGTAAGTTGTTGAATTAATCAAATCTCAAGATCTGAAAATGTTTTGTCAATAACACCAAAATATCGATCTCATCGATCGACAAAGACATTCCCAAAGCACATTTTGTACTTAGGTAGGGAGGTAAAGGGTGACATCATATATGACAGACTCACTTAGACTATTTAGCCCATTGTGTGAGGTAAAACTTACGTTTTTCCTAGCACCTCCCGTTGAACCAATTTGATTGCCTTAGAAACCTCAAAAGTTGACGAATTTTCAAATCGGCCAAGATTGCTGCTATTCCCTCAAAGAAATCAGAACATAGCGTAGAATACAGCCTTCTAGAGAGAGCGAGTCGCAGACAAGGAAGTTGTTCTATTGATTCCTCCTCCTCATCATCTTCACATATTCCACAAAACTCATTTCGCAAGATCTTTAATCTCTCTGCGTGCCTCCAAGTGAGTCAGTGACCCGTCGTGACAGACACGATAAGTGAGACGTCCGGTCTCGATAACGTAAGCAGGGAATTTGCGCGTTTGGAGTTTAGTCATGGTCACATAAGCATGCAATTTATGTAGTTTCTGACTAGTGACCACTTGTCATTCACTTGTCACTTGTCGTAAGGTCACTATCTCTCCAGAAGCGCTTGCAGGTCGCTAGAGACATGACACACATTACCGTCTGGAGACCGAGGATCGTGTAAAGTAGTTTCTAGTCTTGTAAATTTATCTGCTTTCCCTGGTTCAGATAAGTTTGCTATCTCCCCAAAGAAATGAGAGCCTAGAGTAACCTGCAGCCTTCTACAGCCATCTCGTTAAGAGATCTGCGACAGTCGAGGCAGTTTTTAATGATTCATTGATCCGCCATGGCAGACTGATAAATGAGACGTCTGGTCTCGATGACGTCAGCAGGGCATTGGCACGTTTATTTAGGGCAACATCAACCTGGAATGTTTTCAGTTCCCGACTAGTCATTTGTTGCCGTTAGGGTACTATCTCTCAAGAAGAGCGTGCAGGTCGCTAGTGACATGCTCACACATTCCAGTTCCCCTGGAGAGTGTAAGTATGGTCCTGTTTCTGTAACTTATTTTCGTTCGTCTACGGCAAACGATCAAAAATCACTCAATTATTCCGAGAAAAGTCACAACAGGTTATAATTCTGTGTGTCTATAGTAAATCACGCAAAAAGCTCGTACATAAAATATTTCTAACCTGCGCTTTATAGAATTCAAGTAGACGAACGAAAATAAGTTACAGAAACAGGCCCTAAATCTTAGTCTTACAAGTCCATCTGCTTTTCAGTTCCCTGGTATGTCCCTGTGACTCGGCTCTCAAGACAATTGAATATTTCTACTATTCAGTCGTCTCTATAATAGATCTGCGACAGTCGAGGGCAGTTTTTGAATTCAGGAATATAGTTTTCAGGGACTTGATATCTCAGTCTGATTATCAGAGAAAATATTTATAATAACTTTGGTCAGAACATTATTTTCAGCTATTCGGCTACTTCTTTAATAGCTAAGATTTCTGACTGGTAAACACTACAGTGAAACGTGGAACGCCGCCCACGTGATCTGCAGAAAATTAAAGTGTTTGTCAACCAATGCCTTCGAAGGATGCTGAGAATTTTCTGGCCACGTACAATATCGAAAAATCATTTATGGGAGCAGTCCAATTAGCAATCAATAGCCAGATAATTCTGTTATCCTTGGCTCCCAGTGGAGCATAGGGCATCAAGCATACTCTATTGCGGGATGTCAGATAAAAAAAAGACCCGTTAATGGCGTGTGATCGAAGACAAGGCAATTGGAGAAGATTATGTTAAGCTCATATGTGGAGGAGACAGACTGTTGCAGAAATAGCAGCAATGGGTAGAAGTTGGAGCGAAGTCATAGCTCTGGCGCAGGACAGGAATGCGTTCGGTCAATTTATTGAGGCCATGTATGTAAAGCGTGATCCATTTCGAGGTTCCCTACTTTGTTAAAGAAAAAAAACACAGAAAATTCAAATTGAATGGGGAATGTTTACTACGATTTGAAGGAACATTCTTTGGCATTTATTTTTTGAAGATTATGTCTATCAAATGTTGGCCACGGCTACGTATCAGATGGTCCATCCGTTGAGTCAAATTTTCGATGACTCGTTCGAGAATTTCGACTGGTAACTGGCGAATGACACGCGTGATGTTTGAATTTACATATCCCCACATAGTCGGTTATCATGGCACGATAACGGTCGCCATTGACGGTTACGTTTTCACCGGCATCATTTTTGAAGAAATATGGACCGATGATTCCACCGATCCACAAACCACACCAAAATGTTGTTTTTTCTGGATAAAGTTTCAGCTCTTGAATCTCTTCAGGTTGCTCTTTGACCCAAATGCGGCAATTTTGCTTGTTTTCATACCTATTGAGCCAGAAATGGGCCTCATCGCTGAACAAAATTTGGCTCGAAAACGTCAGATGTTCTTAGAACTTTTCAAGAGCCCATAGAGTGAAGCGATGTCGCTTGGGAAGGTCGGGCGGCTTCAGTTCTTGCACAAGCTGTATTTTGTATGCTTTCAATTTAAGATCTAGACGTAAAATGCGCCAAGTCGTTCCATACGTCAGTCCGAGTTGCTGCGAACGGCGCCGAATCGACTTCCCACGGTCTTCGTGTACACTATCAGCTACGGCCGCTAAATGTTCTTCACTGCGTGCTGGACGTGGTCTATTCGGTCGAATATTATCCAATAATGAATGCTGGGTCTCAAGATGGGTGATGGCGTCAAAAAAAGGATATTGAAAAAAGTATCTCTACTTGGATCACCCGTTATATATAAACACTAATGGCGATTTTGCGTCTGAAAAAAGTGCAGCATTTTCCTTCCACCTATCTCGAAAACTGAACTTTTCTAACACATTTTGGAAATGTGAAAATGGAATTATATTAAATTCGAGGGACTGCACCATTTCAACTAAAAATGTATAAATATTTTCTAGTATTTCATGTCGACGGGGCAATGCTTTATCCAGAAACGAAATCGCCATAAGTGATCAGTCAGTAGTTTTGCAATGAATAGCTCAAGTACCTTAGAAAACATACCAAGGCAGACTCGTTTGTTGAGTCTGCAGCTGTCTGTCTCTAAGAAATTCACGAAACTCTTACATGTGTTCTGCGATATGACCATTCCACTTTGATATATCAGGTATACAAGTGAGATACTTCTTTTCAAAAAGGGATTCAGATCGTGTAGTGTAATCAACAATGCGTGGAAAGTCTCGCATTTTGTATAGAATGATCCGTAGCCATTCCCTGCCAGAGTAACAATTCCCTAAGTTTAGCAGCAGTAGATGCGGCATATTGTACTGCTATAATTTCTATCGTATTTAAACTGAACTTTTCTAACACATTTTGGAAATGTGAAAATGGAATTATATTAAATTCGAGGGACTGCACCATTTCAACTAAAAATGTATAAATATTTTCTAGTATTTCATGTCGACGGGGCAATGCTTTATCCAGAAACGAAATCGCCATAAGTGATCAGTCAGTAGTTTTGCAATGAATAGCTTCCAACTTCCAACCAACTGCTGCAACAGTTGCTACCTTATACCAGCTGCTAGTTCTGTCTTTGTCGGCATCACAACGACGAGACCATTATAGCAAGCCCATTTTGTGGTTGTATAAAGGGCCTGTTGTTGGATGTCTCTGAGCGTATTGGGAATTTTTTGCATCTTCTTTGGATAATTAATTTCAGTTTATTTTCAGTCATCGAGGTAGCCACACATATTCATGGAAATTTTCATGCCGATATGGTTCTGGCAATAAAAAACGGCAAACATAACAAATGGGTTTCAGGTTGTGAACCTTGTGCAACGGAACTTTTGGAATATGACAACGACAACTTGACCCCCAAAACAGATGACTTCTTGAGTTGGGAATCACATGAAGGGCACAGATCATGGTGGTCTGAGTACTGCTGGATATTCTGCCGCATAATGCAGCAAATGTGGCGAGATAAGGTAAGACTTAGAGTAGATCAACTTTAAAATATCAATAAAGGCTGGGTTAAGCAAACGTAACCGTAACTCCCCCGTAGCGTAACGAATCAGCTGATTCAATCTGGCATATGGAAATCTGTGTAAACGATTAGCCAACGGAAACGAAACGTAAACGGGCGGCTGAATCTGCTGATATTTGATTTGGACGGTACGTTTACGTGCATTTGGAAACAAAATTAGTAGAATATTGAAAAAACTATAAATGTATGCGAAACTTTTAAAAAATATTGATAAATAAGTAATAAAATTATAAATTAGTAGCAAATAAATATATAATATAAAAAATGTTTGAAATTTTTTTTATGAATGTCTCCAGCGGCCAGCTTTACGGCGTCGCGTTAAGTTAAATTACGGCTAAGTTTGCCTAACCCGGCCTAAAGTTATGTGATTTACGTATTTTCCCTTTGTTTTAGACCAACATGAAACTGATGGTATGCAGCAATATTGTGCTATCGTCTCTAATGGGTTTAACATTTCATAAAATTGGCAATGATGGCGCTATGGGAGTTTATAATTATAACTTTGTGGTGCTAACTTGTGTTCAATTTGTCTTCTTGGCCATGTCACCAATGTTGTCATATGGTAAGTCATCGTGTTATTTTTTTTATTGAAACATAGACACAGAATCGCCACAATCATATTCGCAGAGCATAATTTAATAGTTATAAAAAAGAAACAATAATTACATTTCCGTAATACTCGTAATCGTGATTATGGTAGTCGTAACCTTGTTGGGACCATGACGAAGCAAAGTGAGGCTGATTGAAAAAAAGTCGCAATAAATTTATTTTTTTCTAAATCGCTGCTCTAATCATTTCACAACATTCTAGACATTTGTAGGGGAGGAGTTAAACTATTACATGAATCATCCTGTTGCAATGGATAGTTATGATAAAGTTAGTATTTTTCCACTACTACAAAAAGAATTTTCAAGTTCTGCTAGAGCAAGCTCTCAAAGCTAAAAAAAATATTCAATTGCAAAAATGCAATTTTCACAAGTTTACAAACTTTCTGACGAATGGCTGCGCATAACATTTTTTTAGTGTAAAATTGGGTCCTAAACACGAAAAAAATTTGCACGGTGGCCTCTTGTGTTATCAATTAGTCAAATAGAAAATTGCAAATATTCAGAATGCGAACACGTTCTGGAATATGATATATAAGTATGTATGTATATGTTTCTGGAAAGTTCTTTGGAAGACCTATTCATAGATACATATTACATAAACACACCCATAGTACACTCAGAAAAATGGCAATCGTTTATGTGAGTAAAATCTATATCTCAGTTTAGTTCAAAATTTTTACTCATGTTTAGTTAAATTTTCCTCAAAACTGGGAAATTTTACTTTCAATGAGTAAATTGAACTAAATTCAAAGGTATAGCAAATTGGTTACATACTCGGAAAAGGGATATGATTTTACTTACTTAAAATTCCATCGACCAAGTAAAAATTTGCTACTATTTGGTAAATTTTGACTTTTACCGAGGAAGGATTTCCTAGCGTCGAAGAAACATTTACTACTCCTCGAAAATAAATCATTTTAGGAAATTTTAACTAGAAATATCCGAATTTTCTTAGTTCTAGTTCATGTTTTTCTGAAATTTATAATACGGTTTTCAAATAATCCTTGAATATTCGTTAAGCGAAAAATTCCCGTTCGTTTCAAGAGATTCTTTCCTTAACTGCTCAAATATCATTTCAAACAGCAGCTGCGAAGTTAAGTAATTTAACTTCGCAGAAAATATATAGGATTATATGTGAAATACTTAAGACATAAGATTGAGACATTGAATGAGAATTCTGTTTGTTTCAGGTTTTTTGAATATGTTTCAAATACATTGGAGCAAAATATTTATTGGAAAATTCCCGAGAATATTTTGCTGAATTATATTAGTAGTAATGAACTAAAATTTTGTTTACTTCTACAAGTTGCAAGTTCAAAAATTACTCATTTATAGTTAAACGTTTCTTACATTTTAGTTTAATTTTCGTATATTCAAGTAAAAATGAACTGGATTTGAGGAATTATTTTACTTCCATTTAGTAAAAATGTAACTTAATCTTAGTAAAAAAATTATTTGATTTTAGTTAAAATTTTCTTAATTTTTAGTAAAAATTTCCTGATTTCAAGTAAAAATGTACCTGATTTTAGTGAAAATTTAACTAGATTTTTTTTTCAAATTTCATGTAAATTTTTACTTAAACTGAGTTAATTTTTCCTTAATATGAGTTCAATTGAACTAGATATAAAGGAATATTTACTAAATTCAAGTTAGTATTAACTAAAACTAAGTTCAAAACATTTGCTAATATTAAGGACAAATGTGAACTTGATTTGGGAAAAAATTGCTTTAGCGCCATATGAAGTTTAATTTTCCTGAAGTTTAGTTCATTTTAACTTATCTTTGGGTTCATTTTTTTCTGAGTGTAGTCTTTTGGTAGAAATAAGAGAATTTCAACATAATCCGATTTTTATTTTAAGTGTAACACATCGAAGGAGTGACCTAAGAGACCAAAAGAATATTTGGCGAAAATCCGTTTTGGGCCAATTTAGCATTGTCCGTCAGTCTGTCTGGTTGGTGCGCAAGAAAACTTTCGACAGGATTTACCGATTGACTTCAAATTTCTTTTTTCCATCTCAGGCTTCCACTCCTTCGTGTACCTCCCCCGCTAAGGGTCAACATTTTGTGAAATAATGATTCTATATTAACTTCTAGACTACTTATCAGAATCTTTCAAAAAAAATTGTTTTGGTTTTATAAAATAGTATGCTTCAATCTAAACAAAAAAAAAATTTTGTCCGAGACACAAAAACTAAATTTTGTGTCCGAGGCGTTCTGTCTTCTCTGCTATGGAATCTCTCCCAGAACAATATTCAGCTTTATCTGAGTTATTGCCTATGAAGATGACATGACAATAACAGTTAGAAGGAAGTTTCCGAGTGTGTACTCTTATGGTGATTTCGTTTGTGGATAAAAATGTAAAATTTTTTCTACATTTTACACTGAAACCACATTTTTAACTTCGTTTGTTAAAATGGTGCAGCCGTATGAACGTATTACACTCCGCAAATGCATAAATATCGCATTTTCCACACTCATCCCAGTCCACGATGTGCAGTGTTGCACTGTCAAAAAGCAGACTTCCGAACCAAACCTAAATGAATGCGTACATTCTTAATGCACTACCAAATGGCTGCGCAATAATATAGGTATGGTTTTTACTCACAGCTCGTTTTTTGTTCGATTGTGCGCATGCAAAATTAGCTGAGCGTGCTGGGGAAATTTTGAAAATGTCGCAGCATGATGTGGTGACATTATTTTTCTGAAACGTAATCACCATTAGAGACGTCCTACAGCAGATAATTTATAGAACCACTAGATTGTCTTCTAATAATGGTTTTGATGTTAACCCGACCAAGACAAAACTAGTCATTTCCGCAGGAGATATAAGATAGCATCTGTTGCAGCAGTAGTTTTTTGTTTGGTGGGGTGAAGGGTGCACTCAGAAAAAAATGAACCCAAAGATAAGTTAAAATGAACTAAACTTCAGAAAAATTAAACTTCATATAGCGCTAAAGCAATTTTTTCCCAAATCAAGTTCACATTTGTCCTTAATAAAGGGTGTCCCAAGAAGAGCGCAATTTTTAAATCTCGCAACATTCGAAGTGTCATTGTTTGACATTTGAATAATTGTTATTGTTTGTTAGTAGAAGGTACGAGGTTAGTAAAAATGAAGCGCTACACGAATGAACAACGCATTATCATTGTGAAATTGTTTTACCAAAATGGTGAAAGTTTTGCGGCTACAGTTCGCAAATTGCGATCAATTTGGGGTCACAATAATGCTCCAAAAGAGTCAACTGTAAAGAGATTAATGGATAAATTTGCCGAAACTGGGTCTGTTAGTGATGTAAAGACAGCAACGCGCCATCGACCAGGTCGATCGACCGAAAATGTTGCAGCTGTACGTGATGATGTCGTTCAAACTCCATCCACCTCAATTCGACACCGAGCTCAGCAAATTGGTGTCTCCAAATCCACTTAACCAGTTTTTTCTTGCCTAGAATTGAAGAAATGAATGTGGAGGGCATGTGGTTCCAACAAGACGGCGCCACATGTCATACAGCCAGAGAAACAATTCAATTGCTGCATCAGTCATTTCCCGGTCGTGTTATTTCGCGTTTTGGAGATCAGAATTGGCCGCCTAGATCGTGCGATTTAACACCATTAGATTTTTTTCTTTGGGGTTTTTTGAAGTCGATGGTTTACGCGAATAAGCCGACGACGACTCAAGCCTTAAAAGACGAAATTGGACGCTGCATTAATGAAATACCGCAGCATTCATGCAAAACGGTCATTGAAAATTTCATTAAAAGATCGCGTGCATGCCAGCAAAGCCGCGGCGGCCATCTGCACGATATATTGTTCCATACATAACCTCATTCTGTCTACTTTACGATATAATAAAGTTTCACGATTTTGTCTTAAATATCTGTGTTTTATTTAAAATTAAAAAATTGCGCTCTTCTTGGGACACCCTTTATTGGCAAATGTTTTGAACTTAGTTTTAGTTAATACTAACTTGAATTTAGTAAATATTCCTTTATATCTAGTTCAATTGAACTCATATTAAGGAAAAATTAACTCAGTTTAAGTAAAAATTTACATGAAATTTGGAAAAAATCTAGTTAAATTTTCACTTTTTTTTCTTAATTTTAATTAAGAAAATTTTATCTAAAATCAAGTAATTTTTTTACTAAAATTAAGTTACATTTTTACTAAATGGAAGTAAAATAATTCCTCAAATCAAGTTCAATTTTACTTGAATATACGAAAATTAAACTAAAATGTAAGAAACGTTTAACTATAAATGAGTAATTTTTGAACTTGCAACTTGTAGAAGTAAACTAAATTTTAGTTCATTACTACTAATATAATTCAGCAAAATATTCTCGGGAATTTTCCAATAAATATTTTGCTCCAATGTATTTGAAACAAATTCAAAAAACCTGAAACAAATAGAATTCTCATTCAATGTCTCAATCTTATGTCTTAAGTATTTCACATATAATACTATATATTTGCTGCGAAGTTAAATTACTTAACTTCGCAGCTGCTGTTTGAAATGATATTCAAACATTTTTAATGATATTTCAGTGTCAGTGTAAAAAATTACGGTGGTCGCAACTTTAAGAGCGCTTACTCCAATTTTCGGCCCTAATAATCGTACCACCAGACAGACTGGCGTGCTATAGTGGAAAAGTTTGAATCCAAATTTTCACTTTTGGATGTTCCGGCGCCAAAGAGACGCAGTACCGCTCCAAGCGACGAAAATATCACAGCCGTAAGTGTATCCGTTCAAAATGAGCCAAATCAGTCAATTCCACGTGGTTCTCAGGAATTGGGCATCTCTCAAACCACACCGTGGTGTATTTTGCGAAAAGATCTTGGCCTTCATCCTTATAAGATCTAACTGACTCAAGAACTAAAGCGACCTAAAGTGACCTCTGGCTCGTTAATGTTAGTTATGTCCTTAATAGAAAACCTCTTTACTTTCAATGCCGCTGAACTTTATAGCAAGACAATATGCCGCACCTACTGCTATTATAATTTGGGAACAGTCATTCGGGTCAGGAAATGGCCACGGACATAGCGTCATAGTAGACAAAATGCCTGACCTTCCAGGCATTGTTGATTACAATATGTCTGAACCACTTTTTGCTTGGAAATATCTCACTCTTATACTTATGATAGATCAGAATGGAATGGCCGTATTGCAGGGCATAAGAGATTCGTAAACTACAATACAGATGGTTCCAAACTCATGAATCAGGTGGGTTTTGGTTTCTTTTCTGTGGAATTGTAGTGTGATCAGACAGACATCTATGTGAGAGGTAGCTGAATAGCAAAAAATTATGTTTTGACAACAGTCTGTATCATTGTTTTCTCAGATTGCAATGAAGTCTGCTATGAAGTCCCTAGAAGCGGTATGCCTGAATTGAAAACTGCCCTCGACTGTTGCAGACTTCTTATGGCTGAACAGTTCAATGTTCACTTGATTTGAATGGGAGCCCACAGGGACATATGAGGGCGGTCCCAAGAGAACACAACAAATGTGGGAAATTGTTTCTTTAATTCTCAACATAATCTCCTTTTAGCTCGATATACCTTTTACAACGATTTTTAATAGCTTCGATACCATGTTTATAGTAAAAACTGTCTAGCTCCTGAATGAACAGCCATCAACCGCAACCTCCACCTCTTCTTTGCTGGCAAAGAACAAAAAATATTCCGAGGGAGCTAAATCTGACGTATAAGATGCGTGCAGAAGCACTTTAAACTTGAATTCATTGTTTTTGGCCATCGCATTAGTGGATGGGTGAACTGATGCATTGTCTTGATTGTGAGCAAACGCGGCACCCATCTTGCGCACAGCTTTCTCATCATAAAATTTTCCATCAATATGCGATTTATAGTACTTTTTGAAATGCCTATGACTTCAGCTAGCTCACGAACCTTCATCCAATACCATTTTGTGGATTTTTAATCATTTCTGGTGTGGACACCTTAATTCGTCGACTACTATGGTGTTCGTCTTGGCAGTTCTTACGGCCCAGATAAAACTCTAACACCTAATATTTTATACTTGTAAACGAAGGAGCAGACTCCCCCAAAGTAGAATCTAGCTTGGTTTTAATATTGAGATCGTTCAGTTTTGAGTGGTCAAAAATGAACAAATAACGTGACGCCTTGAATCTTGAAACATATATTTTAAAAGGTTGCCCCCTTTTCACGAAAGTATTTTTTTTACAGTACTACCGACATCTATATGTTTAATTTTGGGACCGCCCTCGTAACAGGGAACTGTAAAGCAGATGTTTTTTATACAAGCTCACATAGACCAGTTTAGGTCCCTAGTGTTACCACGGGCTGAAATGCCCCTCATCGAAACCAACCTGTTTGATATACAAATTTGTCGATAGTACGAATATGGGTACTGGAAAGATCTGTTAGGCTGCCTACAAAAGCCGACCCCAGTATGTCCAGTCGTCGTATACTCAGAGCGGGGCAGACGCATAGCAAGTGCTCAATGCTCTCCACTTCTTCCTCATCTCCACAGTTCTGCAGAAGTCATACAGTCCCGTCAAAACTGATACTAACGTAGACAATCTTTGTCTCTCTAGTGCGAGGAGATATTTTGATCTTCTCAATTCATACCTTGGCCAGATTTGTCTAGCTACTCTGCAGGTGCCGATTTCTGTCCATCTTTCGTTGGACTGCCTGATTGCCTCTTGCCTAAGCGAAAGCTTGCACGTGAATAGTGGCGCACCAATATATGCAAATTCTTCGAGAATTTGTAATGTCGTCCCTTTCCTAGCAAGTTCATCGGCTTTGCAGTTAATCGAGATATCCCTATGCACAGGCACCCATATGAGGTGTATATTAAACTGCTCAGCCATCTCGTTAAGAGATCTGCGGCAGTCGAGGGCTGTTTGTGAATTTAGGGATGTTGCCTCCAGAGAATTTATAGCAGCCTGGCTGTCCGAGTAAATTAGAACGCCAGGGGCCAAATCACGACATTCGATATCGAGAACTTTTCGATCGAAAAGCCATTTTAATTTTTGTTTATAAGAAAAAGTGGACATTGAAATTAATTAAAAACTATCCAGATTAGATATATGATAATGTATTTAAACAATCTACTCGATTTTGACAGAAGCTATACTCTTTTAACGATAATAAAAAACACATTTCGATCGTAAAGTACTCGATATCGAATACCATGATTTGGCCCCAGTGTTGGTTACTACGTTGCGACTCAGTTCACTGGTCAGGAACTACATACATTCCAGGCTGGAGTGGCCCTGACGAAACTCCAAACGCGACAATGTTCTGCTGTCATTATGGAGATCGGATGTCTCACTTACGTGTCTGATCATGACGGATCACTGCCTAATTGGAGGCCCGTAGAAATATTGAAAGTCTTGCGAAATTTCTTTTGCAGAAGCTGCGGAGATTAAGAGGGAAGGAAACAATGGAACACATTCTGTGTCTGTGCCTCTCTTTAGAAGGCAGCAGGCTACCCTAGGTTCTTTTTTCTCAGCCTTAGCTGATGTTAAAATCCGCGAACTTTTGGGATTTCTGCCACAATCAAATTGGTTCAAGCTGTCACCTTTAACCTAAACCTATAACAATTGTATGACAGGATAAGAATCACTGATTTTATCACATTTGTATCCCCTGCACTTACGGAGGAGGTATATATCATTAGCTACCAGCCAAAAGTGTAACACATCGAAGGAGTGACCTAAGATCCCAAGTTTTTTTTGGTCGAAAATCGATTTGGGTAATTTTAAGTCATTTGAGCAATGTACGTCCGTCCGTCGTCTGCCTGCTGGCTGGCGCGCACTCTATGTAGCTCTCGAAAGGAGTAACAATCGATTGACTTTAAATTGAGTATGCGGTAATATTTATCTCCATCTCCGAGATCTAGTGTTTTAACACCTTGCGACTTCTTCCTTTGGGGCCACGTGAAAGATAAGGTCTACGCCAACATTCCAGCGTCGATTCAAGACCTCAAATATAGAATTCGTGAGGCTATCGAGGACATAGGGCAGCCACTTTGCGATTTGGTTATGGAAAATTTCATGAAAAGGATATGGTCCTGTAAGCGTGGTTGTGGTGGCCATTTGGCTGCTGTTGTTTTTCATTATTAACGGCATACCTTCCTCTTTATTATGAAATAAACATCCGATCATTTATCTCAAAAAATTGAATACCAAAATAACACCTCTTGTTGGAAAACCCTTTACATTTAAGAATATTCATTGGGGCTGAAGGTGAGGTGATTCGTAGGTCGGTTCACCCGACAGAACTTTCTTACTTGTTTATTGTAGTTATTCCCCACTAAAAATGTATAATGTTAATTACACTGTGCTAGTCCAAAAATGTAACAGAAAGAACGTTTGACACATGGTAAGATTTGATTGCACTTTTTCGGGGGTGAAGTGGTGAGAAGCGTGGTTGACTATTTTGAGAGAAATAATACTCGAAGGGTTTTCTTTATTTCGTTCTTTGGACTGAAGAGCGTTTTCGAAAGTCTTACACTTCAAAATCACCTCCGAGATAACTAACCTCTCTGATTTTTTTGCAAACTTTGTGGTCGAATATCGCGAAAACAAGAGATCACCTAGAAAAACGGTTAGTTCCATTGGATTCAGCAAGGTCGAAATAGGTATATCCATAGGGTCTCCTTTCTGTTACATTTTTAAAGTGTCCATTTCTAGCACAGTGTTATTTTTGAAATAGGTCGCCGAATAAATCCAAAAACATACAAGTTGTTGGAGCTAATTTTTTGTTGCTACTTAGTAAAAAATTTCTTAACTTTTCCTATTTCAGTTCCACAAGAAATGCAGTATCTTCGCCGAGAGCACTTTAATCAATGGTATCGTCTCAGTTCCTATTTCATGGCCCTGGTAACATGTCAGATACCCGTTCTATGCGCCTCCTCTGTTTTGTGTTCGGCCATAATGTACTTCCTAAGTAACCAACCAATGCAATTATTTCGATTTCTATTATTCACTGCCATTACAGTGCTCACTTCAGTGACGGCCTCGAGTTATGGTCTGCTAATAGGTTCAAGACTGCGATTATTGGTAAGTTGGTATACCATGTAATTGATACCATTCATTCATTTTAATCTATTGTTCTGCTCCTTTTACTTCTAGAATGCTCTTTTTGTGGGTCCCAACGTTATAGCCGTTTGGATCATGTTGGCCAATTATTCCGTTGAGAGAAACCATCTCAGTCTCATTGAGAATATTCTCATCTACACCAGTTTTATGCGACACTCTGTGGAGGGACTAATGGCCACATTGTTCCTATTTAAACGTTCCGATTTATATTGTCCGCCAACGGAGATTATTTGTTTGAGTTCAAAACCACAATTTATAATGAAATTGACGGGAAATTTGAATGTTTGTTATTTGACTTCACTGTCGTTTTTATTCGGTTTCTATTTCCTGTTTACCCTTCTGGCGTGGCTAGTGTTCAAGTGTCGCTTCAGTAGATGGGAGTTTCTGGAGAAAAATCTTCTATATCGTCGAGTGCGTTATTTACAAATGAAATATTTTTTTGCTAAAGGCGTTGCGTAGTTTTGCAATAGGGAGGTTTTTTGTATGGGAGCTATATGAAAACGTCAACCAACAGAAACACATTTTGGATGAAATTAATTCTGTGTAAATTATTCGCATCACTGTGTCGAATTTTATAAAAATATGTGTAATAAAATCAAAATTTGCCTAAATTCAGGGTAAATGTAAATTATTGTGATATAGTTACATTGTCGGATTTAGAATTATGCTATCTATAGAGTAATTAATTAAGTTTGTATCTATAAATTATAATACGATTACTCAAAATATTTCAAATTTGGTTTAGGTTAAGAATTGTATTTTTACAGAATCGTATTATATGTACATTTGAATATTACACTGTGCGACACGACTTCCCTCCCAAGAACGAGACTATATAGGAATGAAACTGTAGCCCAACAGTAGATAAGCTGCATACTCAGTTCTTTATTTCGTGATCGTTTGTCCTTTTTACAGGACTTTGAAAATTTCAAGGATAGCAATTTTAAAATATTTTTATTTGCACTTACAACAATGCGAATTGATAAATATGGGTATCAAATGAAAGGGGAGAATTCACGCTATTTAATAAAATTTTTTGAAAAAAATTCCGAGAACGAAGTCTACAAAAAAATTTCCTTTTAAACTTTAATCCTTTAATATCCTTCAAAGTTATGCAATTAAAAATTTTAAAAAAATACATTTTACAGAACTCTAACTGACACAACGAATATTAAAATTTCAGCTTTTTATCTTTAACGGTTAAGGAATAACAAATATTTGAATTTCTCAGCCTATGTATATAGCATATTTAGGACACCGATACAAAAAAAAATATTTTATTCTCTCCCACGAAAGGCACTATATAAAATTTAAAATATAGGGCACTAGTAAGAAAATAACGTACTAACTTCCTTATTTCGTGATCGTTTGTCCTTTTCACAGGACTTTTAAAATTACAATGTTAACAATTTTGCTATAACTTGTTTACACATTTTAAAATGTGAATAACATCAATATGCATATCAAATGAAAGGGGAAAATTCCTGCTATTCACTAAAATTTTAGGAAAAATGTTCCAAGGACGAGTAATATTTAAAAATGTCCTTTTAACTGTTATCCATTAATATTCTTTAAAGTAGTGAGTAGAACAATTTCATCAAACAAAATCTGCCTTCAAAGTCGGGCGGGGCCGACCTACACCACTCTCGTAATATTGAATAACTCTGAAATATAAATTTTGTAATTCATGTATAAATGCCTTTTGTGGGAGGGAATAAAATATTTTTTTTTGTATCGGTGTCCTAAATATGCTATATAGACTGTGAAATTCAAATAATTGTTATTCCTTAACCGTTAAAGATAGAAGACTGAAATTGTAATATGTGTTGTGTCAGTTAGAGTTCCGTAACATGTATTTTTTTTACGATTTTTAATGGCACAACTTTGAAGGATATTAAAGTTTAAAAGGACATGTAGCCTTTGTCCTTGGATTTTTTTCCAAAAATTTTATTAAATAGCGGGAATACCCACCTTTTATTGGATTTATTTATCAATTCGCATTGTTGCAAGTGCAAATAAAAATATTTTTAAATTAATATCCTTGAAATTTTCAAAATCCTGTAAAAAGGACAAACGATCACAAATTAAAAAACTGTGTATGCAGTTTATCTACTGTTGGCCTATAGTTTTATTTCTATACAGTCCCGTTCTTGGGAGGGAAAAAAAGTTCAAATTTGTCGCACGGTGTTATATATAGCAAATTTGCATTTGCATTTAATTATGTTTGTATGAATAGAGTAGTTATAAAAGAAAAAATAATTTATAATGAAATACGTATGTACGTACTTGCCACGATAAAACGACATCCAAATTTTTTACATGCCAATCTACAAAAAAAAGATTTTTTTAATTAATAAAAAATAAAAATATTACAATCAGTAAGACATTGTTATGTTTTCAATCAATAAAAAACGGTACATTTTTTAATCAATAAAAAGTTATGAATTTTTTTATCAAGAAAATTCAGTCGGGTAAACTGATTTACGAATTCCTCCACCGTCAGTCCCAAAAATATTCGTAAATTTAACCCTAGAATGGTAAATATAGCCTGTGAGGCGAAGCAATTTTTTTTTGCGATATTTCCTGATCGCTTGCTCGTATCAAAGCGTGCTCTCGTGCCAACTCAGTTCAGAGTTGTGCGAGCTTGGGTACAGACGTGTTTTTACTTGCTCCGTTTTATGTTTTTGTTTTAATACATTTTTGTTTTTCAAAGGTGAAATGTGGGTTTTTTTATAAAAGTCGCCTCGACGGGCGAAGTTTACCATTAACCCCCGTCAAACACATATTCTGAAACCTTCGAACAAACATATATGCCTGGCCAGACCCCTATACGCATTTGTATGGCAAAATGGGTACCGTAACTTTGAATTTCTAAGAATGTTCGTATATTATTTTGGTCTTTAGACTAAATGTAAAAAAAAAAATTATTTTTTATTATTACTTTTTATTCATTTTGTGGAATGCATGAAAAACAAGTATAATCAACTTCAGAATGTTGTTGGCACACAGGATTAGTGCATTTGGTACAGGAAAAACGTGTCTTCCTACGCAGCCTTTCGTCTTGCGTGAAACAAATTCTGCAATCTATTCTGGAACTCAGTGTACTAGGACCGCTTTGTTGGTTAGACAGCATGTTGCTGGGAATATTCAACTGCATAAATTCTATTATTCTGCATATAGATTTGTGTGTTTGTGTTACGATGATGAACGTAATATTCGGTGAAGAGAAAAGCTTGAGCACCTCAAACGGAGTGCACAGGTTTGTTTTTGGTCCACCTGTTGGAACGATATATTTGATTTTTTACAGGTAGAAAGCCAACAATATTTTAGGCGGCTACCGAGAAATACAAGTATCTACCTAAACTGTTTAATTAACGCTCACAAATTAAATATGCCGGGCCAGAACCATGAGTTTGTCCAATGGTTAAAGAGCTAAAAAATATGTTTACTATTCTAGGGTTAATAACATTGGAGTATGCACTGGTATTACAGTTATAAGCTGTTAACTTTTGGTGCAAAATAGTGCATTTGTGTGGAAGGTACCAAAAGGGGCATGCCAACGGCTTTAATTTTTCTCGAGACCATAGCGACTAATAAACTAATACTATGTGTAATATTTCAAAAGATTTAAATAAGTAGCATATATGTTATTAATGAATCAATATTTCGCTAATTGTTAACCCTTTGTGGGAGAGATACTAGAAGGAGTACATAATATGGCTCTATTAGGAGCTTGAGATGGATAAAAATATTACCGCATATCAAATTTAAAGTCAATCGGATACTCCTTACGAGAGCTATCGTGTGCACAAGCCAACAGACAGATAGCCGGACATTGCTCAAATGATTTAAAGTGACCCAAATCGAATTTCCACTAAACATACTTGGGGTCTTGAGTCACTCCTTCGATGAGTTACATTTTTGGCTACCCTCCTCTGTAAGGTGAGGGGATAACAAGTAAGAAAATGTCAGTCGGGTAAATCGACTAAGGTATACCCTCATGCACTGTAGTGAGGGTATACAAATTGTAAAGAGTGGTTAAATTGTAAGGGCTGTTTTGATTTTGAATAAAACACAAATTATTTAGGAAATTATCGTCATTTCTTTTTATTAATATTGGTATGCTTCAATTATGTATGTAACAAAATATCGGCCAAATGGCCGCCGCGACCTCGGCGGCACACAACCATCCGATGGTCCAAATTTTCGATGTCGCTGAGGCATAATTGAGGTTCTATGCCGTTAATGTGCCGAATTATCTCATCTTTTAGCTCTTGAATTGTTGCTGGCTTATCGACGTACACCTTTTCTTTCAAATAACCCCAAAGAAAGAAGTCCTACGGTGTCAAATCACATGATCTTGGCGGCCAATTGACATCGCCACGACGTGAGATAACACGGCCATTGAATTTGTTGCGCAAGAGAGTCATTGTTTCGTTAGTTGTGTGGCAAGCAGAGTATGAAGCCGCCGCACCGAGCCGCCGATTTTAGCCGCCGCCGAACTTTTTCTCCAGCCGGGCCAGCCGCCGATCTTTGCGGCTTGAATCGGCTGAAGCACAGCCGCCGTTAACACAGTTGTTTATGTTAGTTTTTTTGATGCTGCAAACAAATAAAGTAACAAATTTATTTTAGTAACAAATTGATGCTGCAAACTATAGTGCCATTATTTTTCTTAGCATCTTTATTGAAAAATAGTGAAAAAATAAAACATGACTCAAAAGTCAATAAAAAGTTTCTTTTCTAATCCAGATAATGAGCCACTGTCTGTGGAGGAGCCACAAGCGGAACAGACAGTTAATTTCCGAAAAGAACGCGCAAAAGAGTGCATACAAATTGAAACTTTTAATGGTGTCGGGTCGGAGTACTGGAAATATTTTGGGATTCTGCATGTCCTTCAATGATAGATACATGCAACGAAACTCCAGCCAAAAGACAGGTATGAAATTGGAACATATTTCTGAAACATTTTTGATATATACATATATGTACATTAGGGCGGGTCGATTTAAAATCGCCCATTGCTCAGTGAAAATCGTATTCTAGGGATCAAAATAAGAAACTTTGCCGAAGGAACCATACCTCTAAAACGAATTCTGATGTCCCGGAAAAAATCCCACTTTGACCCATTTAGAGTGCTCCAATCGAGTCCAAATGTATGGAACCCCCAGGGGGTTCCAGGAGGTGTGCCACTGGCATGGGTGGGGGTCGGTCATACATTTGGACTCGATTGGAGCACTCTAAATGGGTCAAAGTGGGATTTTTCAAAATTTGCCCCTACCCAAAAGTTCGACCCAAATTCCGGGACATCAGAATTCGTTTTAGAGGTATGGTTCCTTCGGCAAAGTTTCTTATTTTGATCCCTAGAATACGATTTTCACTGAGCAATGGCGACTTTTTTTGCCTCCCCACAAATCGACCCGGCCTAATGTACATATATGAATTCATATATTATATATAGAAACTTTGTGGCACCCGTCGAAAAATGCTAGAATTTTTGGATAATACCGGAAGAGAGACTTCGAAGGGCTCTCTAATGATGGAGATAGAAAAATATATTGACGTGGAAGTGTCAGATGCAGAGAGCCTGGATTGGTGGAAGGAACACAGAGATGTAATAATCGTAAGTAACATAGAAAACGCTGTATAAAATATATTTGTTTCTTAAAGGTTTTCCCCCGAGTTGCAAAATTGGCCAATATATATTTCGGCATTCCTGCTACATCGGCATCATCCGAGATGCCATTTTTAGCAGCAGGTTCATGCATCAATGAAAAGCGGACGAGACTAAATCCAACAACTGTCAAAAAACAGTTGTTTCTACATGATAATTATAAACTTGTAAAGAAATCATAAAGTAATGTAGAATGAATCGGAAAAACAATTAATACAACTGAATTTATGGATTTAAACAAAAATCAAATGTATTTCAATCAAAACTGCTTATGTTGGTGAGTGAATGCAAACATTAAGTTATTTAGGAGACAGTGTTGGGAAATTCCAGGACTGGTGTAGTGCAGTATTTCATTGTGTTATACTTAGAAGTATCAATCCATAATTTCATTCACAAAGTTTACAAATCAAACCCAACGAAAGGGTTATGAAAAATTTTGAGGTTTAACTATTGAGGTTGTACACCAAGGGTTTTACTTAACTATTTGTCAGATGGATTTATAATTTGTTTCCAATTTCCGTTTGAAATGTGGGCTTTATACACAATGCAGTAACAGGCATGTAACATTATTACTTTTACATTATTTATCCCCGAATTATTAATTGCGCATTCTTCTAATTTCACTGTGTAAAATAAATTTAAATAAAAAAATGACTACCACAGAGCCGCCGAGCAACAAATTTTTGTCGGCTTAGCCGTCTAGCCGCCGCCGTCGATCTATAATTTTCAATGGCAGCCGCCGCCGAAAATTTTGGCTCGGCTTCATTCTCTGAGTGGCAAGTGGCACCGCCCTGTTGAAACCACATATTTTCCACATCCACATCTTCCAATTCGGGCCATAAAAAGTTCGTTATCATCTCACGATAGCGAACACCATTCACAGTAACTGCCTGTCCGGCCTCATTTCGAAGAAGTATGGCCCGATTACGTCGCCAGCCCATAAGCCGCACCAACGAACTGGGCGAGCATGCACAGGTGTTTTCTCATCTCCTACAGACCCGTTTTGCTGAAATTTGAACACAATTCTCCCGATTGTGGACACATTTGGTCGATTATGCTGATCAAAAAAACATCACGAAGTGCACGAAATGAGTTTTGATTTGAACGCCCATTTTCGTAAAAGGCTTAAAAAACTTTAACGCGTTGCTTGATTGTGTATCTTTCCATGGTTCAAATTGAGTTAGTCTGAAATTGAGAAATGTCAAATGAAATGTAGAAAAAAACTCGACGTTTAGGTGTGGTTCACATTCAACATCGGCCCTTACAATTTAACCACTCTTTAATAGGGCCTCTAGAGCAAACGGAATATACAGGGTGGTTGATATGTATTGCAACCAACTTCAGGTTGCTATCATTTCTAAACCGCTAGTCTGATAGCTGACAGATTTATTTCAGTGACAGTTCATTTTATTGTTTACAAGCTTACAAAAGCATTTTGATCTATTGCATTCAGAACAAAAATTATTCGTGATGGAATTCAAGCGTGATAGTGTGATTGCTTTATATTTGGGTGGAAAAACACAAGTGGCTATCGTTAGAGCCCTCCAGCATTTAAATGTGAATAAATCTTTTGTTTCTCGTACCATTGCTCGTTACCGTGATACTGGCAGTGTTTCATCGCGTCCAAAAAGTGGACGAAAAAAATGGTAACAACACCAGAAATGATCCGAAAAGTGAAGGCCAGATTTGATCGAAATCCACGCCGCAGTGGTAGAAAAATTGCTCGTGAGCTGAACATATCGCGAGAACGGATACAACACATATTAAAAAATGAGCTTGGACTAAAGCCGTTCCAAAAACTGCAAGAGCTCACCGATGCACAAAAAAAATTTAGACCGGAAAGAGCCAAGGAGTTGCTTCGCTTGCACGTAAGTGGCAAGTTAACGAATTTGGTTTTCTCCGATGAGAAGCCATTCCAAATTGAGCAGTTTGTGAACAAACAAAATGATCGGGTTTACTTGCCAAAGAGGTCAGCTGAAAATTTACACCTTCGATTGGCCACCAGAACTCAAGCGCCGCCGATGGTAATGGTGTGGGCCTTCGTAATGGCCGATGGTCGCTCCCCGCTCGTATTCATCGACCATGGGGTCAAAATAAATGCGGAATACTATCGGGAAAATGTCCTAAAGACAGTATTGAAGCCCTGGGCAGACAAACATTTCGGCCGCAGACCATGGACATTCCAACAGGACTCAGCACCATCGCTCTCAGCACGCGTCAACCAAGAATGGCTTAAAAAGGAGGTTCCTCACTTCATTTCTACCGCACAATGGCCACCAAGATCTCCGGACCTCAATCCGTTGGACTTTTGCGCCTGGGGTATTTTAGAGAGTAAGGTTCGCACTAAAAAATACCAAAGTATCGAACATCTCAAGACGGCGCTTCGCCGGGAGTGGGCCAAAATACCGCAGAGCCACTTTCGTGCAGCGTGTGATGGCTTTGTCGGCCGTTTGAAGGCCATAATTCGTGCCAAAGGAGGCCAATTCGAACAAATCTAAACTGTTTCTAAAATTTTATGTTATTTCCGAAATTTTTTGCTTTTGAACAATAAAATTTAAAAAAAAATTAAAAAAATATAGCGCTTTACTTTGTTGCATTACATATCAGCAACCCTGTATACAGTAAGTGATTATCCAAAACTTAAAATGGTTATAACTCCTTGAGTACGATCTTTTTGTATCTCGCCGAATTTGTCATGTCCCTTTCAATACGTCTAAGGGCGAAAATCACGAAATTTTGTGATCACTTATTTTTTTTGTGAAAACTGTGAATTTCACTTGACGTTTAGGTGTGGTTCACATTCAACATCGGCCCTTACAATTTAACCACTCTATAATAGGGCCTCTAGAGCAAACGGAATATATATAGTAAGTGATTATTTTTATATAATAAATTTGTGATTATTACCATAGTGTTATGTTCAGAATTTATAATAATTGATTTGCATGCTGTATTATCACATCGAAGTGTCTAAACATATCGCATACACCCGACAATTGTAAGGACGGACAAATATAGATTAAATGTGATTACAAATTTGTTGTCTCAAAATCAGATTTCCTCCAAAAAACATATATAGACATTGCCTCATACAGCGCCACCTATGCTTCATAACAAACGGAATGAGGGCGAGGGTATATAGTACAGCTTTCCTTCTAAACATACAGTATTAATAATACATAAATGTTTGAAGTGATAAGAACTTTTGAGAGCGAAAATTTTTTTGCAGTAGGTAAATGCTAGACAATTCGGGGAAATCAATTCAGTTTTGTTTTTCGCTTCAAAATGAGCAATGCTTATGGGCACAAGGCGACGACGACGCTGCCAAAAGTTGACCACGAAAATAATACATTTCGAAAACTAAAAAGTGATACGGCCGTAAATTTGCAATTTACCAATTTGACTTATGGTGTAAAAGTTGGAGATAAATGTAAAAAATACAGTGAGGAAACAAATAGTTAAACACAATTAAACACAATTAATGACACCATGAAACAGCCATTTGTTTATTTAACCTTTAATTTGAGTGGTGAACATGTATGATAAAAAGTATTTCAGATTATATCATGATTTATGGGGCGTGATCATTGTATAGAAGCGGCTGGTCTTGAGCCAGAAGAATATTTCTGTTCAAATCATAACGATTACAGATAGTTTTTTATTTTGAAGAATGAAGTCAGCGTTATTGTACAAAATTTTATTTCAGATTTGGATATAACATTCAAATTACTACATACATGACGATTTTACTCTTACTTTAATAGAGAAGGATATACATATATATCAATTGCTATGAAAAATATATAATATACCGATGCAGGGTCCTAAAATCCGACATATACATACATGTGTAAGTCATTTGAGCTATGTCCGTCCCTGTACCTGGCTGGAGCGCAAGATAACTTTCGAAAGATGTGACCAAATGACTTCAAATTGCTCTACGATAATATTTTAACTTATCTCAAGCAAAGTTCGAAGATGGAACGTATTGGTCTACTTTTTCAGGTAGCTCCCCGAGATTGCCACTTCCCTTTTGAGACGTCCTAGAGCACGGTTGCCAGTTAAGATGACAGTGTTCTAGAACGGTCTCTCTAGATTTTTTTTTAATTTTTTATATAAATAATTTGAAGTAATATATTGATTTGACTTTATGATTTATTTTCATTTGATATACATACATATACAAAACTTGATATAAATAATTCCCCAAAACTTGACAAGTCCAAAAAAAATGATAAATCTAGGGGGGAAACCGCCTTAAACCGTCAGCGCGGTTGCAAGTGATTTCTTTCTAGATTTTATTGAATTTTTTATATAAATAATTTGAAGTAATATATTGATTTGACTTGATATGATTTATACTGATTTGATCTAAATAATTCCCCCAAAACTCGCCAAGGCAAAAAAATCGCTAAATCTTGGGGGAAAATGTCCTAAACTGTCTAGAGTAAAAAGGATGACATTTGGTGATCACTTATTTTTGGTCAAAACTGTGAATTTCTCTTTCAAAACATAAAATGGTTATAACTCCTTGGTGACTATCTTCTTGTACCTCGGCGAATTTGTCAATATGTCTAAGGTCGAAAATCACGAAATTTTTTTTTGGTCAAAACTGTGAATTGCACTTCCAAAACTTAAAATGGTTATAACTCCTTGATGACCATCATCTTGTACCTCGCGGAATTTGTCACGTCCCTTTCAATACGTCTAAGGACGAAAATATCGAATTTTTTTTGGTCAAAACTGTGAATTGCACTTCCAAAATTTAAAATGGTTATAGCTCTTTGCCGACGATCTTCTTATACCTCGTTGAATTTCCCATGTCCTTTTTAATACGTCTAACTGTGAATTGAACTTTCAAAACTTAAAATGGTTATTTTGTCATGTCCCTTTCAATACGTCTAAGAGCGAAAATGACGACATTTTATGATCACTTATTTTTTGGTCAAAACTGTGAATTGCACATTCAAAACTTAAAATGGTTACAACTTCTTGATGACGATCTTCTTGTCCCTCGCCGAATTTGTCATGTCCCATTTGATACGTCTAAGAGCGAAAATCACGAAATTTTTTAATCACTTATTTTTTGGTCAAAACTGTGAATTTCACTTTAAAAACTTAAAATGGTTATAACTCCTTGAGCATGATATTTTTGTACCTCGCCGAATTTGTCATGTTCCCTTTAATACGTCTAAGGGCGATAATCACGAAATTTTGCAATCACTTATTTTTTGGTCAAAACGATTAATTTAACTTCAAAAACTTAAAATGGTTATAACTCCTTGAGGACGATCTTCGATCTTAATCATATTTCGGGAGAAATAATTGATATACACAAAATTTTATGTAAATTTATCACTCCTTTCGCGAGCTATCGTGTGAATCAGTCAGACAAACAGACGGACATAACTTAACTGGCTTAAGAAGTCCTAAAAGAGATTTCCGCCAACCATATATAGGATCTTCTATCAGATTTTCCATATGTAACACTTTTGGTCCGTGTCAAATGATAATATGCTGCTAAATTAAAGTGAAGGTATACAAATTGATTACACTTTTATATCAAAGTGTTTGTTGCATAGTGTAATTGAAAGTCATTGCCACTTGTTAGTTAGCACAACAAATAATTTCTCGTTTGCCAATTGAAAGATTATTGAGTTTTGGGTGATTATAACCGTGGTCACCAAATGTGGTCTGAGATGTTCTATAGACTTTGGAAAGATAGCACCGACTTAAACATTTTGTGATATGTTTGTTCTTTTCCCGTAAAGTAGCCAACTTGATTTTGAATGTTGTGAGTGGGGATTTTCGTGTGGGTGAAATATCGGCCATTATTGGATCATCTGGGTCAAAATTTGCTCTATGATAATATTTTAACCTATCTCAGACAAAGATCGAAGATGGGCTACATTGGTATACACCTTTTGGTAATTCCACGAATTTGCCGCGAAAAGGGCGAACAATTGTGATCACTGGTTTTTTGCTCAAAACTATAAACTTTACTTCCAAAACTTAAAATGGCTATAACTCCTTGAGGACGATTTTTGAACTTAATCATGTTTGCAGAGCGTAGTGCTATATACAAAATTTCAAGTTATTTAATCACTCCTGTCGTGAGCTATCGGGCGCACCAATCAGCCAAACAGACTGAGACTAATTAACTGGCTTAAGAAGTCTTAAAAGGTATTTCAGCAAACATATTTACATATGTTACATCTTTCATCAGTGTCGTATGATATATTTGCTGCTACATTAAAGTGAGGGTATACAAATTGGTTAAACATATATAGAGTAATTAAAATAAATTCAAAATAAGTCATTGCCACTTGTTACTACAAAAATAAATCGCTCATTTGTTGTTTTTGAAAGATTATTGGTTTATGGGTGATTATAACCACGACCTTGGCCTGTAGATATTCTATAGATTTTGATAAGAGTATCGACATTAAATTTTGGATCGTTTTTTTTTTTTCATTTTACCTAAAGCAACCAAATTGATTTTGAATGGCGTCAGCGGTGAATTTCGTGCAGGTGAAATGTCGGTCATTATTGGAGCATCAGGAGCTGGAAAAACGACTTTATTAAACCTTTTGGCCGGTTATCGGTAGGTATGCAAGTACATGGGTGCAAATTAACAAAAGAAAAAACAACTGCTTAAGAACGGTGTTCCAAACTGAGTGCCAAAATTAATACAGTGTAGAGCATAATATTTCTTTTAAATTTCTAAACCTATTTTATTATATAAAAATGATGTTCGTAACATTTGTAGCCGACATAGTTATATTTAATTTAATGCATTATCGGGTATCATTAGAAGTCTTATTTCAACATTATTTAAATATAAGAGCTACCTCCGCCGAAAATTTAAATTTGAATAAAAAAAAGTATCTACAGTCAGAATTTATTTTGGTTTGAGACCATATGTTTCAGTTACATTCTATATATTGCAAAATTTAATAGAAACAAATACAAAAAAATGGTAGCTGGTAGGTTTCAATTGCTTGGTAGAACTGACTGCAGTTTCGATAGAACCACTATCAACTTCAGATTTGAATTTTCGTGGTGTAATATTCGTAACTTTCCTGTTTTTCATTTCCAGAATCCACACCAATTCTGGTCGCATAAATGTGAACGAGAAACCCAGAGATATGAAAGCATTTCGTAAAATAGTACGGTATGTCCTGCAAGACGATGAAATCGTTCCGCAATTCAGTGTCAAGGAAACAATGATGTTTGCCACAAATTTCAAATTGGACTCTCAACGGAACAGAGAACAACGTGAATCGGTCGTAAACGAAATTTTTGATATGTTTCATTTGCGACAACAATCAAACACATTAATTTCGAATATTTCGGGTGGTGAGCGCAAAAGGGTCTGTATAGCTTTGGAGTTAATTGATAATCCCTCAGTGCTATTATTGGATGAACCGATAACGTAAGTTTTTTACTATTCCCAGGAAACATAAAATTTATTCGATCTATTTGGAAGAATCGCCTTCTCTGTCATTTTGTGACAGCAGTCAGAATTATCTTCTTAACACTTCATTGCCAGCGCAGTAAACTACTTTGTTTTCTCTGCTTTTATTTCAGAGGTTTGGATGAATTTTCAGCTTCTCAATGCATACGACTTTTGAAACAATTGGCAGAATCTGGACATACCATCATTTGTTCATTGCACTGTCCTTCGGCTAGATTATGCCAGCTGTTCGATAAGGTCTACGCTATAGCCGAAGGTCAATGTATTTATCAAGGTCCCGTTGAGAACATAGTACCCTATCTAGAGGGATTCGGTTTGAATTGTCCTGTCACGCATAATCCCACAGATTTTCGTATGTCCAACGATTTATATTTTCTATTCTATGTTTATTCCTTAAATAATGTTTTTTTCTAGTCATTGATGTCTCTACAAAAGCCTACGGCGATTTCCAGAATGAAATGGTCAATGAAATAGAAAATGGTAAAATTTGCAATTGGTTGCCGTATGCAGATGTTAGCTCGCCTATACATGAGCCAAAGATAATAGAACAGTTTCAGATGGATCGAAATCATAAATCGAATAGTAATAATGGTAAATCCTGGTGGTTGGAGTATAGATTGCTATTTATGCGTTTCATGGAACAAATGTGGCGGGAAAAAGTAAGTGAAAGAAAAATTGGAACAATTCTGAGGGAATTGTCCAGAAATTATACCCTCTCCCTAGGAAGCTGTAAAAATTGTTTTGCAAAAGCCCCAAAATAGTTCCTTTTTCCTGCGAATAAGTAGAATCGTAATTATTTTTTGAAACTTATAGTTTTTGGTGTAAAAAGGGGAAACGGGTCAACGGGTCAACCACTGGTTCACGCTACCTGTAAAGTTGTAGTAAATATTTTTCAAATTCGTATTTTTCGGAGTAAAACGTTAAAGGAACCTCTTTCTGGGAAATAGTAAATAGTAAAAATAGTAACTTTTCGAAATTCATTTTGAGATCAAATGGGCACAAAAAAGGTACCATATCTCTGGCAAACAATTCCTTACACATATCCCCGGTATGTGTAAGGAATTGTTTTTCGGCATACGTACTTCTTTGATTCAAGGGCGACCAAAAAGCCAAAAAATGGCACCCAGTTCCCGGGATAGAATAATTGATTTTGTAAGCGCTTGTTTTTTAAATGGGAATGTCTAATAATATTGCTCTCACAATGAGAAACCGTAACAAATATGGTTCGAAATTCATACTTCAAGAAGTATGATAAGTAAGACTGGACAAAGTGAAGAAATACATATTATTTTTTCGAAATTTTTACTTTTGGAGTAAAAAGGAGCCAAAACGGTACTTTCCTCCGGAATTGGGAAAACTGTTTTCGGAATTCGCACTTTTTTTTCTAAAGGGTCCAAAAAATGCTCCCTGAAATGGAAAAATAATTGGGTTTCGAAATATTTTTTTAGTAACAGAGGGGAAAAGAGCTGCTGATGATATCCTCTCCTTGGAAAGCAGTAACTATTGTTTCGAAATTCGTACTTTTTTGATCACAATGGGGTCCAAAGCTTTAAATTTCAGTTCAAAAACTTAAATTGGTTATAACTCCTTGAGAGCGCTATTGTTTTTTATTTTTTTTGTTGTAAGCTATTGTTTTCTTAGATGGGAAGGTCCAATAATATTACTCTCACTCTGATAAACCGTAACAAATATGTTTCGAAATTCATACTTCAAAAAGTATGATAAGTAAGACTGGACAAAAAAGTCCTAAAAAAGTACCATCTTCTAGTGAAGAAATACATATTACTTTTCGAAATTTTTACTTTTGGAGTAAAAAGGAGACAAAACGGTACTCTCCTCCGGAATTGGGAAAACTGTTTTCGGAATTAGCACTTTTTATTTCTAAAGGGCCCAAAAAATGCTCCCTGAAATGGAAAAATAATTGAGTTTCGAAATATTTTTTTAGTAACAGAGGGGAAAAGAGCTTTTAATGATATCCTCTCCTTGGAAAGCAGTAACTATTGCTTCGAAATTCGTACTTGTTTGATCACAATGGGTTCCACAAAATTTACAATACAGAAAATAAGTACATATTGGTGTTAACCGACCACAAGGTACTAAAAGCCCCAAAATGATATATAACAATTGATTTTTTACATTTTTATTTATTTGGAAAAATGCCCTTAAATTGTTCTCCTCCCTGGGAAGCAGTAAATAAATATGGAGACAAAAAGGCCCCGAAAAGATTTTTTCTAACTGGGGACCAAAAATGCATAAGGACTATAACGTATAGAATAGACTGATTTTCGAAATTCTTATATTTTGGATTAAACGAGGAGAAAAGGTTAAAAAAGGGTCCAAAATGTATACCTTCCCCTAAGGCAGAATAATATTTGATCATTGAAATTCTTAACGTTTAGAGTAAGAGGGGGAAAGATCTAAATTAGGTACTTTTTTAATTATTTTTCAGAACTATAACAGATAAAATAATTGATTTTAAAAATCCTTGTTGGCAAAAATAAAGGAAGGGCGAAGCGTGGTACTTATGTACTGTAAATTTTTCAGTTTAAAACAAGGCCTAAAGGTATTCTCCACATGATAGTATAATAATATTTTTGTAATTTTTTTAGTAAAAGGGGAAAAAGTCCCAAAAATAACGCTCACCTCTGGTGTGAGGTAAGAAATGTTTTTCTGAACTTTGGTTTTTGAGTCTAAGCTGAGCAAATGGACCCACAAATGAAACCCTCTTTCTGGAATGGAACAATAATTGATTTTTGAGTAAAAAAGGCCCAAAAATTGTACTCTCTCCCAGTACTCTGGGGTTTGTTTCAGAATTCCTAGTTTTAGGATTTAAAGCAGACAGAGAGGGCCCGAGAATGATGCAATCTGCCTGGGATAGATTAATAATTTTTCGAAATTCATATTTTTTTGAATAAAAAAAAAATGGTAGTCTCTCCCTTGGAATGAGTACTCTGGGGTGAGGTAAATTTTGTTTTTCAGAATTCGTAAATTTAGGAATCTAAAGAAACCAAGAGGGCCAGATAGTGATGCACTCTCCATGGGATAGCGTAATAACTGATTTTCGAAATTCATTTTTTTGGAGTAAAAAATGCTCAAAAATTGTGCTCCCTCCTTTGGAATAAGTACTCGTGGATTAGATACAAATTGTTTTTCGGAATTTATGGTTTTCGAATTAAAGTCAGGCAAAGAGGTCCCGAAAATAATGCATAATTGATTATCGAAAATCATATTTTTCCAATAAAAAGGCCCAACAATGGTACTCCCTCCTTTACAACGTGTACTCTGGCATGAGGTAAAAATTTATTTTTCGGAACTCGTAGTTTTAGGAGACAAAAAGGTCCACAAATTATGAAACCCTCTGGGATAAATTAATAATTTATTTCCGAGATTCATATTTTTTTGAAGTAAAAGAGGCCCAACAATGATTTTTCTCTCCCTAGGAACGAGACTCCTCAGGAATGAGATGAAAATTGTTTTTCAGAATTCTTAGTTTTGGGAATAACGTGACAAAGTTATGCACTCTCCCTTTTTTGAGTAAAAAAGGCCCAAAAATGTTACTTTGTACCTTGGAATAATTACTCTGGGATGAGATAAGAATTGTTTTTCGGAATTCCTCGTTTTAGGAGTAAAAGGTGACAAAAAAGGCACGAAAATGATGCATAATGGATCTTAGAAATTAATATTTTTTCAATAAAATAGGCCCAAAAATGTTACTCCTTCCTTTGGAATGAGCAATGATGAAAATGATGCACTCTCCCTGGTATAGAATAATAATTTATTTTTATAATTCATATTTTTTGGAGTAAAAAGGCCCGAAAATGATTCTCGCTCTCTAGGAATGAGTACTCCTCAGGAATGAGAGGAAAATTGTTTTTCAGAATTCGTAGTTTTAGGAGTAAAAGAAGACAAAAAGGTTCCGAAAATGATGCACACTGCCTGGGATAGAATATAAATCGATTTTCGAAATTTATCTTTTTTTTAATAAAAAAGGCCCAAAGATGGGACTCCCTCCCTTGAAATGAGTACTAACCTCTGCGATGGGGTAAAATTGATTTTAAGTATTCGTAGTTTAAGTAGTCCAAGGAGGCAAGAAGGGACCGAAAATGCTCCACTTTTTTGGATAGAACAAAATTAATTGGAAATTCATATTTTTTGGAGTTAAAAAGGCACACAAATGGTGCTTTCTCTTGGAATGAGTTACAATTTTTTTTCAGAATTCGTAGTTTTAGTAGTCAAAAGACCCAAGAGTGCCCAAAAATGATACACAATGATACGAAATTATTTTTTTAGTAAAAATGACCAGAAAAGAGTTTCTCTTTTTGAAGTCACAAAGACAGAGAGCACAAAAATTAAACATTATTCCTGATTTGGAATAATAATTGATTTTTGAAATTCATGTTTTTTTTTTGAGTAAAAAAAGGTCCAAAGTTGCTCTCTCCCTTGGAATAAGTACTCTAAGATGAGTTAAAAATTGTTTTCCTGAATTCGTATTTCTAGGAGTCCAACGAGACCGAAAAAGGGCCCAAAAAGTGTACACTATCCTTGGGATAAAAAAATTGATTTCCGAAATTCAATGTTTTTTTTAGTAAAATGGGCCCAAAAGAGTCTCTTTTTGAATGAGGTAATTATTGTTATTTTTTTATATAATAATAATCCATGTTTAAGTCAAAGGGGGAAACGTCCCAAAAACGGTACTCACCTCTGGGATAAGGTACAAATAGCTTTTCGGAGTTCGTAGTTTTAAAAGTCAAATCGCCTTAAAACGAAATAAAAATTTTAAAACAAAAATAAATGATTTTCCAAACTCACATTTTTGGAGTAAAAAAATTCTCTCCCAAAAATAGTACTCTCTGCCTTGGTATGAGGTAAGTATCGTTTTAATGAAATTCGTATTGTTTGAGTCAAAGGGTGATGTCATATCCCTAGGATAGAATCACAATTGAATTTCCAAATTCGTATTTTTGTGGAGAAAAGAAATGAAACAAAAATTTTACTATCTTCCTTAAATATAAAAATATATCTTCAAAATTCGCACTTTTTGGGGTAAAAATAGTTTTTCGGAATTTGTGCTTTTTGGAGTAAAAGGGTAACAAATGGACCAACATTTGTGTCCTCTCTCTCTCTCTCTGGGATGGATTTATAATAATGTGCACATTTTACAGCGATAAATTTGAAGCAGAAATCTTTGAAATACACTTTTCACGTCTGAGAACGAAATTTTTATTTTTCTAGAGGAACTCGACCCGGTCTCTAGCTTGTCTTTCCAAAATTGCTTTCAAAAATCAGTCAGATATCAAAAAATCATAGAAATAATTAATATTTTGAATACATATATAGAATATCAGAAAGAATACTATAGAGAGAGAACTCTCTATTTTCCTTTCAGACCAATTTAAAACTACGATTCATCGTGTATATCTTCTGCACACTTATCTTAAGCTTAACTTATAAAGAGGTCAGTCGCAACGCCAAATACAGTATTTTTATATATCATTTCGCCATGGCAACTGTAATGGAATTCTACTTTTTGACAATGGCTCCGATGTTGGCAACTGGTAAGTTGGGAAACATTTTTATATAAAATATTCAAATTTGTATCTATGAAATTTTAAATTTTGGATTTATTTATTTATTTATTTATGGTATATTTTACAAACTAAATTTATAAAATATAAAAGTTAAATTTTGGATTATTTTTGTAATAAAGGTACGAGTATTTATAATAGATGGTTACTCTTTGATATTAAACATTTAAAATTTTTGCGAAAATATTTTCTATTTTAAAAACAAATTGTATATGTATATTTTTTCTATCCTCCCATAGTTCCCCGCGATATAAAATTCATGCGAAGGGAGTACCTAAATCAATGGTACTGCCTAAGTTCATACTTCATGGCCTTAACGACATCCCAGTGGCCAATGATGTGTCTAATGTCCATTATGTGTTCGTCAATAATATTTTTGGTGACCGGACAACCAATGGAATTATATCGTTTTGTATTATATGTTCTTATGACATTTATTGCTTCACTGATGGCCGGCTCCTTCGGCCTCTTGCTGGGAACAAGTATGAGTGGATTGGTAAGATTGGACAATAAGATTTACTTATAGATACTGTATATCAATAATATTTATTCATTTCTTTGGTTCAACATTATAGCATGCATTATTTTTGGGTCCATTGTCGGTAGCCATAATGATTGTTTTTGCCGATCAAACCCTTAATCGCGATCAACTGTCAACGATGGAAACAATTCTGGTTAAGAGCAGTTATGTAACATACGCCTTGGAAGGTTTGCTGGTACCGTTGTTGGGTTTAGATAGGCCCGATTTACCTTGTCTGTCTCCGGAAATATTTTGTCCATATTCAAAACCCAAAAACATTCTGAAAACTATTGGGCATTTAAATATCAGTTACATTCGCTCCTCCATAGTTTTGCTTGGAAGCTCTTTGATGTGTACATTAATGGCATTTGTTATACTCAGACGTCGTCTTAATGCCACACAAAAATCAAGGGAAAATAGGTGATAGTCCCAACAGGGAAAAGGGATTATGCAGGTAAAATTTTTCCATTTTACAATTTTTAGAATTTATAATAAACGGAAAATTGATGTAACTATATTTATATTGTAACTATGTCCATATCCTCACTTCAGTGGGGGCGTGTTTATATCTTTACAAGATCAATTATATCATAAAACTTGTGATACTATAATAGAAACGATATCGCTCGCAATGGTAATAACATACGAATTTAAAAATATGTCCGCACTAAATGCACTTTTTAATATACATTAGAATACAAAGTTAATAAATAATGATACAAATAATGAATACAAAGTTTTTTAAAAATAAAATAATAAATAATTCTTCGATACGTTTTTGCTAGCACTGCTATTATTTTTACCTACACTAATAGAAAAAGCCTCGTCATGACGACGAATTTGTACATCAGCACGATTATTTTTTCGTCAAAAGTCAGCTAACGTACGGAACAATCCTCTTGATGAATTTGTTCGTCACCATGACGAATCTCTTTTTCCAAAAACTTTCGTACTCAGGATGATCACATTTCATCCCTACGATGAATAGAGTTCATTACCACGATGAACACCATTCATCACCACGATGAACACCATTCATCACCACGATGAACACCATTCATCACCACGACGAACTCCATTCATCACCACGACAAATTCATGACATCGACTAATTAAATTTTAAAAATTTCAATAAATATTCTTTTGTTTTAGACCATTAAAAACGGTATGGAAAACAAAATTACTTGACTGCTTTGCCATGTTCAGTTGTGATTATTCGGTTCGAAACGCAGTCCTTATCAGGAAAGGCTTAACGTAAACGAACGATAAGTATTCATTACTTCTGATATTTTAAACCAAAAATAAACTCATCAAGTAATGTATTTGCCAACAGACGAATTCCATTCATCAGCACGAAGAATCCCATTCATCACATCGGAATTTTATTTTAGGGGGGTTAAAGTTTTCCCCCCTTTGCTTGTTCGTGCAGAATATCGGTATATAAAACTATGTGTTCTGTTCATCTGAGGTGTAGGGTATCTTCAGCAACTTTGTAGCAAATGTTAAGGCCTATATTTTTGTGGAACATATTAACCCTCTAGCTTCCCCCATAACGGTGATTTTTGCCTATATTTTAACAAATCGTAAAAAAATCCCCTAAAAATGGGTGGAGGGGGGTTGAAATATTCTACAAAGATGCAGAATATCGACAACTACCAAGAGTACTTTTGTTCTTCTTCATATTTCTGTCATTATATTTTTGTCACTCAAAATTACCATAACGGAACTTTTGAGTGGCACGTTACTTATACCCTTATGGAACATAGGGTTTCATTTTTTACGAGCAAAGTGGAGGATATATATTAAGTTTATTTTGAACTGGAAGTTTTTCCAGATGAGCCATGGGTGCCAAAACATATATGCCGAAATTGCTATATCGGTTTGATGCTGTGGTCTAAAGGTAATACAAGTTTTGATTTATATTGGATTATACATATATATTTATATTTTGATTTTCAGTTTTCAACTGAAACTGTTGAGCATGGCGAACGGTTCCATCAGATATGTCTTCCTATTGAAAAACGCTATAAAGGCAAGAGCATTTTGTCACTTATAACAGATTTATGTTGGACATTGTTTGGTAATGGCATCGAATTGCCAAGAGTGAAAAAAAGTGAAAAAAATATAATTTAATATAAAATAAATATTATTTAATTGTAAAATAAAATCATTATTTTTTTGCATCTCTCACATCAACCCCGAAAAATCCTATTTTTAAAGACCTTTTTGGTACTAACACTATATAATATGTAAATTAACCCTTAACAGGAAATCTTGAATTTGGCCGGCTTTTTGGTGTTTGTGTTAAGATTTGGGCTTTGGTGTGTTTTGACATATATAGTAAAATTTTATGGCCATTTTTGTAGAACATTTCAACCCCGCCCCACCCATTTTTAGGGGAGTTTTTTTCGATTTGTTAAAATATAGGCAAAAATCACCGTTATGGGGGGAAGCTAGAGGGTTAAAATATTCCACAAAAATATAGGCCTTAACATTTGCTACAAAGTTGCTGAAGATACCCTACACCTCAGATGAACAGAACACATAGTTTTATATTCCGATATTCTGCACGAACTAGCAAAGGGGGGAAAACTTTAACCCCCCCCCTAAAATAAAATTCCGATGTGATCTTTCAAAACGCCGATATACGTATATATTTTTTTGGTCTCCTCTACCATAATCCATTGACAGAACCCTGTTATTTTTTTTTGTGTTGTACTGTGTTATTTAACTAAGGTAATCAGAACAGTACAATTAAGCACAAACTATAAACTGATTGCCTCGTTTTATCATATTTTCAGTAAACTGGCCAAATAAATCTTTTCGTCGTGGGAATGACATCTTATCATTCCCCCGACGAATTTTGAAATCACCACAAACGTGGGTTGATGATCGTGTTCGTTCTATTGACGTACAAACTTTTCGTCACCAGTACGAAGATATATTGACGAAACTGATTCGACATGGTGACGAACGGTTTTTCTATCAGTGTACCAAACTTCTTTATTAAATAGTACTTGAGGTCAAAGTTCACAATTATTATGACTATGATTTCATTTGGTATACGACACTATGCAACAGACCTAAATACTTTTTTTTGTATAGATTTTATGAAACCGAAAAATTTTTTTTATGGTAACGTTTTTTTAAATAATTTTTTTTTCTAATCTTCAAAGTTTCAAGGAAGTTACCTGTACCCAGCTAAATCTTGGTAAGTATCTGTCATTAATCCCTGCATTAGCAAATAATGACATTTCATTATTCGCTGCAATACTTTCGGCTTATTAATAATGACTTACCAATAATAACAAAAATAAGTGGTTTTTTGTTATCAAAATCATTTTGGAAAATATTAATATAATGCAATTTTGGCTTTAGGTTTTCTTCGTTAGAATGCTAGCATCGAGAAATTGGAACAAACATTTTTTTTGCTTTGCTGTCTTCGTTAGTGTCAGTTCTGATGGGACAATGCCTAATAGGCGAACACGCCAGGAGGTTGGGAATTGAGTCCAATGGCTTTTGCAGAAGTTGCGGATATGAGGAGGAAGCGGAGAGTATTGAGCACCTGATGTGTTACTGTTCTGCATTTAATAAACTACGTTTGGATATACTACTGTCGGCCTTTCTAGGAAGTCAGATAGATCTGGCCGGTACAGATACTCTCGTATTATTGAAAACTTTGTGTATTAAACAGGTGGGTTTTGATGAGGGAGAACTGGGCCCGTGGTTCGAGAGCTGGTAACTTAGGCTGCCATCCTAACTACTGAAACAATCATTCAAATTCCTGCGAAAACTTCCACGTTTCGAAGGTATGAATTGCACAACATTGAAGTCAAATCTGCATAAAGAGAGACCCAAGTGTATGTTTCACTGTTACTTAATTCACAATAATAACGATAGACTCAACTTCATTCGATTGCATACTTTTAGGATTTCCAAAGAGGAAAGAAATAATTACACTGTGCTAGTCCAAACATGTAACAGAAAAGAGACCCTATGAATATACCTATTTCGGCCATGCTGAATTCAGTGGAATTAGCCGTTTTTCAATGTTAGCTCTTGTTTTCGCGATATTCGACCACCAAGTTTGTTGGGAAATCAGAGAGGTTATATATCTCTTTGGTGATTTTTTCGAAACATACGCTTCAGTAAAAAGATCGAAATAAAGAGAACATTTGGAGAATTATTTCTCTCAAAACAGTCGTCCATGCTTCTCACCCCCTTATCCCTGAAAAATTACAATAAAACCTTATCATATGTTAAAAATCATATATATCGTCGAAATTTTTAGTAGGCATCGTTGAGAAATATATTCCTCGCGAAAAAATACTATAAGTCCTTTCTCAGCTTTTTTATGAGAATTAAGCAGATTTAGATTTATTACATATTTTGTGTACTTTTCTGCTCAGCAGAAAATATTTGTAATAAAATTTTTTGACTTGAATTTTTGTAAATTATTTTTTGGTTAGTGCCAATGGAAATTTCAAAGGTAACCAACAAAACCTGCTAAATTATACAATCTGTTCATTTTTCATTAATATGTAGAAAGGAGACTCATAGGAATATTTTTTTCGCGAGGAATATTTTTCTCAAAGACACAAACTAAAAATGTCGACGATTTGTATGTCGTTTGACATATGGTAAGTTTTGATTGCACTTTTTCGGGGTTGAGCAGCGTGGTTGACTATTTTGAGAGAAATAATTCTCGAAGGGTTACCTTTATTTCGTTCTTTGGAATGAAGCGTGTATTGCGATGTCTTCCACTTCAAAATCACCTCCGAGATAACTAACCCCTATGATTTTCTTGCAAACATTAAGGTCCAATATCGCGAAAACAAGAGCTAACATAGAAAAACGTCTAGCACTACTGGATTCAGCAATGTCGAAATAGGTATATCCATTGGGTCTCATCTCTGTTACATTTTTAAAGTGTCCATTTCAAGCACTGTGTTATGTATTGTATTCCGACAGTTTTTCAAAATTGGTTTCGCACAAATTAATTTCATGTGTCATAGACGCCTCTGCAAATAATTGAGATTCCTAATCATTTGCAGTACATTTGTTTATAATAGATTTTTTTGATTCGGAATTCATACTTTGATGAGTACGGACGTGGTTTTCTTTAACTGTCAAACAAACAAAAAATATTTTCCCAACAACATGTATAAGACCCTCTGATGATATCCCCGCACAGGATTGAAATACGTATAAGGGTATGTGTTTACATGGATTTCAAAGCGCAGTGTCTTATCTTTTCCAATACACCACAAAAACCTCTCTTTCGAAAGGAAGAGTTGATCGAAAAAGCTGAACAATTCGAATGTGGAAACATTGAATAAAATCTAATACAACAATTTTTTCGATTTTTTTCAAATATAACTTGAATTTTGAGAAATTGTATTATTAACATCCATTAAAATTTGCGGCGAAGGAAATGGCAAATTCCATTTCGGACCATTTGAAGTAGAATTGGGGAAACTCCTTATGGAAGCTGTTTTTCCAGAAAATGAAAATATGGTAGAAGATCCCAATGTCGTTTTTATGGGAAACCCAACCGTCGGGTTGATTCTAATGTTAAGAAATCTAATAATGTAATTAGAGAGCAGAACAGATATTCCATTTTGGGTGATATTGAGATAGGATCTGAAATAGTTAATCTGGCTAGGAAGGGGCGTAAGCCCACGGTAGAAGTTGCTGAAATGGAGGTAGTGTCTGAACGGCGTTCATTCTGTCCGCCGATATTCTTATTTAATGTGAAAGATATTAAGGCTTTGTTTGATCGGTTGAAGGGAATAAATGTTGTTTTCAGAAACATTAGAAAGTCAAGATATAAGAGCAAATTGTATCTTCAGGATCCGCAGGCACACGCTGAAATGATGACTCTCCTTAGAAATAAGGAGATAGAGTCTTACACATTCACTCCAAAGGAGATGAAGAGGAAGACCCTTGTGATACGCGGATTGCATCAGAATATGGATGTGGGGATGCTTAAATCCGAGATTAATGGGATAGTGCCAGATTCTGCTGACGAAGTTTCGAAGTTCCAAACCGCTTTTTCAAGGAGACATGATTTTGATACAAGTTTATATCTGGTTACTCTTTCTACTGGCCGGAGCGTTAATGAGGTACGTAATATTGGTTAAATTGATTATCAGAAGGTAACTTGGGAGAGGCCGGATAAGAAGCGACATGAGGTGCAATGTTGGCGTTGCCAGAAGTGGGGTCACATGTCGAATAATTTTAATCGCCCACAGATTTGTGTGAAGTGTGGCGGGAATCACCCACCCAGGGAGTGAGTGCACTTTAGAAGCAGGAGGTAAACCATATTGCGCAAATTGTGAAGAAGAGGGACATACGAGTACGCCAAGCTTTAGGGGCTGTCCCGCTTACAAGAAGTACCTCGAGGTCAAGGAACTCACTAGGGATTCCGGGAAGAAGGTTAAGGCACAGGCAGCTGCTAATCTAGCTCGCGCGACCCGCTTATGGTTACCGGTTATGTTCAACCCAATAATTCGTTCTCTGATGTTTTGAAATCTCAGTCACCATCTCCGAGGTCGTCGGAGAAGCCTGCCTTTAGGTTAGGTTTAGGTTAGGGTGGCAGCCGTATTTTTTATACAAGCTCACATAGACCAATTTAGGTCCCTAGTGTTACCACGGGCTGAAAAGCCCCTCATCGAAACCAACCTGTTTGATATACAAATTTGTCAATAGTACGAATATCGGTTCTGGAAAGATCTGTTAGGCTGCCTGGAAAAGCCGACCCCAGTATGTCGGGGCAGTCGCATAGCAAGTGCTCAATGCTCTCCACTTCTTCCTCATCTCCACAGCTTCTGCAGAAGTCATTAGAGTCAATACCCAATCTTTTGGCGTGTTCGCCGATCAAGCAGTGTCCCGTCAGAACTGATACTAACGTAGACAATCTTTGCCTCTCTAGTGCTAGGAGATATTTTGATTTTCTCAGGTCATACCTTGGCCAGATTTGTCTAGCTACTCTGCAGGTGCCGATTTCTGTCCATCTTTCGTTGGACTGCCTGATTGCCTCTTGCCTAAGCCAAAGCTTGCACGTGCACAATATATGCAAATTCTTCGAGAATTTGTAATGTCGTCCCTTTCCTAGCAAGTTCATCGGCTTTGCAGTTCCCCGGGATATCCCTATGCCCAGGCCCCTATATGAGGTGTATATTAAACTGCTCAGCCATCTCGTTAAGAGATCTGCGGCAGTCGAGGGCTGTTTATGAATTTAGAAGCCTGCCTTGATAAGGGAATTTTTGGAAATTGCGAAAGAGCTATGTGGACGGGAAACCGTCGAGAGTAAGGTGGAACGTTTTGTGAGGAATTTTAGAAGTCTGTCAGTGCAACAAGCAGGGCGCGAGGGCATGGGCTTGTTAGAAGAGGTTATAAAGGTTTATGGTCCGTAGATTATTTAACCTTCTCACATTTAATGTTAGGTCTTTGGTCGATGTAAGTCAACGTATCGATCTTTTGGACACTATAAGTTATAGTGATATTGATATTGCTTTTATCTAGGAGACTAGCTTAGGATCTGTTCGGAAGGTGTCATTGGGATGTTACGATTTAGTTAGGGACGATAGTGAACTAGGTGTAGGTATAGTCTTGAGATCTTCTTATAGCTATTCCAGGGTGAGTATGCCTGATGTTCCATTTCCGCATATTTTTGTTCATATTGATGTCATGGTAGAAAATAGCATTAGAAAACTCCTTTTTGGTTCGATTTATATTCCATGTAATTTAAATAGTGGTACAATGTGTTCTGGCCCCTCGAGTATATCACGGATTTCAGGGAACTATGATGGGACTTTTATAGGAGGAGATCTGAACGCTAAGCACAATGCCTGGGGGACGTTTCATGTAATATGAATGGTAAAACTCTCTTCAACTGGCTGCAAATGAATTCATTATCCTTTATCCGCATATGTAATTCGTTTCCTTCTTTTCCGAATGGACCTTCTTTTCTAGATCATTTTTTGATTTCCTCTGACTTAATTGATACAACTCTTCCAAATTTTAGAGTATCTAGCCTTTCATCTTTTTCGGATCACTTTCCCCTTAAATTGTCGTTGGACGTTCCTAATTTTGATATTATTTTGTATCGTCGGGAATCGTTTGCATGGTATGCTAAAACTGATTGGGATGGTTTTCGGAACGATATTAGCTGCGACCTTCTTAATTTCTATCCCCCAGTCGATTGTAATTTGTGCAATGATGAGATTGACTATTTAGTTGATGAATTCACAGCGACCGTGGACTAATAAAGCTAATGTACACTCTGAGAAAAGGGGGAATGCCAAAGGTAGGTACGAACGTTCTGATGAGCTGAAGAGATTATAAAGGATAAAGTATTTGTGGCAAAAGGAAATCAAGATATTATATCGGACACATTACAACAGGTCAAGCCCCGATTATGCACTATTGTCCTAACAGATCCAATTACTTAAAATTATTATAAAATAGAAAGTTGCTATCGAACAGGCGCGGAAGTTCAATTGCTTCTTGCAGTATATCAGACCAGGGCCACGGGCATACAGGCAGATATTTAATGTGATAGCCAAAGGCCGGTCTTCTGCATCTCGTGATATATCGGTTAATGGGCTTATTATTAGCGAAAAATCACAGAAACTAGAGGTCCTAAAGGAACATTTCGCGGATATTTATAGCGGATCTTCACCGGTGAGGAATTTATCTGGAATTGTGCAGTCCATAGAGTCATATTTATGTAATATTCCTTCATCTATTACCAATTTTTCTATAGAGAATTCTTCGTTGAATATTCAGAATTCTTGTGATTTCATCACGACTGATTTTCTTGTTGGTGTGATACGATCGTTAAACGTTAAAAAATCTTAGGGGTTCGGACTGTATTTCGAATTTTCTCATTAAGAGGCTTCCTGTGAAAGCCACTGAGTTTCTGGTCGTCATGTTCAATACATTTTTGAACAATAGCTATTTCCCTAAGTGTTGGAAAATTGCTAAGATTATTCCGATTCCGAAGAAGGCGAATTCAATGGACGTAAGCAATTTGCGACCCATTTCCTGGCTATCTAACTTGGGTAAACTATTTGAGAAGATAATAATAATCGCTTGAAGATGGACGAGGGAGTTGGTCCCGGATATATTCCAGACGCATTCGACAGAACATGCTCTTCTGAAATTCCAGGATGATGTCCTTTGTTCCTTAAGGCAGAGGAAGTGCACGGTGGCTGTTTCACTTGATGTCGAAAAGGCTTTTGACAAAGCTAACCACGCTGGTATAATATATAAAATGAGGAATATTGGGTTTAGTCCACATATGGTCAAGCTTTGTCAACGTGTTTTCAGTGATAGGAGATTTTATGTTCAGTATGATGGTGCAGGGTCTTCTTTGTCTGAAGTGAGTTGCGGAGCTCCGCAGGGTACGATTTTGGCGCCACATTTCTCCAATATCTATATGAGTTATTTTCCACACCGCTTTCGGGCCTGTCAAAGAATTTTGTATGCGGATGATGCTTTGCTTTACGCTCATTCCGAATCCCCTGCAAATGCTCTAGCCGATCTCTCCCAATACCTGTTGCATGTTAATAATTTTTTCTCCGATTGGGGGCATTAAAATAAACACGTCGAAGTGTCAAACAATTTGCATGAGGAATGCGTCCGGCAGGTGCAAACGATTTGTAGTACCCCAGAGCAAGGAACTTAGGCTTTCTCTCAATGGGCAGGAAATTCCTTTTGTGGATGAGTTTACATATTTGGGGGTCCACTTTACCAAATTTATGAGATTTAATAAACATGTGCGACTTGCATTAGCGAGGGCGAACTATATTAAAGGTGCGTTTGCACTTCTTTTTAATAATAAATATTTGCCGGTTAACACTAAACTTTTGATTTATAAAGTAAGCATACGCCCCTTTTTGCTATATGCATTTCCAATTTGGTTTAGTGTGTCCCCATCTGTTATGAAGGAATTTTCTGTCCTTGAGAGGAAAGTTTTGAGAGGAAAGCGGTATTCGAACGAATACATTTACGGCAAGGCTAACGTTGTTCCTATACCAACATGTGCCCTTACAAGGATGTCATCGTTTAAGGACCGCCTTACACTCTGTCCGCCGGATTCTCTTACGAATAATATTTTGGAGAATCAAGCTCCTTTCGTAAACGTCCTCAGAGACATCCTACAGGTGGCTCTGAACAAGTTGACTAGATGGGCCAGAAGCAGCGGTTTGGGCGTTAACCCCAACAAGACAGAATTGGTTCTCTTTACTAGGATGAATAATGTCCCACATGTGGACCCTCCACCTCGGATAAATGGAACAGATCTTTTTTTAGGTATAATTCTAGATAGGAAAATGTTATTTAGACTTAACGTATTGGAATGTGTAAGGAAGGCCAAAAAGGCTGTAGGGTCGCGGTGGGGACTCTCTCTTAAAATCGTCCACTGGATATATTTAGCAGTAGTTCGTCCAATACTATTATACGGTATTGTGGTATGGTGGACGGCAACTGACAAACTAACCATCACCAACCTACTAACAAAGGTTCAGAGAACTGCCTGCCTGAGCATAAGCGGAGCCTTAAGGACTACAGCGACCGAGTCTCTACAAGCCCTACTCCATATACTGCCGATTAATATTGTGGCGAGAGAAGTTACAACCAAAGCGGCAATAAGATTAAACTGCCTATCAATGTGGAGGTACAAGAACTATGGTCACATGAGAATATCAAAGTGTAGTGCTATGGTAACCGACCGAGTGGACTATATACCAACTGTGTATACCTTCGATAGAAATTACATCACTATGATTCCCGCCAGAGATGAATGGGTCGGCAGAATACCAGGTAATAGAAACCATCTCCACTTTTACACGGATGGTTCGAAGCTTGATGAAAAGGTTGGCTTCGGAGAAGAACTTAGTCTGGATATAGCTCACAGACTACCAGATACCTGCAGTGTCTATCAAGCCGAAATAATGGCTATATGGGAAGTCGCCAAGTGGCTGAGTCGCAACATAGTAACCAACACTGGCGTTGTCATTTACTCCGACAGCCAGGCTGCCATCAATTCTCTGGAGGCAACATCTCTAAATTCACAAACAGCCCTCGACTGCCGCAGATCTCTTAACGAGATGGCTGAGCAGTTTAATATACACCTCATATGGGTGCCTGGGCATAGGGATATCCCGGGGAACTGCAAAGCCGATGAACTTGCTAGGAAAGGACGATATTACAAATTATCGAAGAATTTGCATATATTGGTGCGCCACTATCCACGTGCAAGCTTTGGCTTAGGCAAGAAGCAATCAGGTAGTCCAACGAAAGATGGACAGAAATCGGCACCTGCAGGGTAGCTAGACAAATCTGGCCAAGGTATGACCTGAGAAGGTCAAAATATCTCCTCGCAGTAGAGAGGAAACGATTGTCTACGTTAGTACAGGTTCTGACGGGACACTGCTTGATCGGCGAACACGCCAAAATATTGGGTATTGACTCCAATGACTTCTGCCGAAGCTGTGGAGATGAGGAAGAAGTGGAGAGCATTGAGCACTTGCTTTGCGACTGTCCCGCTTTGAGTAAACGACGACTGGACATACTGGGGTCGGCCTTTTTAGGCAGCCTAACAGATCTTTCCAGTACTGATATTCGTACTATCGATAAATTTATATATCAAACAGGTTGGTTTCGATGAGGGGCATTTCAGCCCGTGGTAACACTAGGGACCTAAACTGGTCTATGTGAGCTTGTAAAAAAAATACGCTTGCCACCCTAACCTAAACCTAAAAGCTCCTTTCAACTGGTCAAACAGTTACTATCTCTCACCTCTCGGTATAAATGGATAAGAGTTGATTGCAAATTCCCCTTCAGCAACTCCGAACATTTACGATAAGGTCTCGCCTGGATCACACAGGGGATAGTACATTTATGTAAGGATATATCTATATATCTTTATCCTTTTTATTTATATCCATTTTTATTTAGTTTTTTAGTTTTAATGTAATATACGATTATTTGTAAGTTTTAGTTTTAAGAATATTATTTGGGAGTTTTAACCTCCCAGTTATGTCAACGCCGGGAGGAAGCGTGATTTCTTTGATTTAGTAAATATTCCTTATTTATAGTTTATAACACCCATGGTAAACGAGCGTTGTACACCAAATATTATCTAATTAAAATAATACGTAATAGTTTTAGGAATTTCTTCTATAACGTTTTTCATAATCCTGTTATATTTTTTGTAAAAGACTCAATAAATTTAAACTTGAACTTGTTTATAATAAAGAGTACTTAAATGCATAAGATGTTTTATATTATTTAAAACAATTGTTAAAACAATACATATAACTTACAAAACATTTTTCGTTACAACCAAATGTACAAATTGGTAATAATTCATATTAAAGGGTTTTTCAACAGGGACGCTACAACAGTAGACCGACAGGGACAGCAAACGACGCCATATTTTTGGCCGCTCTTTTGACATTTCTCTTCAGTAAGGTTTGCCATTTCATGATGGAAAGATATACGAGCCAACAACGAGTCGAAATTATTAAAATTTACTACCGAAATTCGCAGTCAATGGCCTCAACGTTAAGATCGCGAAAAATCAAAAAATCATCTTCAGCGATGAGGCTCATTTCTGGCTGAATGGCTTCGTCAATAAACAAAATATGCGTTATTGGTCAGACAGCAATCCACACGTACTCCATGAATCATCATTGCATCCCGAAAAAATTACGGTTTGGTGCGGTTTATGGGCCGTACATCTTCCGTGATGATGAAGACCGGCACGTTACTATGCATGGGAATCGCTACCGTTCAATGATAACCGAATATTTTTGGCCCCAATTGGATGATATGGACTTGGAGGACATGTGGTTCCAACAGGACGGCGCCACAAGCCACACAGCGAATGCCACAATCAATTTATTGGAAACCAAGTTTGGAGAACGTGTTATCTCACGAAATGGTCCAGTCGGTTGGCCGCCTCGGTCGTGCGATTTGACGCCGTTAGACTATTTCCTGTGGGGCTACGTCAAGTCTATGGTCTATGCCAACAAGCCAGCGACGATTGATGAACTTCGTACGAATATCGAACGTGAAATTGCAGCAGTATCGGCCGATTTATGTTTGAAAACCGTCGAAAATTGGGTTCAGCGTCTGGACTTCTGCAAGCGTGCCCGTGGTGGCCATGCAAAAGAAATCAAGTTCCATACATAATGGCATCGAACGTACAGGAATAAAGAATTTCATTGATATCCAAAACCGTTTTTGTTTTATTTAAAAAAACTTTTGTAGCGCTCTATTTGCCAAACCCGTTACTTCTTTTAAGAGAATCCCCGCTAATCAACTTGTAGTGAATAGACATGGATAAAAGCGAATAATAAAAATGAAATGCAAAACTTGTTTTCAATAAATACGTACTTTAAATGAGAAGGAGAGAGAGAGAGGGGTAGATGGGTGGTCATTTCAATTACTTTTTTCCATTTTGATACGAATGCATCTAGATATTTATTGGAAGTTTCAACGAACAGGTAGGCAGCGTTAACAGTATGTCTAAAATGAAAAAGTTCCTCTCAAAAACTCATGTCCAAACCGAAACACTGGTGGATGAAACGGGTAAAAGAATGGAAACTATAGAGGATACCGTAAGGCTCTTGATGAAAACTCATTTTCCGACTGGTAATGCTGGACCAACAGTGGGAACATATTACGGATATAACAGATGATAAAGAAGCGATAAAAAGTTTCTCTCCCTTTAAGGCTGCGGGACCGGATGGAATATTTCCAGCACTTCTGCAGAATGAGGTGGATCTGGTATCAACTCATCTGGCTGGAGTGTTCACTGCATGCCTATCCCATTGTTATACCCCAAAAAACTGGCAGGAATCAAGGGTGGTCTTCATACCAAAGCCTGGCAAGGCGAGTTATACGACCCCAAAGGCTTATCGACCTATTAGCCTTACTTCTTTCCTGTTAAAAACAATGGAGCGAATAATAGATAACATGGTCAAAGGTAAAATAGCGGATGACAGGCTAAAATTCAAACAACACGCCTATGTCAAAGGAAGATCAGTGGAAACAGCTCTGCATGAGGTAGTGCACCACATAGAAGAGTCCTTCAGTAATGAAATGTATACACTTGCTGTTTGCATAGACATTGAGGGCGCATTTAACAATGTACAGACCGATACACTTATCCAATCTTTAGACGAGTTTCAGGTTGACCGGGCGCTGAAAAACTGGATCAACAATATGCTAAGGAATAGGTAGATTATTTGTGGGTCATATGACGTAAAAATTAGAGACAAGGTAAATCGTGGTATACCTCGGGGGGGCATTTTATCGCCTCTTCTATGGCTTACGACGATACACAGTCTCCTAAAAACCCTCACCAATGAAGGACTTAAAGCAGTCTGTTATGCAGACGACGTTGTAATACCTCTAAGGGGCTTTCATCCAAATCTATTATGCAGAAGAGCTGAAGAGGCACTTAACATAGCATATAACTGGGCACAACCAAGGGGATTAAATGTTAACCCAGACAAAACAGAAATATGTCTATTTACAAGGAAAACGAAGATCCCACGTTTTACCCCGCCTCGATTCCTGAATAAGACAATTGCTATAACTAAAAAGGTAAAATACTTGGGAGTAATCTTGGATCAGAAACTGTACTGGAAAGATCATCTTGAAGAAAGAGTTACAAAGGCCCACAGATGTTGGTCGTTGTGCAGAAGAGCTATAGGTTTAAAATGGGGACTACGTCCAAATATGACTCACTGGCTTTACATGAGCGTGATTGGACCAATAATCACCTACGCCTGTGTAGTGTGGTGGACATCAATGGACAAGAAGTGCAACGTAATACCTTTGCAAAAAACTCAACGTATGTGCTGTATGCCGGGTCGATTTGTGGGGAGGCAAACAAGACGCCATTGCTCAGTGAAAATCGTATTCTAGGGATCAAAATAAGAAACTTTGCCGAAGGAACCATACCTCTAAAACGAATTCTGATGTCCCGGAATTTGGGTCGAACTTTTGGGTAGGGGCAAATTTTGAAAAATCCCACTTTGACCCATTTAGAGTGCTCCAATCGAGTCCAAATGTATGACCGACCCCCACTAACTTTGGAGGCCCGACCCACCCATGCCAGTGGCACACCCACTGGAACCCCCTGGGGGTTCCATACATTTGGACTCGATTGGAGCACTCTAAATGGGTCAAAGTGGTATTTTTTCCGGGACATCAGAATTCGTTTTAGAGGTATGGTTCCTTCGGCAAAGTTTCTTATTTTGATCCCTAGAATACGATTTTCACTGAGCAATGGGCGATTTTTAAATCCACCCGCCCTAATGTGCTGTCTAGGCATAAGCGGGGCTTTTAGAACTGCATCAACAAAAGCGTTGGAGACTATACTGCACATCCAACCAATAGACATCCGTATAAAGTATGAGGCAGCCCTCACAGCAAGACGTCTACAAGTGATGGGTGAATGGATAAATCGAGACCACAAGTCGTACCATCAGAAGAATCTCTAGTTGGTCACATCCAAACGCCAGAAATCTCCGACCGCATTCCTGAAGTGCGGCTTACAGCTACCTGTGATACGTTTGTGCCAGACAGACGCTCCTGGGAAAATGGAACTTTGGGAATGGGAACCAGCTGCTACACGGATGGGTTCAAGCGAGGAGGAAGGACGGGTCTGGGACTTTTTGTTGATGAACCAGAAGTCGAACTTCACTTCCGCCTCCCTGACCATAACACGGTATTTCAAGCAGAAGTTCGAGCAATCACGGAGTGTGTGAACTGGCTCAGTAACACGACAAAGCCTAAATATGCCGACATCTTCACAGATAGCCAAATGGTGATTAAAGCAATAACATCGGAAAGGGTCAAATCCAGAACTGTAAAAGAACGATAAATGATTACTCAGCCCATGCATGGTCAATTGCGTATTTGCTGGGTACCAGGACACAACGGGCAAACAGCTTGGCTTCAAAGGGCAGAGAACTTCGAGTAATAAACTTGGAAAATTGGAAACCTTTCGAAGCCACGAAAAATGAGTTGAAGCACTGGGCAGTGATGGCTCATAAAACTGTGTGGAATAGCGCAACAGTAGGAGCAACTGCAAAGATACTGTGGGGTGACCCAAATGAAAAGAAAACAAGAAGTCTTCTGAAACTAAACAAGATCGATATTAGTAAGATGATGAGTGTTCCAACGGGACACTCAAGCTTTGTAAGCACATCTTCATCGCATAGGACTAGCAGGAAACGACGAGTGCAGGGCATGCAGAGAAAACATCGAAACGATGTAACATTTTCTGTGTCACTGCCCGACTTTCACACATGCAAGATACCAACATTTCGGGTTCGACATATTACCAGACTTGATTCATCTCAGGTGACTGGAAGATACTGAGAAAATTCGTGTCTAGTACCGATTTTCTGTAACTCGTGAGGTATAAAAAGGTCATAAATAAGGAGCGCACAACAGGCCGAACCACTGGCTTAAGTGTATGTGTCTTCAACCTAACCTAACCTTACGACCTTTGAATAACCTAAAAAATATTTTGTTTTTGATAAAGGGTTTTTCAACAGGGACGCTACAAAAGTAGACCGACAGGGACAGCAAACGACGCCATATTTTTTGCCGCTCTTTAGACATTTCTCTTCAGTAAGGTTTGCCATTTCATGATGGAAAGATATACGAGCCAACAACGAGTCGAAATTATTAAAATTTACTACCGAAATTCGGAGTCAGTGGCCTCAACGTTAAGAGCGCTACGTGCTACAGCGATGAGGCTCATTTCTGGCTGAATGGCTTCGTCAATAAACAAAATATGTGTTATTGGTCAGACAGCAATCCACACGTACTTCATGCGTCATCATTGCATCCCGAAAAAATGACTGTTTGGAGCGGTTATTTGGGCCGGCGGCGTCATTGGGCCGTACTTCTTCCGTGATGATCAAGACCGGCACGTTACTATGAATGGGAATCCCTACCGTTCAATGATAACCGAATATTATTGGCCCCAATTGGATGATATGGACTTGGAGGACATGTGGTTCCAACAGGACGGCGCCACAAGTCGCACAGCGAATGCCACAATCAATTTATTGGAAACCAAGTTTGGAGAACGTGTTATCTCACGAAATGGTCCAGTCGATTGGCCGCCTCGGTCGTGCGATTTGACGACGTTAGACTATTTCCTACGTCAAGTCTATGGTCTATGCCAACAAGCCAGCGACGATTGATGAACTTCGTACGAATATCGAACGTGAAATGGCAGCAGTATCGGCCGATTTGTGCTTGAAAACCGTCGAATATTGGATTCAGCGTCTGGACTTCTGCAAGCGTGCCCGTGGTGGCCATGCAAAAGAAATCGAGTTCCATACATAATGGCATCGAACGTTCTTTCACAGGAATAAAGAATTCCATTGATATCCAAAACCTTTCTTGTTTTATTTAAAAAAACTTTTGTAGCGCTCTTATTGAAAAACCCGGTGTTTGTTCGAAGCCTGAGATTGACAAATCCTGAATCTCTCATTACTTCCGTACCACTTGTTCCAATCATTTGTAATTCCACACTTAGTAACACAGTAAACATTATTCTTTTTTGACAAAAATGTGAAAACAAGTTCTAATTTCGCAAAAAAAAACACAAAACAATATTTTGGGGATTTTTTGTAGAAACTTTGAAGAAAAGCCTATCATAAACAATTTGGGAAAATTGTTATAAATACAATAGGTAACACTAAGCAACAAAAATTTTTTTGTCTCCTAGACTTACAATATACTTTTTGTATAGATTAAGGCATGTGATGTAAAGTTTTTTTAAATTTTTTTTTTCAGTCGCAAAAAATTTGTTGTTCCATTTTTTGAAAGCTAACATCCTAACAAAGAAAACAATGCCTAGAAAGTTCAGTCGGGTAAACCGACTTATGAAAACCCTCAACTTGCGTCCGAAAAAAAAAATCGTGAATTTATTTATTTTTTTGTTCTAATTAAATTATTATGAATTTAAATTGCATTTAATAACCTTAAGGTATGTACTGATATTAAAGTTAAAAGCTGTTTTCTTTTGGTACAAAATGGTCCATTTGTGTGGGAGGTACCAATAAGGTAGTGGCAACTTCGCCCATTTTTCTTGACGTGTTAGCGACTGACAAACTAATACTATGTGTGAACTTTCAGAAGATTCGAGTAAGTGGTATAGGACGTATTAAAGAATCAATATTTCACTAAAAGTTAACCCTTTGTGGGGGAGGTACTAGAAGGAGTGGACCAATAGAGCAAAATATTACCGTACACCAAATTTGAAGTCAATCGGTTAGTCTTTTCGAGAGTTATTGTGCGCACCAGCCAGCAGACAGACGAACGGACAGACAGCCGGACGGACGGACATTGCTCAAATGACTTAAAATGACCCAAAAAGGATTTCCGCCGAACATACTTATGGTCTTAGGTCACTTCACACTTCGATGTGATACACTTTGGCTCGTAGCAAATAATATATATCCTCCTCTCTAAGGTGAGAGGATAAAAATAGGGAAATGAAAAAAAAATAATTTGTCATATTTTTTATTTTGACAATTTTGTCGCCCGCCGAAAATACTTATGGTCTGAGGTCTCTCCTTCGATGTGTTTAGATCCGTAGTAAATGATATATAGCCTCCATCGTGTAAGGTGAGCGGATAAAAAATTGAAAAATTAATGCCATTTATCCATAGATTTTTTTTCCAATAGGCACTGCTTCTATGGGGTGATAGCTTTCAAAAAATGGAACAAAACCTTTTTTGCGATTTTTTGTGGTTTTTTCATGCCAGATAAAACGATTTAAATAAAGAAATTTTTTTTTTGGAAAAATTAAAAAACTTTACCACAAAAAATTGTTTGTATTGGTTTCATAAAATAGAATGACTCAATCTACACAAAATAACAAAGTTTTTATATCTAAGACAAAAAATGTTTACAAAGTGTTATAAACCGACAGAGAATGAACAGAACGGTTTCACCGTCCTGGCATCTAGACCCGAAGTATCATATTTCATATGACACTAGCTTTAACCCGGTGCGCTTCGCAGCCCCCATCATTTATTAATTTTCTGTTTAGGGTACTATAGAATATGTAAAAACAAATTACTATTCCATATGGGGAAAAATTAATGTCTACAATAGAATACGAAAATCTCCGATAAATTTCTTGTTTATTTTCCTGGCATCAAGGTACGATATTTATCTCATTTCCCTTCTGTGCCTCTAAATGTCAAAAACTATTATTTGGATCATATTTTGCCTTTTCCCCTAGTTTATATTCCAATAGCTACATTCACACCCTGGTACAATATAAATCAATGTTTGACCCACGGTGTCGTTAAAAGCTTTAATTTAAAAAAAAGGTAAAATGAGTGCCTAGTTTAAGTTGCAAGACTTACAATTGCCATTGGGATCATATTTAATCATTTTATCTCCATTGTACTACATTTAACCCAATGTGTCATAATTAACCATGTTTGCACCACTGTACAACATTTAATAGTTTGTGCCCCAACAGTGTCACTAAAAGTGTGCATTTAGAGAACACCAATGTTTATATTCTAAGAGCCATATTCGCATCATTAGGCCGTATTTTACCCTTTGTGTCCCATATCTGTGACACGTTTAACTTTTTATGGTTAACATAGAACCTTCGCACTCTGGCCATGAATCATTGTACTACTTAACTTAATTCAGTATTTAATTATTCCGCTGTTCTTCTGCAGTACGAAATTGTATACATATCTGGAACATATAACACGTTTTTTCCCCACTTACCACATTTAATCATTTTACCACCCTTTACCATTATTAACCCTTTTTGCTTCACTGTACCATATTTAACCCTTTTTGCTACAATCAGCCCTATTTAACACCTTTTAGCCACTCTGCATCATAATTTTAAACTTTAACTAAAAGCATAAAATTTGAAAAAATGACTTCTTAAGTCATATTTATTTTCCATGTTTTTGCCCAATGTGTAACGCCTTTGCCCACAGAATCATATTTAACACCTTTTTGTCCTACAGTACCATATTTAACCATTTTTGTCCCACTATACCATTTTTAACCATTTTCCCCACTGTACCATATTTAACCATTTTGACCCACCGTACAATAGTCAATCATTTTTTCACATTGTACCATATTAAATCATTTTTGTCCCACTGTACCATAGTTAACACATTTTTGCCTCACTGTTTCCGAGGTAACGCTTTTAGGCCCAATGTACCACATTTAACACTTCTTGTCCCACTTTACAATTATTAACTATTTTTCCCCGCTGTACTATGGTTAACCATTTTTTGTCCCATTGTGCAATATTAAACCCTTGCCTCACTGTAACATATTTAACACTTTTTGCCCCACTGTATCGTATTTAATCCTATTTGCTACACTGTATCATATTTAACACCCGTTTGTCCCTTTTTGACCCACAGTATCATAATTAACCATTTTTGTCACACTGTTCCATATTTAATCCTTTTTTTCCCCCACTGTATCATAGTTATAAATTTTTGCCCCACTGTACCATATTTAATCCATTTTGTCCAGCTGTGCCATATTTAACCCTTTTTGTCTCACTGTACCATATTTAACACTTTATGTCCCACTGTACCATATTTAAAAATTTTCAACACTCTACCATACTTAACCCCTATTTGACCTACTCTACCATAGTTAACCATTTTTGTCACACTGTACTATATTTAATCCTTTTTGCCCCAATGTATCATAGTTAATACATTTTTGCCCCACTGCTCCATAGTTAACCCTTTTTGCCCCACTGTACAATGTTTAATCCATTTTGTCTCACTTTACAATACTTAACTATTTTTGCCCCACTGTACCATAGTTAACCCTTTTTACCCCACTGTGCCATATTTAACACTTTTTGTCTCACTGTACCATATTTAACACTTTTTGTTTCACTGTACCGTATTTAAAATTTGTCCCCACTCTACCATACTTAACACTTAAAGTCCCACTGAACCATATTTAATCACATTTTATCCACTGTACCATTTTTGTCCCACTGTACAATATTTAATGTTTTTGACCCGCAGTGCTCTTCACATCTCATGTTTAAGTTCCAATTTTGCCAAATTGATTCATTTTTGCCCCAATGCATCATAATTAACACGTTTTGCCCCACTGTGCCTCTTAAAGTTAGAATTTCCAAAAATCACTTAGGATCTCTAGTTTATGTTAGAAAAGCTACCCTAGAACCATGGGACCATATCTAACATTTTTAATCCACTGTACCCTATTTTACACTTTTTGCCCCACTGTGCCCCGAAAAGTACGAATACAAAAAATGCTAAGGACATCCCACGCTTCAATTTTCACCATTCTAATTCTAGACGATAAAGCTGGCAGTGGTACCACATTTATCCCTTTCTGTCCCACTGTGCCCCTAAAATTTTCAAAAAAACGCTCCTTGTTGTAGTTTACGTCCCAAGAGCTACTCTAACAGCAAATTGCACGATTCTAGTTCTTGCCATTTGGATTTGGCTGTTGTACCACATTTATCCCTTTTTACCCCACTGTGCGCGTAAATGTTCGGATTTTAAAAAAATCCATTCAATTTCTGTGTCGAACTCATAAGGGCTACCCTCACACCAAATTTCACGATTCTAGCGCATTCCGTTTAGATTTGGCGGTGGTACCATATTTATCCCTTTTTGCCCCATTGAGCGGGTAATAGTACGAATTTCGAAAAATCCCGTCTTATTGCTCGTCTACATCCCAAGGGCTACGCTCCCACCAAATTTCATGAATCCAGCTTCAGCCGTTTGGTCTGGGCGATGATCAGTCAGTCAGTCAGTCAGCCAGTCACGCAACAATTTTATATATACATATATATGTAGAAGAAGATTACTAACAAATTGAGGACATACCATAGTCGGTTTAGCCGACTGACATTTTTTTACTTGTTTTAACATTTTTATGAACAAAATCGGATGAGTTGTGTTAAAAACAAGTAAGAAAGTTTCAGTCGGGTAAACCGAGTAAGGTATACCCTCACTTTGTGAGTAATCCCAGCAAAATCTTGGTAAGTACCTGTCATTATTCCCTGCATTACCAAATAATGACATCTCATTATTCGCTGAATTACTTTCGGCTTTTTAATAATGACTTACCAATAATAACAGAAATAAGGGATTTTTTTATCAAAATAATTTTTGGCAAATTTTAGTATAATGCAATTTTGGCTATATGTGGGTTATTGTAGAAGATTTATTTATTTTCAACAAGTTTTCCAAAAATACGTGCAAATTGAATGAAAATACTAAAAATATTTACGTATATCGTATGATGATAGACCATTGAAGAATTTTTCACATGGTGGTTTGGGTTCAGAAATTCGAAATATGCGCGACAATATGCACAACATTACTTCCAATGGCCATCTCTACATATCTACCATATCTACTACGTATTTTGTAACTTATTGGTAATGCATTATTCAAGTACTTAAAATCGTGAAAACATAAGCACATATTTATGTGGTACGCCTATGCTACAAATAAGTACTTATTATGCTACTTTATTGTATGCTTTTGGGAAGTACTTCCCTCCAATGACATCCCCATGTTAAAATAATGAGAAAAGTGGCTAAATAATAAGTACTTACCATTATCGAACTTTGCTTACTCGTCGGATTATTTAGTAATGAGAAATTTTGCTGGGATGTAATATACAACATTACACCAATAAATCTGTCAATTTGTGTGGGAGGTACCAGAAGGGGTTTTCCAAATACACATATTTTTCGGTAAACAGTACATTCTTAAATACTTTGCATTGTGCTGAACTATAAGCGTTTATGTGCACTGGTATATTAAAGTTACGAGCTATGTAATTTTGGTATGATTTGGTCATTTTATGTGGGAGGTACAAAAAGGGGCGGGGTGATAACTCCCACTTTTTACAGGACTATAGGCACTATAACAGTATTACACTGTACAAAATTTCAAGTATTTGTATGCACTGGTATTAAAGTTACAAGCCGTTTACTTTTGGTACGAAACGGTCCATTTGTGTGGGAGGTACCAAAAGGGGCTGTACAATAATGCCCATTTTTTACCGGACTATAGGCGCTACAAAAACATCATACTGTAGAAAATTTCAAGCATTTTTATGCACTTGTATTAAAGTTATAAGCAGTTAAATTTTGATGCAAAATGGTCCATTTGTGTGGGAGGTACCAAAAGGGGCATGCCAACTTCACCCATTTTTCTCGAGTTAATAGCGACTAATATTATGTGCAGAATTTCAAAAGATTCGAATAAGTAGTATAGAAGTTATTAAAGAATCAATATTTAACTAAATTCTAACCCTTTGTGTGGGAGGTACCAGAAGGAGTAGACCAATATGGCCCATCTTCGAACTCATCCGGAGATAGATCAAAATATTACCACATACCAAATTTTAAGTCAATCGGTTACTCCTTTCGAGAGTTATCGTGCGCACCAGCCAGCAGACACACAGACAGACAGACAGACGGACGGACATTGCTCATTCGACTTAAAATGACCCAAAACGGATTTCCTCCGAACATACTTAGGGTCTTAGATCACTCCTTCGATGTGTTACACTTTTTTCCGTAGCAAATGATATATACCCTCGTCACACTAAAGTGAGGGTATAAACAAACAAGTAGTTCTATTCTACTTTAATTACCAGTTTTTTTTTTTAAACAAAGCTAAAAATGTTTGACATTCCTGTAATCATAATCGAAACCTATTGTCGAGTCGATGATGCCTTATCTTTAAAATATTAGTAATTGTCTTCAGTTAACAATAGGCAATAAACGTTAAAGCAAATACTACAACTAGAGTTCCAAACGTTCACATACGAGTACAATTTCAATTAGTACACAATACACAATGAATATTGTATATCTAATTTTAATTAAATTTCCATATAAACCTGTTTTAAATAAATAAATACTGGAAAGCATATAAGCGAGGGGGAAACAGTAGAAAATTGCAATACAGTAAATCGACTAAGGCAGGACTTCCCAAACTCTTTCATACGGCTCCCCACCCATAACCACACAGAAAAAAAATTTAAATAAAATTAAAGAATTGCTCCAAAGTCGTCATTAGTCTTCAAAATAAATACATTTTGCACTTAAAATTAAGAAAATGTACTTTAAGTTGATTAAATTACTTTATATTAATGAAATTATCTATATTTTAAGTGCGAAATGTAGTTATTTTAAAAACTAATGACATCTTTGGAGCATTTCTTTAATTTTATGACAAATTTTTTTTCAGTGCATGCACAAAATCGTAATGCCTACAACAACAAAAAAATGTCTTAAATTATATTTCTATTTTAATATGACAAAATTCCGTTAAAATTTAATTTTTTTCTCGAAAATTCCTAGAAATTGGATTTTTTTTGGAAAATATCGTTGAAATTGCATTTTTTTAAAAAAAATTTGTTGAATAATTACATTTCTCTAAAAAGTATAAAATTTTATACAAATCTCCTACAAAATTAAATTTTTCTAGAAAATTTTAATTTTATAGAAAAAATATAATATGTATGTATGTATGCTATAGACTCTGAAACCACTGGACCGATTTTATTTGTTTTTCTTTTGTTTGAAAGGTTCTTTGTCAGAGATGGTTTAGGGAAAAAAATTTTTGGAAAAAAGTGGGCGGGGCATGATTTGGCGTGGCATTACTTAAAATACGATTATCTCAAAAAGTGTTGACCCTAGAAGAACGAAATTTGGAACACACGTTAGTGGAGTTATTTTCTAAAGCTTCAATAAAAATGGACGGAATCGAAAAACGGATATCTGGGGCAACGAAGTGGACCGGGTCCAGCTAGTTTATCATAATTACTCTTTTCTACAAAAACTCTTAAAATTTAATTTTTGGTATAAAATTCCTCCAAATTTGCATTTTTCTAGAAAGTTCCTTTAAATTTTGATTTTTCTAAAAACTGTTGTTGAAATCTAATTTCCCTACCGATTTTCGTTGAAGATGGATTTTTTTTTTGAAAATTTCGTCGAAATTAAATTTTTCTGCAAAATGTTGTTGAAAATGAATTTTTCTAGAAAATTTCATGAATTTACTTTTTTTTCTACAAAATTTTGTTAAAATTTTATTTTTTATTAAAAAAATTCATACATTTAATTTTTGTAGAAAATTGTATCGATATTGGATTTTCTTAGAAAATTTCGACGAAATTTAATTATTTTAGAAAAAATTTCTGTTGGTGAAATAACGCTTGGTCGTCCTTAATCCGTGCTCGTCGACCTTTAATTCGGACATTGACTTTTAATCTGCTCAATGGCCATTAATCCGATCATTGGTCATCGAACACTAATCCATTGACCATTAATCCGATCATCGAGCTTTAACCCCCGGTCTATGACCGGATAAAATATTAAAGGTCGTTGGAGGATGCCCGTATTGGTGATTAAAGGTCGATGAGCGGACTTAAGTCCGATGACCGGATTAAAAGTCAATAAGGGCATTAAGGACCATATAACGAATTAAAGATAGATGAATGGTTGAAAGGACAATGATCTCTGATTAGTGGCCACTGCCCGAATTAAATGTCGTTAAAGGAAAGTTTCTGGAAAGAATCTATTTCGAGGAAATTTTAAAGAAAAATGAATTGCAATGAAATATTCTAGAAATAGGCAATTTCAACAAAATTTAAAAAAAATTAAATTTTGGCATAATTTTTTCGAAAAAATTGATTTTTGATAAAAATTAATTTTCGACAATATTTAAAAAAATAGACTTTTTACGATATTTATAAAAATACAAATTTTAACAAAATTGTCTATAAAAATAATATTGCTATTAAATTTTTTATAAAAATAATTTTTTTTATAAAAAATACAATTTTACAGAAAGTTCCACAATATCTACATTAAGTATTATTGGTTAAAAAAATGTACGTTAGGGTCTTTAGTTTTGTAAGTTCTCTATTTTTCGTTTTGAATAGTTGTTATTAATTTATTATTTTAAACTATGTAATATATTGTACGAGTATATCTATCAAAATATAGCCCTATGGTGTTCCAAGCATCTGCAATGGCCTGAAATAGCTTATTTTTATCTCTACCTAAACTTTCTCGATTTATCGCTTTGTTGATAATTTCCCAAAGATTTTCAACGGTTATATGCGATTCAAGTCTGGGGTTGATATGGCTACTTCATAATGTTAACCCCTTCCTTTCTGAATCTAATCTTTGAAACTTATAAAGCAATATTCCACTCAGCATAGGGAAGCATGGTATTCTCCAAGATTTCGCTGTACATAAACCTGTTCATAATTCCGTTTATTTAAAGAGGGGTCACAGCCCGTTACCGCATCCCCTGACCATTGCATTCCCGCCTCCATGTTTTACAGACCCTTTACAGTACATAAACTGAAAAAAATTGTCATAAAATTAAAGAATTGCTCCAAAGACGTCCTTAGTCTTCAAAATAAGTACATTTTGTACATAAAATATAGACAATTTCATTAATATTAAGTAATTTACTTAATTTTAAGTACATTTTCTTAATTTTAAGTACAAAATGTACCTTTCTGAATCTAATCTTTGAAACTTATAAAGCAATATTCCACTCAGCATAGGGAAGCATGGTATTCTCCAAGATTTCGCTGTACATAAACCTGTTCATAATTCCGTTTATTTAAAGAGGGGTCACAGCCCGTTACCGCATCCCCTGACCATTGCATTCCCGCCTCCATGTTTTACAGACCCTTTACAGTACATAAACTGAAAAAAATTGTCACAAAATTAAAGAATTGCTCCAAAGACGTCCTTAGTCTTCAAAATAAGTACATTTTGTACATAAAATATAGACAATTTCATTAATATTAAGTAATTTACTTAATTTTAAGTACATTTTCTTAATTTTAAGTACAAAATGTACTTATTTTGAAGACTAAGGACGTCTTTGGAGCAATTCTTTAATTTTATGACAAATTTTTTTTCCAATTTTTTATTAATAGGTATGTTTCGCTCCTGGTACCAAATTTGACGTCAGTATGTTGCTCCTTTCGAGAGTTATCGTGGGCACCAACTACACCATTTTCAACTGTAATTCGAAAAAAATCAATTCAATTTCGAATAAGATCAAATGAAATTCAAAGATTCCATTTGAAATTCGAAAAAGGTCAATTGAAATTCGAAGATTTCATTTGAAATTCGAAATACATCAATTGAAATTCGAAACACATCAATTGAATTTCGAAACACATCAATTGAAATTCGAAAAACATCAATTGAAATTTGAAAAACATCAATTGAAATTCGAAAAACATCAATTGAAATTCGAAATACATCAATTGAAATTCGAAATACATCAATTGAAAATCGAAATACATCAATTGAAATTCGAATTTTTCCATTTGAAATTCGTAATACACCAATTGAAATTCGAAAATCATCAATTGAAATTCGAAAAACATCAATTGAAATTCGAAAATGTAAACAAATCTGTACATAAAATTGGGTAGAATTTATTTTAACACATTTGCTGACTAAATCTTAACATATAATGTGACGAACAGAAAACATATATGTACATAGATGATCTTATCTTTTATGAATATTTATTCAAAATTAGTTGAAACAAAACATATTTAAATATTAAAGGTTTAACACAGACAAATTGCATCACTTAAATGCTACCCCAGCTAATATACAGCATTGATTTTGTTTACATTTTTCGAATTTCAAATGATGAATTTCGAATTGCAATTGATGTCTTCCGAATTTAAATTGGTGTATTACGAATTTCAAATGGAAAAATTTGAATTTCAATTGACGTATTCCGAATTTCAATTGCAATTTTACGAATTTCAAATGATGTGTTTCGAATTTTAATTGATGTTTTTCGAATTTCAATTGATGTTTTTCGAATTTCAAATGGAATATTCGAATTTCAATTGACATTTTTCGAATTTCAAATGGAATCTCTGATGTGTTTCGAATTTTAATTGATGTTTTTCGAATTTCAATTGATGTTTGTCGAATTTCAATTGATGTTTTTCGAATTTCAATTAATGTTTTCGAATTTCAATTGACCTTTATCGAATTTCAAATGGAATATTCGAATTTCAATTGATGTTTTTCGAATTTCAAATGGAATCTCTGATGTGTTTCGAATTTTAATTGATGGTTTTCGTATTTCAATTGACGTGTTTCGAATTTCAATTGACCTTTTTCAAATTTCAAATGGAATATTCGAATTTCAATTGATGTTTTTCGAATTTCAAATGGAATCTCTGATGTGTTTCGAATTTCAAATGATGTGTTTCGAATTTCAATTGATGTTTTTCGAATTTCAATTGATGTTTTCGAATTTCAATTGACCTTTTTCGAATTTCAAATGGAATATTCGAATTTCAATTGATGTTTTTCGAATTCCAAATGGAATCTCTGATATGTTTCGAATTGTAATCGATGTTTTTCGAATTTCAATTGATGTGTTTCGAATTTCAATTGATGTTTTTCGAATTTCAATTGATGTTTTCGAATTTCAATTGACCTTTTTCGAATTTCAAATGGAATATTCGAATTCCAATTGATGTTTTTCGAATTTCAAATGGAATCTTCGAATTTCAAATGGAATCTTCGAATTTAAATTGATTTTTTTGCGAATTACAATTGAAAATGGTGTAGACAAACAGACGGACAGTGCACAAATGATTAAAAATGTCCTAAAACGGATTTCCTTCGAACATACTTGGGTTCTTAGATCACTCCTTCCATGTGTTAAGGCTGGGTTAGACAAACGTAACCGTAAAGCCCCCGTAGCGTAACGAATCAGCTGATTTGATCTGACATATGGAAATCAGTGTAAACGATTAGCTAACGAAAACGAAACGTAAACGGACGGGCTGAATCTGCTGAAATTTGATTTGGACGGTACGTTTACGTGCAAGTAACGCAAACAAAATTAGCAAAACAATGAAAAATTAAGACATGTGTGCAAAACTTTTGAAATGAAATGATAAATAAGTAATAAAATATTAAAATAAGAGATAACCAGTAAGGAAAGACAGAAAGTCGGGCGGGGCCGACTATATAATACCCTACACCTAACTACCAATGCGAAAATGGGCATTGCGATAAGAATTTGGCAGTGTTCATACATGTAATAAGCAAACTCTCTCTGCCGATTTTCGTACAGGTCGGATGTAAAATACGGTTTCTACAGCGCGTTCATGTCAAATCGGGTAAAACATATATATGGGGACTATATCTAAATCTGAACCGATTTTCCCCGAATTTGGCAGTGTTTATTCATGTAATAGGAGAACTCTCTCTGCCAAATTTCGTACTGATCTGATTTAAAATACAGTTCCTACAGCGCTTACATGTCAAATCGGGTGAAACATATATATGGGGGCTATATCTAAATCTGAACGGATTTTTTCCGAATTTGGTAGTGTTCATTCACGTAATAATAAAACTCTCTCTGCCGAATTTCATAAAGATCGGATGTAAAATGTGGCTTCTACAGCGCTTACATGTCAAATCGGGTGAAACATATATATGGGGACTATATCCAAATCTGAACCGATTTTAACCAATTTCAATAGGGATCGTCCTTGGGCCAAAAAAGAGCACTATTCTAAATTTCATCACAATCGGAAGATAAATACGACCTGCACTTTGATTACAAGAATACATGGACAGACAGACGGACATGGCTAAATCGACTCAGAAAGTGATTCTGAGTCGATCGGTATAATAAACAATGGGTCTATCTCTTTTATGTGTTTCAAACAAATGCACAAAGTCATAATACCCTGTACCACAGTGTGGTGTAGGGTATAAAAATAAAAATTTTACAATTTTGGTTGTGAATGTCGGGCATCGTTACGGCTGCGCTAAAGTTAAGTTACGGTTAAGTATGCCTAACCCAGCCTTTACACTTTTGCCCCGTAACAAATGATACATACCCCCCCCCCCCCCCCCTGCACTAAAGTGAGGGTATGAAAATAATTGTTAAGGTACCAGATAAAACAAATTGCTTGCAGCATAGTGTAATCTATCAGTTTTTGCAATCCATATTTCGTACAGTAATTCATAAAATGCTAAAAAAAAACATTTGATATGGAATACTTTGGGTCCGACAGAATAACCAAATAAGCAATCTACCGACAAACGGTTGGACCAATAACAACAGCAACACCAGTCCAAAAGCCTCTTCAACGAACAAACAAAAAAGTGAACAAATCTGATCAGTTTGGTTTTTAACTTCGACATGAACAACACAAACGTTTATAAAACGGACTTCGATGCCGAACGGAAATTTTTTCGTAAATTATCGAGTGAAACGGCTGTAAATCTACAATTTTCAGATTTGATGTATGGAGTAAAAAATGGAAAACAAAGTAAATTGATAATTATCTGCCCAAAAAAAAAAATAAACAAACAAACAAAATAGCTCAAGTCGTTTTTGCGAAAACTTTTTGACAAAATGTGAAAAATTAAAAAAAAATTATCAGTGATTTTTTTTCTTTTCAAAATTAGTGTGCGAATAATTTTTGATTTTTTTTTTTTCAAAATTAGAGTGCGAATAATATATAACAAATAATTATTAAATATTCATGTCACTCACTCATGGCAACAACAAATAAGAAACGAGTGATAAAAAAATCGACATGCGTCATTTTTGTGATTTGCGGTCAAAGAGTAAAAATAAATTGTATTATTATTTCTTTCGGTTATCAGAATGTCTCACATTTTTGTTATCTATCTATGCGCATTATTGGATAACCTTAGCCAACCTATGCCAACCATTGAAAGTGATAAAAAAATAAATAAAATTAAAAATAACTGATTTCGAATTTGTTTCTTCTTCTTTCGGCCAGAAGCTTCGAAGTACATTTTGAATGGTGTGAGTGGCGAATTTCGTGCGGGTGAATTGTCTGCCATTATTGGACCCTCTGGAGCTGGAAAAACCACATTGTTAAATCTTTTGGCGGGTTATCGGTAGGTATTAAAGTACGCTGTGGATTTAATAAAAAAGTCCCATGTAAAAAAAAAAATTTAGTAAAAAAAAAGAAACAAGTAAGCCAATATCTGTCGGGTAATTCGACTAAGGTATTCCTTCACTTTGTGAGTAATGTTATAGGGTACTTCGGGTGGAAGGTATCAGAACGATGAAATAATTTGTTCATTCTTTGTTAGTTTATAGTCATTGCAAATGTCGTCTTAACTACAGAATATGAAAACATTTAAATGTTGGCTGCAGCAGTAATGGGAATGTTTTGTTACACGCTGAAAAAATCGCTTCTGTAGTATATTGTTCCCAAAAAATATTCGGTTTGAGACATATCTATGTTTAGAGGGTACACTCCAAATATGTAATATTTGATACACACAACTATATGTTTGTGAGGATATTGTTCTAAACAAAAATATGTTCCCATTCTAATATTTATACCCTACAGCACTTTGTGATACAGGGTATTATAAGTTTGTTTCGCGGCAGATGTTTGTAACACCTGAAAATAACACAGCTAGACCCACCTTAAAGTATACCGATCGAGTCAGAATCACTAGCTGAGTCGATTTAACCATGTCTGTCCGTCCGTCCGTCCGTCTGTCCATGTAAAGTTGTTCGTCGACTACAGGTCGCAATTTCACTCCGATCGTTCTGAAATTTTGCAGTTTAGAGTATTTCGCAGCTGTTAAGATCGCTATTGAATTTGGTTGAAATCGGTTCAGATTTAGATATAGCTCCCATATATATTTTTCGCCCGATTTGACCCTTTAGTACTATTTTACATCCAATCGTTTTGAAATTTAGAATGATAGAGTTTCTTGATCCATGAACCAACATTGCCGAATTTGAAGAAAATCGGTTAGGAATTAGCTATAGCTCACATATATATGTTTCGTCCGATTTTGCACTTTAGTCCTGTAGAAGCTGTATTTTACATCCAATCGTTTTGAAATTTAGAATGGTAAAGTTTCTTGATCCATGAACCAACATTGCCGAATTTGAATAAAATCGGTTAAGATTTACCTATAGCTCCCATATATATGTTTCGTCGGATTTGGTCCTTTAGTTCTATAGAAGCTGTATTTTACATCCAATCGTTTTGAAATTTGGAATGGTAGAGTTTCTTGATCCATGAACCAACATTGCCGAATTTGAAGAAAATCGGTTAATATTTAGATATAGCTCCCATACATATCTTTCGCCCGATTTGACCCTTTAGTCCTATAGATGCTGTAGTTTACATCCAATAATTTTTATACCCTACACCACACTGTGGTACACTTTTAGCTATAAAGTTTAACACGAAAACTAGGAAAAACTAGCCAAAAATCGAAAAAGTCAGCTAAGTTTTAAAAAAATCTTTTTTAAATAAAATACACACAGAATACAGTTTGGTTGCCTCAACCGAATTTTGGTAGTTCTGTCTACTATCATGCGATTCCATCAGGACAACCAACATTTTGGTTGTGGTATACTGCTGCTTCCACGTTGACAACAATCATATTTGGTTGCATCAACTACGAAAATAGTGGCTAAAATTATCTGTTGTATGTTGCCACAACCAACTGTTTTAAAAAATTGCTTGTTCTGACAATTTGTCAGTCATATACTACCGACAATTAATTAAAAACAGTTTTCATTAATTTTTTATTTTATTTATTGAACAAAACACAAAACAATTCATTACAAAATTAAAAATTCCATATTACAAATTCATTACTATTATGAGATGTGGAAAAATTTGACACAAATTTTAGTACACGAAAAAAAAACACAAAACTTTTATGCAAATGTCCCTGTGCTTTCGATTTCATGATTGTTGCTTTTATTATTTATTTATGTAAAACAGTTTGCACTACATATTCTGCATTCCACACATTATGATCCACGCGAGATTATTTTTGATTACCTATACCGTTCTTGAACAAAATGTTGAAGATTTATTTATGTCGAATAATTTTATTTGTTGTTTGTCATGTATCGGCAAACGAACAGCAATCAATCTTTCGGTTGTATTTCCCAAAATACATTTTATTATTCTAAATTTGGGAAATTATTGGGATAACCAAAAAACGATTATTTATTAATATATTTTCTGTTGTAGTAACCAATTATTCGTTGCAATAATAATATTTGGCCTATTGTTACAATTTCTGTTGTCAAGAATAAAACATTGGTTGTCACAACCAAAAATTGGTCATATAACAAATTTATTTTCTGTTGTAGTAACCAATTATTCGTTGCAATAATAATATTTGGTCTATTGTTACAATTTCTGTTGTCAAGAATAAAACATTGGTTGTCACAAACACAAATTGGTCATATGGTACAATAATGAAAGTTTAAAATTGGTTACCACAACTAACAGAGTTTCAATGAAAAAAAAACAATCTTAATTCGATTGATACAACCATCGATTTAGTTGCAAGCATTTTCATTTAATCGTATCCATGTTATTATTGTTGTTTCAACTATTTATCGTATAAATACAACCGACACACGGTCTAGGCAATATACTTTTTGTTGCTAGTACTATTTTTTATTGTTACAATCGAATTCCAACCAATTATTTTCCTGGGTGTATATTTGCAAAACTTCTGAAACAATAACTTTGTTTGTGTGTAAACACATATTTTATTTGTGAAAGTCAGTTTGCAAATACAGTAGAATCTCGAAAAAGTTAACCAACATGTTCCTAGGGTAATTAACTTTTTCGAAATATTAACTTTTCTAAGAGGTTTTCAAAAAAGAAAAAAAAAATACTATAATAAACATAGATTTTATAAAAATAACACGTTACATTTATTTCAATGACTTAGGTTTTATCAATTTTACAAAAAGGAAACTTAGATTTATTTTGTACCGGCTGGTTTAAAATTCTCAGTCACTCTTGACCATTTTCTGGAGCAGAAACTTCATATGTACTAATTTGTGCGGAGTGGTTTAAAGAAGCAGTCGAGGCTTGTTTGTTTTTTTTTCTTTTGTGTAATAGCTCTTGACCATTTTTGTGCGAATATTGACAAGGTCTGCCACTTGATTTGCATCGTTATTGTCTTCAAACCATTTTATCAAGTTATTGATGCTTTCAATTGCTTTCGAGAAGCTCACTTTTGCTTGTTGAATATCTTGCTCGATAATTAGTTCATCGCTTTCATTATCGGACACTTCGAAATCATCGTTATCTTCCGTAATTTGATCCTTGTTCCAATTTTCAATGTCATCAATACTGATGTCAACATTATCACCCACTTTCGACATCAACAATTGAACTTCTCGAAGTGTATCGTCGTAAGCATTACTTGGATTAATCCATTCTGACAACGGAATGTCATCTTCACTATTGTATTGATCATCATCCCACTTTTTTATCTTATTCAACGCTTTTATAAGAACAGCTCAGAAAAGTTAACTGAAAAATTAACTTTTTAGAGCTGAACGTGTACGCTGAAAATCGGTTAACTTAACCGAGTGATTAACTTTTTCGCGACTTAACTTTTTCGAGATTCTACTGTATATTATGTTCTAATATATTAATATATGCGTTCCAAACAAAATTTCTTGATTTTTATTTAAAAAAATCCCTTACAAATATATTTTCTTTCAATTCAAACATATCAAAAATTACGATTTTCGCCCATGCATGAGTCATTCAATTTTAATATAATTTAGTCATTTTGTGTGGGAGGTACCAAAAGCGGCAATAATGCCAATTTTTTAAGGGACTCTAAATTTTAACTCTTTGTAGGGGAGCTACTAGGTGGAAAGGACCAATATGAGCCATCTTCAACTTTGCCTGAGACAGTCAAACATTTTACGAATTTCTACTTTTTTTGTAAAATTTCGCCCTATGTTTTGGAGTTGATGATCTTACCTTTTTTTGGTGTTTGTGTTATGTTTTGACCTTTGGTGTGTTCTGACACATATAGTAAAATTTTATGGTGCAAGAGGGTTAATATGTTCCACAAAAATATTGGCCTATATATTTTCTATAAGTTTGCTGAACATACCCTATAGCAAAAAAATATATTTTTGGTACATAATAGTAAAATACTAACATTTTTGTGGTACAATGTGGTTTTTTGAGGTATTTAGGGTGCCTAGACACGTTCAGATTGTATTGATATGTTCACATGTACGTTGGCTACAATTTTGCCAACCATTGTTATAGAAAAACCAGTAAGGAAAGGCAGAAAGTCGGGCGGGGCCGACTATATAATACCCTACACCTCCCTAACAATGCGATAAGGGTCATTGCGATAATAATTTGGAATAATTGGTAAATGGGTATGAACATATATATGTGGATATATCTAATTCCGAACCGATAATCGCTAAATTAAGCAAAATTCGTTCCTAAATTGAGAAACATATTTCTGGAAAATTTTAATGATCAGAAGTAAAGTACAACTTCTATAGCGCTTTGATACCAAATCAGGAGGAACATATATACGGATGTTATATATAAATCTGAACCGATTTTCCCTGAATACTCATTCATGTAAAAAGACCTCTTTCTGTAGAATTTCGTACTGATCGATAAAATACAGTCTCTACACGCTGAAAAAAATCGCTCCTGTAGTATATTGTCCCAAACATATTCGGCTTGAAACATATAAATGTTTAGGGTACACTCTAAATATATAATATTTGGTACACACTGAGGTTAAATATTTAGGAAGATGTTGTTCTAAACAAATCTTTGTTTACTCCAATTTTTTTTGTTTAGGACTATTATTTTTCGAAACAAATTAAAAATTTGCACTTAAGTATTCAGAAAGTACCTAAATTGCGTTATATTGCTCAGTAATTCAAAATAATTTTTTTTGGAAATTTTTAATGTTCGTAAAAATAATAAATAATAACTGAAATTCTATAATTTTGGATCAAAATAAATTTTTCGGTGTATTGACAACTAATGATGGCTTGGAATACTTAAATTTAAAATGATTGATTTGAAACAAAAGTAAATGCTGCATAAGGTATCATAACTGGGAGGTACAATTAGGAACCAAGAAAAAATTAAAAATTAAATTCGAAAAAGTCAGCACAAGATTTGAAATTATTTTTTAAATAAAATATATTTGGAGAAATTCCTAAAGAATAATTTTATTTGTACTTAAACATATACTTTATTTGAGAAATTTAGTTTGCAAATATATTTTGTTGTAATATATTAATATATTCGTTCCAAATATATTTTATTGATTTTCAAATAGAATTTATTTGCTCAGAAATATATAATATTTAAAAATATGTGTTCCAAATATATTTTCTGTCGATTCAAACATATCAAAAAAGTAGATTTTGCCCCGTGTACAGCGCTTACATGTCAAATCGGGGGTAACATATATATGGGGGCTATATCTAAATCTGAACCGATTTCTTCAACATTTAACAGTGATCATTCAAATAATAGGAAACCTCTTTCTGCCGAATTTCATACTGATCGGATATAAAATAAAATTTTTACAGCGCTTACATGTTAAATCGGGTGTAACGTATATATGCGGGCTATATCTAAATCTGAACCGATTTCTTCTAAATTTAACAGTGTTCATTCATATAATAAGAAACCTCTTTCTGCCAAATTTCACACTGATCGGTTATAAAATACAGTTTCTACAGCGCTTACATGTCAAATCGGGTGCAACATATATATGGGGGCTATATATAAATCTGAACCGATTTCCCCCAAATTTTGTATTGTATCTAAGTGTATCACGAGACTACTCTCTGTAAATTTTTGTACAAATCGGTTACAAAATGTTTCTTATACAGTGCATATATGCCAAATCGGAGGTACATATATATGGGACCTATATTTAAATCTGAACCGATTTTAACCAAATTCAATAGGGATCGTCCTTGGGCCAAAAAAAATATATGTGTAAAGTTTCGTCGAGATCGGACCATAATTGCGACCTGTACTTTGATTACAAGAACACATGCACAGACAGACTGACAGACAGACGGACATAGCTAAATCAACTCAGAAAGTGATTCTAAGTCGATCGATATAATAAACGATGGGTCTATTTCTTCTCCTTTTGGGTGTTACAAACAAATGCACAAAGTTATAATACCCTGTACCACAGTGTGGTGCAAAAAAAATGGTCACCAATTTCGCCAAACCGAGTATAGGGTTATACTACCATTTGATAGTAGAATCGAACCTATACTCTCAAGTCCGTGTATTTTTTTTACTGTTGCACAGTGTAATCGTTCTCCAATGGCAACTTTTCGGGCGCCAAGTCCATTTTTTTTCTAAATAAAAAAAACACTTTACAATCGACCTATGACCTTGACACCCATGAGCAATATTTTAGCTCTCGTTAAGAGCTATCTACCGATCCGACGTTCCGTTAAGGAGCTAGAGCAAAAATAAACTTTCCGTTTACATTTGAAAATTATGCTAAATCCATTTTTTTAAATCTAAAAAAAAAACCTGCGACCTTGACACCCATGAGCAATATTTTAGCTCTTATTAAGAGCTATCGTTTTGTCATTGACCGATTGTGCCTACGTGCCACACATCAAATGAAACAATTGAATTGTTGCGAGGATTGAATTGTTCGATTATTTCAAGAAATTGTGATTTTGAATGGCCCCCAAGAAGTTGTGATTTAACACCATTGGACTATTTCTTGTGGGGTTATTTGAAGTCATTGGTCTTTCGAAATAAACCAGACTCTCATCAAGCTTTACAAGTCAATATTGAACGTGCCATTCATGACATACGACTTGATTTAGTGGAAAAAGTGCTCGAAAATTGGGTTCATCGAATTCGTTCCTGCAGAAGAAGTCGTGGAGGCCATTTGAATGACGTTTTATTTAGAACTTAATTGTATCGATTGTACTTCACATTAAATAAAAAACTTTTGAATTTCCTTAACAATAAGTGTGTGTTTTTTTTCAAAGAAATCATATCACTCTTCAGTCCGATCGGTTGGAATTTGCAGTCTCTAAGGTCAGTTGCTATATATGTCAAATCGGACAGATACTATATATGAGAGATATATCTAAAAATGCACCGATATTTTCCATATTCAATCCCAAGTTACCTGCAGCTATGGGGTGATCCAAGTAGAGATACTTTTTTCAATACCCTTTTTTTGACAGATTCGCCAGTTACCAGTCGAAATGCTCGAACGAGTCATCAAAAATTGGACTCAACGGATGGACCATCTGAGACGTAGCCGCGGCCAACATATGATAGATATAATCTTCAAAAAATAAATGCCAAAGAATGTTCTTTCAAATGATGATAAACAATCCCCATTCAATTTGAATTTTCTGTTTTTTCTTTAAAAAAGTAGGGAACCTCGAAATGGATCACCCTATATAAGAAGTATTTGTATTGAATTTCAGTCATGTAGCTCAATTATTGTAGCGTGATTACAACAGGCGGACAGATGGACGGACGGACATGGCTAAATCGTCTTAGAATTTTACAACGATTAAGAATATATAAGTATACTTAGGCCCTTATTCATAAAAATGTAATGAAGGTTTGAAGAACGCTTTAACACTGCTAAAGCGTTCCTCAAACCTTCTTTAACTTTTTATGAATAAGGCCCTTATACTTTATTAGGTCTCTGGTCAATATTTCGAGGTGTTACAACGGTGTGACAAATTTAATATACCCCCATCTTATGGTGGAGGGTATACAAATATCAATGTTCATACATAATCTTACTTGTAAGCACTTAACTGGTTAACTGTAACCACAGACGAAAAATGTCTTCTTTATCAATAACAAAAGCAAAATGAATAATCGCCCACAAACGTTTTTGGGGTATTGTTAATTTTTAAGCTAAAATGTGAAAAATTGCCCAAACACGATTGAACAAAAGCCCAAAATAGTTTATAACCATTTTTGGTCGATTGTTCATCTTTCACATTGGGCGATTACACTGTGCAGCAAAAAAATTTTTTTGTGTCCGAGACCTAAAAACGTTTGAGGCAAACCAAAATAAATATCTTTTATGTTACAGATTTTTGAATTTTTTTTTCTAAAATTCCAAAAATTTTCATATTTTTTTAGGAACGGGTATAAGCTCGTGATACCCTTTAAATTAAAGAAAACCAGTAAGGAAAGGCAGAAAGTCGGGCGGGGCCGACTAAATAATACCCTACACCTCCCTAATAATGCGATAAGGGTCATTGCCATAATAATTTGGAATAATTGGTAAATGGGTAGAAACATATCTAATTCTGAAACGATAATAGCTAAATTAAGCAATATTCTTTCCTAAATTGAGAAACATCTTTCTGGAAAATTTTAATGATCGGAAGTAAAATACAACTTCTATAGCGGTTTGATACCAAATCAGGAGGAACATATATATGGAGCTTTAATATAAATCTTAACCGATCTTCCCTGACTACTTATTCATGTAAAAAGACCTCCATCTGTCGAATTTCGTACTGATCGGATATAAAATACAGTCTCTACAGCGCTTACATGTCAAATCGGGGGTAACATATATATGGGTGTTATATCTAAATCTAAACCGAGTTTCTCCGAATTTGGCAGTATTCCTTCATGTAGAAAGAAACCTCTTTTTGCCGACTTTCGCACTGATCGGATATAAAATAACATTTTTACAGCGCTCACATGTCAAATCGGGGGTAACGTATATATGGGGGCTATATCTAAATCTGAACCGATTTCTTCCAAATTTAAAAGTGTTCATTCATATAATAGGAAACCTCTTTCTGACGAATATCATACTGATCAGATATAAAATACAGTTTTTACAGCGCTTACATGTGAAATCGGGGGCAACATATATATGGGGGCTATATCTAAATCCGAACCGATTTTCTCCGAATTTGGCAGTATTCCTTCATGTAATAAGAAACCTCTTTCTGCCGAATTTCGCACTGATCGGATATAAAATACAGTTTTTACAGCGCTTACATGTCAAATCGGGGGTAACATATATATGGGGGCTATATCTAAATCTGAACCGACTTTCTCCGAATTTAGCAGCATTCCTTCATGTAATAAGAAACCTCTCTTTGCCAAATTTCGCACTGATCGGATATAAAATAAAATTTGTACAGCGCTTACATGTCAAATCGGGCGTAACGTATATATGGGGGCTATATCTAAATCTGAACCGATTTCTTCCAAATTTAACAGTATTCATCCATATAATAAGAAACCTCTTTCTGCCGAATTTCATACTGATCGGATATAAAATAAAGTTTTTACAGCGCTTACATGTCAAATCGGGGCTAACATATATATGGGGGCTATATCTAAATCTGAACCGATTTTAACCAAATTCAATAGGGATCGTCCTTGGGCCCAAAAAAAGATATGTGTATAGTTTCGTCGAGATCGGACCATAATTACGACCTGTACTTTGATTACAAGAATACATGCACAGACGGACAGACGGACAGACAGACGGACAGACAGACGGACATAGCTAAATCAACTCAGAAAGTGATTCTAAGTCGATCGGTATAATAAACGATGGGTCTATTTCTTCTCCTTTTGGGTGTTACAAACAAATGCACAAAGTTATAATACCCTGTACCACAGTGTGGTGTAGGGAATAATTATAAGGGATACTACGGTTGCGAAAATCTCGTTAACGTAGAATTTAAAAATTGATTTTTTGAAAAAAATGTTTTTTGCTGTAACGAAAAAAAAATCAAAAAAAAATATAAAAGTATTAAGCAAAGGCTAGAGTTGGGCGGGCCGACTATATGTATAATACCCTACGCAACTCTAGTAATATGGAATAGTACTGAAACTATGCTAAGAGCAAAAAGGTTGTTTTTCAAGAGAGGCGATCAAAGTTTGATACATTTTTAAAATTTGTGTGGAATTCCTTTATATCGACTTAACTGTACTGTTTTGTGAATAATTTTTGATTGGGTTAACGGATAAACACCAAATTGTGGCTGAATATAATTTGAAATATTTAGAAATTAAAAACGCATTTTCCCTAAGTCTACTAAGCATGTTTAATAATTGAATTGGAAGGAACACATTTAAGGGAGCTATAAGTAAATCTAAACCGATTTTCTTCAAAATCGGCAATAAATTTCAAAAAGATTGGATATGAAGACGGCTTCTAAAGGGCTGTAAGGTCAAATCGGAAGGAACATACATATATGTATATGGGGGCTATATGTAAATCTGAACCGATTTTCCTCAAATTCGGCAATGTGGATGCTTGGGCGAAGAAAATTTAGTTTGCTAAATTTTAAAATGATTGGATCTAAAATACAGCTCCTGTCGTGCTAAAAGCTAAAATCGGAAGGAACATACATATGTATATATGGGGGCTATATGTAAATCTGAACAAATTTTCATCAAACTCGGCAATGAGAATTCCTGTATCAAGAAACTCCATCCTGCTGAATTTCAAAAGGATTGAATGTGAAATACAGCCTCTATAGCGCTATATCTATATGGGCCCTATATCTAAACGAGTCCTCCAAATCTCAGCAAGATCGGAGTTAAATTGCGACGTGTACTTAATGAAAAACCTATGATGGACAGACGGTACATACCGATCGACTGAGCTAATGAGGGCACGGGGCACGGGGCAAAATTTGCACTTTTTTGATATGTTTGAATTGCAAGAAAATATATATGGAACACAAATTTTTAAATATTATATATTTCTGAGCAAATAAATTTTATTTGAAAATCAATTAAATATATTTGGAACGCATATATTAATATATTACAATAAAATAGAGCCTTAACCGCCAAAAAGACGTAAGCGCCACTCACAAAAATTTAGAGGAGAAGGTCTCTTTTATATAACTCTTTTATATAACTGTGAAATTTAGTATAACGGTGCATTTTACAGCTATAAATTTCGGACATTTGTCATAAGTAAACGATTTCACTCAAATAATAAAAAGTAAATCATGGTGGCGCTTACGTCTTTTTGGTGGTTAAGGCTCGATATAATAATATAATACAACAAAATATATTTGCAAACTAAATTTCCCAAATAAAATATATGTTTAAATGCAAATAAAATTATTGTTTAGGAAATTTTCTAAATGTATTTTATTTAAAAAAGAATTCCAAAACTTATGTTGTGTTGATTTTTTGTTTTTTTTTTGTGGGGATTTCAGTATTAATTTTTCCTTGGTTTCAAATTGTACCTCTCAGTTATGATACCAATGCAGCATTACTTCAGCTTTAAATCAATCATTTCAAATTTGTGAATATACCAATTCATCATTAGTTGTCAATCGTCCAAGTAATTTATATTGATCCAAGATTATACGATTTCAATTGTTGTCATTTATTACTTTTACGATCAAAAATTTAACTTTGAATTACTGAAAAAGTTAACACAATTTAGGTATTATACTTAAATGCAAATAAATATTTGTTTCGGAAATAATAGTCCCAAAAAAGAGTGTACCCTAACATGTATTTGTTTCAAGCCGAATATGTTTGGGACAATATACTATAGAAGCGATTTTTTTTCAGACACATTTTAGGCTGCGTTCAAAATGAGTGCCGTGTTTGCTCACAACAGAACAAAACAGCGCCGTGAAGATGTTTCAATTGCATTCAATTTTATCACGGGAAAAATCTTTGGTTATGGAGTAAATCACGAAACGATTCTTTTTTATACCCTACACCACACTGTGGTACAGGGTATTATGACTTTGTGCATTTGTTTGTAACACCCAAAAGGAGAAGAGATAGATCCATTGTTTATTATACCGATCGACTTAGAATCACTTTCTGAGTTGATTTAGCTATGTCCGTCTGTCTGTCCGTCTGTATATGTATTCTTGTAATCAAAGTACAGGTCGCAATTATGGCCCGATCTTGACGAAACATTACACATATCTTTTTTTTGGCCCAAGGACGATCCCCATTTAATTTGGTTAAAATCGGTTCAGATTTGGATATAGCCCCCATATATATGTTAGCCCCGATTTGACATGTAAGCGCTGTAAAAACTTTTATTTTATATCCGATCAGTATGAAATTCAGCAGAAAGAGGTCTCTTATTATATTAATGAACACTGTTTAATTTGGAAGAAATCGGTTCAGATTTAGATATAGCCCCCATATATACGTTATCCCCGATTTTACATGTAAGCTCTATAAAAAGTGAATTTTTAATCCGATCAGTACGAAATTCGGCAGAAAGAGGTTTTTTATTACATGAAGGAATACTGCCAAATTCGGAGAAAATCGGTTCAGATTTAGATATAGCCCCCATATATATGTTACCCCCGATTTTACGTGTAAGAGCTGTAAAAAGTGTATTTTTAATCCGATCAGTACGAAATTCGGCAGAAAGAGGTTTCTTATTACATGAATTAATACTACCTAATTTGAGGGAAATCGGTTGAGATTTAGATATAGCCCACATATATATGTTACCCCCGATTTGACATTTAAGAGCTGTAGAAACTGTATTTTATATCCGATCAGTAAAAAAATTGGCAGAAAGGGGTTTCTCATTACGTGAATTAATACTGCAAAATTTGAGGGAAATCGGTTCAGATTTAGATATAGCCCCCATATATATGTTACTCCCGATTTGACATGTAAATGCTGTAGAAACTGTATTTTATATCCGATCAGTGCGAAATTCGGCAGAAAGACGTTTCTTATTACTCGAAGGAATTCTGCCAAATTCGGAGAAAATCGGTTCAGATTTAGATATAGCCCCCATATATATGTTACCACCGATTTGACATGTAAGCGCTGTAGAGACTGTATTTATATCCGATCAGTAAGACATTCTACAGAAAGAGGTCTTTTTACATGAATGAGTATTCAGGGATAATCGGTTCAGATTTATATATAACCTCCATATATATGTTCCTCCTGATTTGGTATCAAAGCGCTATAGAAGTTGTACTTTACTTCCGATCATTAATATTTTCCAGAAAGATGTTTCTCATTTTAGGAACAAATATTGCTTAATTTAGCCATTATCGGCTCAGAATTAGATAATATGTTGCTGCCGACTTACCAATTATTCAAAATTATTATCGCAATGACGCTTATCGCATTGTTAGGGAGGTGTAGGGTATTATAAAGTCGGCCCCGCCCGACTTTCTGCCTTTCCTTACTGGTTTTAAGTAAATTATTAAAAAAAGAACGCTTCAATTTTTGGCCAAATTTTAGGTCGCAACTTCTTTAGCCAAACTCTTCACCTGAAAAATGTGATATTTATGGCTTCAAATGGCATTTTTGAGAGCTTCATCTACACTGGGACTACAACAAAGTAAAATTTGATTTGTATACATTTTATTAAGATGAATTCTTGCCAAAATAGAATACAAACGGCAAAGTTTCAACTAAATTTCTTAGAAAATGTGTTGTTTATGGCTTAAATAAGCCTTTTTGGGAGTGACATCTATAGATGGACTACAACAAAATATGTATTGATTTAAAAAAATTTCATTGCGATGAATTATTGTCTTAATTTAATACAAACTGCAGTTAAAATGCTTAGAAAATGTGGTATTTATGGCTTAAATACGTTAATTTTGGAACGACCTCTATAGGGCGACTATAACAAATTATGAACCGATTTGAAAAAATGTTGCTGTGATGAATTCTTGTCAAAATAGAATACATACAATACAATATTGACCGATATGGCCCATTTGCAATCCGAAACGACCTGCAACTATAAGAAATATTTCTACCAAATTTGATCGAAAATAGAATACATACACACAGAATACAGTTTGGTTGCCTCAACCGAATTATTTGCCAACCGAATTTTGTGGTTCTGTCTACTATCATGCGATTCCATCAGGACAACCAATATTTTGGCTGTGGTATACTTCTGCTTCCATATTGACAACAATCATATTTGGTTGCGCCAACTACGAAAATTATGGCTTAAATTATCTGTTGTAGTTGCCACAACCAACTGTTTTAAAAAATTGGTTGTTCTGACAATTTGTCAGTCATATACTACCGACAATTAATTAAAAACAGTTTTCTTTAATTTTTATTTTATTTATTGAATAAAAAACCAAACAATTCATAATAAAATTAAAAATCACATATTAAAAATTCATCACTATTATGAGATGTGGAAATATTTGACACAAATTTTAGTACACGAAAAAAACACAAAACATTTATGCAAATATCGCTTAACCCTCTGCTTTCAATTTCATGATTGTTGCTCTCATTTTTTATTTATGTAAAACATTTTGCACAACATATTCTGCATTCCACACATTATTATCCACACGAGATTATTTTTGACTACATATACCGCTCTTGAACAAAATGTTGAAGATTTATTTATGTCGAGTTATTTTATTTTTTGTTTGTCATGTATCAGCAAAAGAACAGCAACCAATCTTTCGGTTGTATTTCCCAAAATACATTTGGGAAATGATTGGGATAACCAATAAACGATTATTTATTAATATTTTTTCTGTTGTAGTAACCAATTATTCGTTGCAATAATAATCTTTGGTCTATTGATACAATTTCTGTTGTCAAGAATAAAACATTGGTTGTCACAACCAAAAATCGATCATATTGTACTATAATGAAAATTTAAAATTGGTTACCACAACTAACCGAGTGTCAATGAAAAAAAACAATCTTAATTCGATTGATACAACCATCGATTCAGTTGCAAGCATTTTCATTTGATCGTATCCATGTTATTATTGTTGTTTCAACTAATTATGTATAATTGCAACCGACAGACGGTGTAGGCAATATACTTTTTGTTGCTAGTACTATTTTTTATTGTTACAATCGAATTCCTACCAATTATTTTCCTGGGTGTAGAAAATAAATTGCTTTAAAGATGTGGTATCTATGGCTCAACAACCGTATTTTGGAGCGACCTCTGTAGGGGAGCTATTTTAAACCATTGATCGATATGGCTCATTTGCAATCCCAAAAAAACCGGCAACTATAAGAAGCATGTCTACAAAATTTGATCAACCTAGCTCTATTATTACGGACTGTAGCGTGACGACAACAGACGGACATCGTCTAAATCGTCTTAGAATTTTACGACGATTACGAATATATATATTTTATGGGGTCTCAGATCAATATATTGAGGTGTTATAAACGTATTGACAAAATAAATATACTCCCCATCCTATAGTGGGCATATTCATTTTTGTATGTTTTTAGTCGGTTTACTCTATTGAAATTTTCATACTTCTTGTTTCCATTGTCAAAATGTTCGCTGGCAACAACAGCATAATTATATATACATATATACTCGTACATACATAAATACGTATTCCATAGTTCGCAATTTCCATTGCACTGGAATATATTTTGTCAAGGTCAGAAACAATTAAAAACACTCTCCAAGATTATTTCCTATTTATGTATGTGCTGAAAAGCAAGTAATCATAAAAATTCAGTTTTGATGGAATTTTTGGACTAATATGAATTTTGTGCTAAAGAAAAACATAAACAAGATTAGCGACACGAGGTACGATAACGAAACGTGCCTATTTATTATTTTGCGAACCGGCGAGACTGTTCTATTACACTGCACAACAACAAAAATGTTTTTGTTTTTGCTACGGAATATTTATTTCAGCATAACTCCAGAACAATTTATCCGAGTTAAAGAACTTTTCTATAACCTTTTTTCCATCCGTTCAGCGGTTTTGAAAATATCTCACAAGATATTGCAAAAAAAATTTTTTTTTGAGAAAATTGTAATAATGCATAATTCTAATTGTGAATTAGCATAATTCTAATTGTGAATTGTTTGATGTTTTCATGAAGTTTTTATATTAAAATTGTTAAATTTTTTTACTATTAATTACACTGTGCTTGAAATGGACACTTTAAAAATGTAACAGAAATGAGACCCTATGGATATACCTATTTCGGCATTGCTGAATCCAGTGGTGCAAGCCGTTTTTCTAGGTTAGCTCTTGTTTTCGCGATATTCGACCACAAAGTTTGCAAGAAAATCATTGAGGTAAGTTATCTCGGAGCTGATTTTGAAGTGGAAGGCTTCGGAATACACGCTTGGTTTCAAAGAACGAAATAAAGGCAACCTTTCGAGAATTATTTCTCTCAAAATAGTCGACCACGCTTCTCTCCCATTTACCCCTAAAAAAGCGCAATCAAATCTTACCATATGTCAAACGTCATAAAATCGTCGACATTTTTAGTTTGTGTCTTTGAGAAAAATATTCCTCGCGAAAAATTACTACGAGTATGAGTCTCCTTTTAACATATTTATGAAAAATTAGCAGGTTTCATAATTTAGCACGTTTTTTTTTGGTTACCTTTGAAATTTCCATTGTCACTAACCAAAAAATAATTTACAAAAATTTAAGTCAAAAAATTTTATTAGAAATATTTCATGCTATGAGCAGAAAATACACAAATTATGTACTAACTCGAAATCTGCTTAATTCTCATAAAAAAGTTGAGAAAGGACTTATAGTATTTTTTCGCGAGGAATATTTTTTTCAACGATGCCTACACGGAGGAAAATCGCCATTTTTGATATGTTTGAATTCAAAGAAAATATACTTGGAACCAAAATTTTTAAATATTATATATTTTTAAACAAATATATTTTATTTGAAAATCAAGAAATTTTGTTTGGAACGCATATATTAATATATTACAATAAAATATATTTGCGACCAAACTGTCACAAATAAAATATGTGTTTACAACCAAACAAAGATATTGTTTAAGAATTTATCCAAATACATTGTCCATTTTTAGTTTTATTTTTTCCTAGATTTCGTTTTATACGTTATAGTTAAACATATCGTAAGCAGCATTTTCTTTTGTTTAACAGCACTAATTTTTAATTTATTAATAGTCCAATTGTCAATCGATTATACGATTTAAATTTTAATAGATTTTTACGAACATATAAAATTTCTAAAAAATTAAACCTTACATTTCTAAAAAAAACTGAAAATTTCCCTTTAAATTAAGTCATCGACACATTGCCAATATACATACATAAATAAAAATTAATCATTGTTTCGGAAATATTATTTCCAAATAAAAAATATTTGGATGAAAACATAGTTTTGTTTAAAACAACATCCTTCCAAACATATAATATTTGTGCATGTCAAATATTTTATATTTGGACTGTACCCTAAACATATGTATGTTTCCTGCAGAATATGTTTGGAACAATATACTACAGAAGCGATTTTTTTTCAGCGTGTACTAAAAATTTCGACGATATGTATGATTTTTAACATATGATAAGGTTTTATTGCACTTTTTCAGGGGTAAAAGGCGAGAAGCGTGGACGACTGCTTTGAAAGAAATAATTATCCAAATGTTCCCTTTATTTCGATATTTGGACTGACTGGACGTATATTCCGAAGTCTTCCACTTCAAAATTACCAAAGTGATATGTAACCTCTCTGATTTCCCAACAAACTTTGTGGTCGAATACCGCGAAAACCAGAGCTAACACAGAAAAACAGCTAATGCCACTGGATTCAGCATGGTTGAAATAGGTCTATCCATAGGGTCTCCTTTCTGCTACATTTTTGGACTAGCAGAGTGTTATTTTCTTGAGCGATAGCAAAAACGATATCTTAAAATTGTTTCTTTTTTTCATATTTTTGATGGCTGTTTCTAAATCAAATGTTCTAAACGGTGGAAAATCGCTATTTGTCATATGTTTGAATTGAAAGAAAATATATTTGAATCCAAAATTTGTAAATATTATATGTTTTTGAACAATTACATTTTATATGAAAATCAATAAATGTTATTTGGAACGCATATACACGGGGCAAAATCGTCACACGCTGAAAAAAAATCGATTCTGTAGTATATTGTCCCAAACAAATTCGGCTTGAAACATGTATATGTTTAGGGTACACTCTAAACATATAATATTTGGTACACACAAAGGTTATATATTTGGGAAGATGTTGTTCTAAACAAATCTTTGTTTACTCCCAATTTGTTTCTATTTTGGACTATTATTTCCGAAACAAATAAAAAATTTGCATTTAAGTATTCAGAAAATACATTAATTGTGTTATATTGTTCAGTAATTCAAAATATTTTTTTAGGAATTTATAATGTTCGTAAAAATAATAAATAAGAATTGAAATCCTATAATCTTGGATCAAACAAAATTTTTCCGTGGATTGACAACCAATGATGGCTTCAAATGCTTAGAAATTTGAAATGATTGATTTGAAACAGAAGTCGATGCTGCATACGGTATAATAACTGGGAGGTACAATTGGGAACCACGAAAAAAATTAAAAATGAAATTCGAAAAAGTCAGCAAAAGATTTGAAAATCGTTTTTAAAAAAAATATATTTGGAGAAATTCCTAAACAATAATTTTATTTGTACTTAAACATATACTTTATTTGAGAAATTTAGTTAGCAAATATATTTTGTTGTAATATATTAATATATGCGTTCCAAATATATTTTATTGATTTTCAAATACAATTTTTTTGCGTAGAAATATATAATATTTAAAAATTTGTGTTCCAAAAAAGGCGATTTTGCCCCGTGCATTTTTGATATTTTATATTTCTGAGCAAATAATTTTATTTGAAAATCTATAAAATTTTTTTGGAACGCATTTATTAATATATTTCAACAAAATTCCTTCTGCTACATAGAACTCTCTTTACATTTCTAAATATTTCCAGTCATCTTTTTTTGTCTATACTTCATGTATTTTATTAGTTATCCAAGATTATACGATTTCAATTATAAAGTATTTTCACAAACATTAAAATTTTCTAAAAAATGGACTATAAATTGCTGACAAACTTAGCAGAATTAAGGTTTCGATATATTTTTTGAATACTTATAATAGTCCCAAATAAAAAATATTAGGATGGAAACAAAAATTTGTATAGAACAACATATTCCCAACTATATAATATTTGTCTGTACCGAATATTATATATTTAGAGTGTACGCTAAATATATATATGTTTCAAGCCGAATATGTTTGGGACAATAGTTTTTTTTCGGTGTGTATTAATATATTACAACAAAATATTTATTTTATTTATTTATATGAATTACAATACAAAGTAAATTTATATTCTAATTTTACGATCCATGGAAGCCGTGTTACAAAGACCATGTGGCCAGATTTTGCAACGACAGACCAGAGCCTCTGGTGGGAATTGAACCCACCACCCCCAAACTCACCCACTGGGGCGCTCTCAACGAAATATATTTGCGAACTGACTTTCACAAATAAAATATGTGTTTACACACAAACAAATTTTTTGTTTAACAATATTTCTAACTGTTATTTCAAAAATATTTTTTTGACCGTGTCGAATTTTTTTTTTTAATTTTTCCCAAATACTTTATAGTTATATTTTTAAATTTTATTATCAAAATAATCGTTCTCCAATTGCAACTTTTCGTGCGCTAAGTCCATTTTTTTTTAAATCCAAAAACACACTTTCAAAAAGGCAAAATAGCCTTTTTTGATATGTTTGAATCGAAAAAAAATATATTTGGAACACAAATTTTTAAAAATTATATATTTCCTAGCAAATAAATTTTATTTGAAAATCAACAAAATATATTTGGAACGCATATATTAATATATTACAACAAAATATATTTGCAAACCAAAATTCTCAAATAAAATATGTGTTTAAATACAAATATAATTATTGTTTAGGAATTTCTATAAATATATTTTATTTAAAAAAAAATTCAAAACTTCTGTTGACTTTTTCGAATTTCAGATTTAATTTTTCCTTGGTTCCGAGTTGTACCTCCCAGCATTAGCTTCTGTTCTTAATCAATAATTTTAAATTTCTGAGTATTCTAAGCCATCATCAGTTGTCAATCCTCTAAGTAATTTATATTGATCCAAGATTATACGATTTCAATAATTATTTTACAAACATTAACATTTTATAAAAAATTAACATTGAATTACTGAAAAATTTAACATAACTTGGGTATTTTCTGAATACTTAAATACAAATAAATATTTGTGAGCGCCCCAGTAGGCGAGTTGGTAGCGTACTCGCCTATGAGTTTGGGGGTTGTGGGTTCGATTCCCACCAGAGGCTCTGGTCTGTCGCTGCAAACATTTAGCCATATGGTCTTTGTCACCCGGTTTTCCCTGGACCTTAAAATTAGAATATAAATTTACTTTGTATTGTAATTCATATAAATAAATAAATATTTGTTTCGGAAATAATGGTCCCAAATAAAAATATATTGGGATGTAAACAAAGATTTGTTTAGAACAACATCTTCCCAAATATATAATTTTGGTGTGTATCAAATATTATATGTTTAGAGTGTACCATAAACATATAAATGTTTCAAGCCGAATATGTTTTGGACAATATACTACAGAAGGGATTTTTTTCAGCGTGCAGTCGGCCTACGGCCTTGACACCCATATTTAAGCTCTCGTTAAGAGCTATCTTTTTGCCATTGACCGATTCCCGATCCGACGTACCGTTAAGGAGCTAGAGCAAAAATAAACTTTCCGTTCACATTTGAAAATGATGCTAAGTCCATTTGTCGCATTTGTCATATGAAAGAAAATATATTTGGATCCAAAATTTTTAAATATTATATGTTTTTGAACAATTTTTAATTAAAAAAAACACTTTCCAGTCGACCTACGACCTTGACAACCATGAGCAATATGTTAGCTGTCGTTAAGAGCTATCTTTGTGGCTAAGCAAATAAAACAATTGAATTGTTGCAAGAAAAGTCTGGAGATTCGATTATTTCAAGAAATTGTGATATTGAATGGCCTCCAAGAAGTTGTGATTTAACACCATTAGACTATTTCCTGTGGGGTTATTTGAAGTCGCTGGTCTTTCGAAATAAACCAGGCTCTCTTCAAACTGGGTTCATCGAATTCGTTGCTGCAGAAGAAGTCCTGGAGGCCATTTGAATGACGTTTTATTTAGAACTTAATTGTATCGATACTTAACATTAAATAAAAAACTTTTGATTTTACTTAATAATAAGTGTGTTTTTTTCAAAGAAATTGGAAAACTCATTATATGTGCAGTGTAAAAATTGCAATATACATTAGTGACCTTTTTCTCAATTTTAGTGCAATTTTTAGTACATTTTTACAAAATCGTAAATAACTTCTACAATTTTTGGTCCGATTTTCTCTTTTTATGGTTCGTTATAGAACTGCTGATCTCTATATTTAATTTTTATGAAAAATTAACCCCTTCAAGGCCTTAAACTTTTTATTTGATTGTTGATTCGAAATGGGTTAAAGCGAGTTGATTCACGCTGAAAAAAAATCGCTTCTGTAGTATATTGTCCCAAACATATTCGGCTTGAAACATATATATGTTCAGGGAACACTCTAAACATATAATATTTGGTACACACAAAGGTTATATGTTTGGGAAGATGGTGTTATAAACAAATCATTATTTGGGACTATTATTTCCGAAACAAATAAAAAATTCGCATTTAAGTATTCAGAAAATACCTAAATTGTGTTATATTGTTCAGTAATTGAAAGTAATTTTTTAGAAATTGTTTAATGTTCGTAAAAATAATAATTAAAATCCTATTTTCTTGGATCAAAATAATTTTTTTGGTGGATTGACAACTAATGATGGCTTGAAATGCTCAGAAATTGAAATAATTGATTTGAAACAGAAGTCAATGCTGCATATGGTATTATAACTGGGAGGTACAATTGGGAACCAAGAAAAAATTAAAAATGAAATTCGAAAAAGCCAGCAAAAGATTTGAAAATCTTTTTTAAATAAAATATATTTGAAGAAATTCCTAAACAATAATTTTATTTGTACTTAAACACATATTTTATTTGGGAAATTTAGTTTGCAAATATATTTTGTTGTAATATATTAATATATGCGTTCCAAATATATTTTATCGATTTCCAAATAAAATTTATTTGTTCAGAAATCTATAATATTTAAAAATTTGTGTTCCAAATATATTTTCTTTCCATTCAAACATATCAAAAAAGGCGATTTTGCCCCGTGTTGCAATAAAAATGATCCTACGTGCATTATTTCAACCTCAAAAGCTAAAAATAACCATTTTGTCAATTTTATTCAAAATATGTGCCCAAATTAGGAACAATTGTTATATTTTTCGACTTTGAATTATTATTTTCTCTTGAAATTGAGCAATTTTATAAAAAAAATTACAAAATATCCAACTTCTTCAAAATTTCAGTTTTTGAGGTTAAAATAATTCGTGCAGCATCATGTTAAGGCCAGCGTTACCGTTGTGCGACTAAAATGGCATTTTGACCCTTTTTTTAAGCCATGCCACTTTTGCTGCCCCCCCTTTTCAGAAATCCCCCTTTTGGAATTTTTTCTACTTTCCACAACCGGAAAAGTTTGTATGCCTTTAAAAATATACTACTTTTATTTTTTAGGTTTAGGAACGTCAAATATTTATTCCCGACACCACGTCCGTCTGTCTATCCATATGATCTTGTGATAAAAGTGTAGGTCGCAAATATTAACCGATCTTTACGAAAATTTTAAAAAGGTCAGATTTTGGACCAAGAACTATCCCTACTTAAAAAAGCTGCATATTGGTCCATTGTTAAATATAGCTCCCATATAAATATACCATCCGATTAGACTTCTTGGCGACATACGACATACCAAAATATGCCCCATTGTTACTAGGGACGATTGGATCCAAGAAGAAAAAATATATATTCTGATGTTTGACCTCGACTTCTGCCTCTGCGCTTGAGAAAGAACAGTCCATATTTCTGTGCTTTGTAATGATTTTAATGGGTATTTTGACGAACTGTCTTTATACCCTCACTTTAGTGTGACGAGGGTATATATCATTTGCTACGGAAAAAAGTGTAACACATCGAAGGAGTGATCTAAGACCCTAAGTATGTTCGGAGGAAATCCGTTTTGGGTCATTTTAAGTCTGACGAGCAATGTCCGTCCGTCTGTCTGTCTGTCTGTCTGCCTGTCTGTCTGTCTGTCTGTGTGTCTGCTGGCTGGTGCGCACGATAACTCTCGAAAGGAGTAACCGATTGACTTCAAATTTGGTATGTGGTAATATTTTGATCTATCTCCGGATGAGTTCGAAGATGGGCCATATTGGTCTACTCCTTCTGGTACCTCCCACACAAAGGGTTAAAATTTAGTGAAATATTGATTCTTTGATAACTTCTATACTACTTACTCGAATCTTTTGAAATTCTGCACATAATATTAGTATATTAGTCGCTATTAACTCGAGAAAAATGGGTGAAGTTGGCATGCCCCTTTTGGTACCTCCCACACAAATGGACCATTTCGTACCAAAAGTAAACGGCTTGTAACTTTAATACCAGTGCATACAAATACTTGAAATTTTGTACAGTGTAATGCTGTTATAGTGCCTATAGTCCTGTAAAAAGTGGGCGTTATCACCCCGCCCCTTTTTGTACCTCCCACACAAAATGACCAAAATTACATAGCTCGTAACTTTAATATACCAGTGCACATAAACGCTTATTGTTCAGCACAATGCAATGTATTTACCGAAAAATACGTGTTTTTGGAAAACCCCTTCTGGTACCTCCCACACAAATTGACAGATTTATTGGTGTAATGTTATATATTACATTACTCACAAAGTGAGGGTATACCTTAGTCGGTTTACCCGACTGAAACTTTCTTACTTGTTTTTGTTATTTTTTATTCCATTTCCAGTTTAAATGAAATTAAATTGTTGTTTTTTTGTAATGTGTATTTCAACTCTTTTTTTAATTAAGTTGAGTTTTTTCCGTTGTTTTTGGTTACTTTATTATTCAATTTAACTGTTTTGTTTAAATAAAATAAACATACGAAATGTTTGGGGCTTCTTTTTTTTTTTTTTTAAAACAATCCCCTTTTTGTGCCACTTTTTGAAATTTCTCAACGGTAACTCTGGTTAACGCAATTAATTACGAGGGTTGCTATATATATTTCAGGCCTAATGCGAATATTTATTATCAAAAATGGTTATATTGTATTTCAAAGTATTCTCCAGCATGATTTATACACTTTTGCATGCGCTCAAACCAATTGTCGAAGCACTTTTTCCACTCCGATTGATACACCTCCAAAACATGGTTTTTGAACGCTTCAACAGCATCTTCTGGCGACGAAAATCGTTGACCACGCATTTTTTTCTTGATGTGCGGGAATAAAAAGAAGTATTTGGTGCCAAGGCAGGGCTGTACGGCGGATGACCCATCAATTCGACGTTTTGGCTGGTCAAAAAGGAGCTGGTTTGCGCCGATGTGTGAGCGCTCGCATTGTCATGGTGCATAACGATTCATCTTCTCTTGTTCGTTTTTCGAATTTCTCCGAAGACTTCAGGCAAACAAACTGTGGTGTATCACTCAGAATTGACCGTCCTACGTTGATCAAGCGGAACAGTCGCCACATGACCAGTTTTGCCGAAGAAACAGGCGACCATTTGCTTCGAAGTGCTTCTTCCACGAACAACTTTCGTTGGATTTGGCTCGTCTTCGAAGACCCACACTCACGCCGCCCTGTAAGTAATGGTCCAGATTTTAATGTCCAGTGGTCAATTCCTGAAAGCAATAAAAATTAGCAATTTTATTAGGGGAAAACCTGATTTTTAGAGGTTACTTAAACCGCAAATAGCCCCCAATTTCTTGATCGCAAAAACGAAATATTTTGCGAATAAGCTTTGAGCAAAGCAAACTTTTTTAACGCCACTCTAATGTACAACCCGTCGACAAAATTTGTTTAAACTATTGTTATTGTAGATTTGCTAAATTAGCTGCAACTTTTTAAATTATGCATCGAAGTCATTTTATTCATGGCCGACTTTAGAATAAGATAATAAAAATATGTATAATGACTGTGTATTTTGCGATGTTTCTATGACGCGTTTATTAAAAAAATTAGAAGAGATTGAAAGCTATTTAATTTTCGGTGCACTAAGACTTGTCAGAACCAATTCGGATAAATGGTTTCGCGTTTCGAGCTAATGGTGTGAGGGCCAATGCAAGCGGAAAGCGGCGCGGTGATAGAAAAGTTGAATTTTATTCACCATAAAATATGTGGATCAACCTCTCTTTTTTGCATATAACGGTTTATCGCGAGAACTATGTAGTGTCAACTAAAAAAAACATTTTATGCTGAGAACTGTATTATCGCACACATCCAAATCGACAGCAAAATCGTATGCCGCAAAAAAGTGTTCACCAGTGTTATTATTTTTCGAATAATAGAGCTAATTAAAAGCAAACAAACCTTAACAAGATTTGTGAAATATTTGCTCTTTACCATTTAATTTATGAGCGATCATATTGTTGAGTTGCCATGATAAAACTAGCGTTTTATAATTGGTATAAATTATGCTCTAAGCGTTATAATTATATTTGCCAACACGCCTGTGTGCGTGTGCGTGTGTGTTCGATTAATCACAATTGCTAATCCCCAGCGGTAAAAATACCCATTATTTAATCGCTGATATAAGCAATATTTAGTAGCAATCAGTGATGATTCTATCGCTTATATTTCTGCTTACAGTTACACACGAGTGTCATAGGCTGCTTAATCGGTGCGCTCCCGCTTACAAAGTAAGGAAAGACGTCAGTAAGTGCCATTTCAATTGCACTTACGTTATAAGTGGAGTTATAAGCAAGCCTGATGGCACTTCAATAAATGCAGGTAAATTAGAATGTAATGCACGCCGATTACGGTCTGATTTGCATTTGTAAGGCAATGTTATGGGATGGTACCACTAATCCTGAGGATTTTGTAATTAAAAGTCTAATAAACATGCATTTAAATGTATCATTTGTTTATTTAAAAAAACTTAAATACGATTGAAAAAATTACTTAAATAAAAATAATTAAATTAATTTCACAACAAAAACAAAAGACACATACTAAAGTGTATACTAAATATCACAACACATATTCAGATTATCAGGTTTGAGATAAAATGGTAAAATAACATATTAAATGCGCATTTTTTTATCTCTTTCTCTTCTAAATGTTTCAATCATCAAACCCACTTCCTTGACAGCATCTGGAAACAAATAAATATACATTTATCAGTATAAATACAAGTATACAAAGTGTAAACCAATCTTACCGAAAACCGCATTATGTAGAGTATTACTAACTTAAAACAATTATTTTATTTACCAACTTTCAACAATGTCAACAACCTCTTTGTTGCGCGATCAACTTTGAACTAACATTAATAATAGTGATACATATATATTTCTTGTTATTTATGTATTTTTTTCCAAAGCCGCTATAACGGCTTTTATTTCTTTGCATTTTTTTGTGCATATTCACACGAACTAACTCTCTGCTTATATTGTAATCGGAGTTGTAATAAGTGGGCGATATTTATTAGATTACACACGTATAAAATGCTAAGTACTTAAAGCGCTCGCTTAGAATGTCATACTGATGTCATTGATTATATTCTAGGTACTTCGTTTCATTTACCGCTGGGTCGTTAGTCGTCGATGAGATGATCTATAGAAAGAATGAACACTACCACTTGAGGTCATCGTATACGCACAGCATATTCGTCTTGGCGAGAGTAGAGAGAAGAAGAGATAAACAGACGCAGAGCACACAGACTCTTCATTGTACAGATGTTCCGTCGCAACATTATTTACATTTCGTGAGTAACGAACGAATAGAAATGAATTTTCAAACGGGGGAAAAAATAGTGTTCCAGAGGGCTAATCACGGCATCCGTTAACGAAATCGTTTTCCTGTCGAAAAAGTTATCGCAGCAACGACTTCTTTGGATCGCGGGAATCGATTGACAATTTTCGTTTTTATACCCTACACCACACTGTGGTACAGGGTATTATGACTTTGTGCATTTGTTTGTAACACCCAAAAGGAGAAGAGATAGATCCATTGTTTATTATACCGAACGACTTAGAATCACTTTCTGAGTTGATTTAGCTATGTCCGTCTGTCTGTCCGTCTGTAGATGTATTCTTGTAATCAAAGTACAGGTCGCAATTATGGCCCGATCTTGACGAAACTTTACACATATATTTTTTTTGGCCCAAGGACGATCCCTATTTAATTTGGTTAAAATCGGTTCAGATTTGGATATAGCCCCCATATATATATGTTAGCCCCGATTTGACATGTAAGCGCTGTAAAAACTTTATTTTATATCCGATCAGTATGAAATTCAGCAGAAAGAGGTCTCTTATTATATTAATGAACACTGTTAAATTTGGAAGAAATCGGTTCAGATTTAGATATAGCCCCCATATATACGTTATCCCCGATTTCACATGTAAGCGCCGTAAAAAATTTATTTTATAACCGATCAGTGTGAAATTCGGCAGAAAGAGGTTTCTTATTACATGAAATAATTCTGCCAAATTTGAGGGAAATCGGTTCAGATTTAGATATAGCCCCCATATATATGTTACCCCCAATTTTACATGTAAGCGCTGTAAAAAGTGTATTTTTAATCCGATCAGTACGAAATTCGACAGAAAGAGGTTTCTTATTACATGAATTAATACTACCACATTTGAGGGAAATCGGTTGAGATTTAGATAGATTCAGATTTAAATATAGCCCCCATATATATGTTACTCCCGATTTGACATGTAAATGCTGTAGAAACTGTATTTTATATCCGATCAGTGCGAAATTCGGCAGAAAGAGGTTTCTTATTACTCGAAGGAATACTGCCAAATTCGGAGAAAATCGGTTCAGATTTAGATATAGCCCCCATATATATGTTACCACCGATTTGACATGTAAGCGCTGTAGAGACTGTATTTTATATCCGATCAGTACGAAATTCTACAGAAAGAGGTCTTTTTGCATGAATGAGTATTCATTTTGAGATTTAGATAGATTCAGATTTAAATATAGCCCCCATATATATGTTACCCCCGATTTGACATGTAAATGCTGTAGAAACTGTATTTTATATCCGATCAGTGCGAAATTCGGCAGAAAGAGGTTTCTTATTACTCGAAGGAATACTGCCAAATTCGGAGAAAATCGGTTCAGATGTAGATATAGCCCCCCATATATATGTTACCACCGATTTGGTAACAACGCAAAAATCAGCGATGGATTGATTACAAAACTCATTAAACAATATCAAGAGTCAAAAGATAAGAAAGTACAGGGTGGCTGATATGTATTGCAACCAACTTCAGGTTGCTATCATTTCTAAACCGCTAGTCTGATAGCTGACAGATTTAATTCAGTGACAGTTCATTTTATTGTTTACAAGCTTACAAAAGTATTTTGATCTATTGCATTCAGAAAAAAAGTTATTCGTGATGGAATTCAAGCGTGATAGTGTAATTGCTTTATATTTGGGTGGAAAAACACAAGTGGCTATCGTTAGAGCCCTCCAGCATTTAAATGTGAATAAATCTTTTGTTTCTCGTACCATTGCCGTGATACTGGCAGTGTTGCGTCGCGTCCAAAAAGTGGACGAAAAAAAACGGTAACAACACCAGAAATGATCTGAAAAGTGAAGGCCAGATTTGATCGAAATCCACGCCGCAGTGGTAGAAAAATTGCTCTTGAGCTGAACATATCGCGAGAACGGATACAACACATATTAAACCAGTAAGGAAAGGCTAAAGTCGCGCGGTGCCGACTATATAATACCCTACACCACTCTCGTAATATTGAATAACTCTGATATATAAATTTTGTAATTCATGTATAAATTGTTTACATAAATTTACTTTTGGGACATTTTATACTTAAATAATACCCTGTACCACAGTGTGGTGTAGGGTATAAAAACGATTGGATCTAAAGAGCCAAATCGGATGAAACATATATATGGGAGCTATAGCTAAATCTTAACCGATTTTCTTCAAATTCGGTAGTGTTGGTTCATGGATCAAGAAACTCTACCATTCTAAATTTCAACACGATTGGATGTAAAATACAGCTTTTATAGGACTAAAGGGCCAAATCGGACGAAACATATATATGGGAGCTATAGCTAAATCTTAACCGATTTTCTTCAAATTCGGCAATGTTGGTTCATGGATCAAGAAACTCTACCATTCTAAACTTCAAAACGATCGGATGTAAAATACAGCTTCTATAGGACTAAAGGGCCAAATCGGACGAAACATATATATGGGAGCTATAGCTAAATCATAACCGATTTTCTTCAAATTTGGCAATGTTGGTTCATAGATCAAGAAACTCTACCATTCTAAATTTCAAAACGATCGGATGTAAAATACAGCTTCTATAGGACTAAAGGGCCAAATCGGACGAAACATATATATGGGAGCTATAGCTAAATCTTAACCGATTTTCTTCAAATTCGGCAATGTTGGTTCATGGATCAAGAAACTCTACCATTCTAAATTTCAAAACGATCGGATGTAAAATACAGCTTCTATAGGACTAAAGGACCAAATCGGACGAAAGATATATATGGGAGCTATATCTAAATCTGAACCGATTTTCTTCAAATTCGGCAATGTTGGTTCATGGATCAAGAAACTCTACCATTCTAAATTTCAAAACGATCGGATGTAAAATACAGCTTCTATAGGACTAAAGGACCAAATCGGACGAAAGATATATATGGGAGCTATATCTAAATCTGAACCGATTTTCTTCAAATTCGGCAATGTTGGTTCATGGATCAAGAAACTCTACCATTCTAAATTTCAAAACGATCGGATGTAAAATACAGCTTCTATAGGACTAAAGGACCAAATCGGACGAAAGATATATATGGGAGCTATATCTAAATCTGAACCGATTTTCTTCAAATTGGGCAATGTTGGTTCATGGATCAAGAAACTCTACCATTCTAAATTTCAAAACGATCGGATGTAAAATACAGCTTCTATAGGACTAAAGGGCCAAATCGGACGAAAGATATATATGGGAGCTATATCTAAATCTGAACCGATTTCAACCAAATTCAATAGCGATCTTAACAGTCGCGAAATACTTTAAACTGCAAAATTTCAGAACGATCGGAGTGAAATTGCGACCTGTAGTCGACGAACAACTTTACATGGACGGACGGACGGACGGACATCGTTAAATCGACTCAGCTAGTGATTCTGAGTCGATCGGTATACTTTAAGGTGGGTCTAGCTGTGTTATTTTAAGGTGTTACAAACATCTGCCGTGAAACAAACTTATAATACCCTGTACCACAGTGTGGTGTAGGGTATAAAAATGAGCTTGGACTAAAGCCATTGGTTTTCTCCGATTTGGTTTTCTCCGATGAGAAGCCATTCCAAATTGAGCAGTTTGTGAACAAACAAAATGATTGGGTTTACTTGCCAAAGAGGTCAGCTGAAAATTTACACCTTCGATTGTAACGTAACGGCCGATGGTAGCTCCCAGCTCGTATTCATCGACCATGGGGTCAAAATAAATGCCGAATATTATCGGGAATATGTCCTAAAGACAGTATTGAAGCCCTGGGCCGACAAACATTTCGGCCGCAGACCATGGACATTCCAACAGGACTCAGCACCATCGCACTCAGCACGCGTCACCAAGAATGGCTTAAAAAGGAGGTTCCTCGCTTCATTTCTACCGCACAATGGCCACCAAGATCTCCGGATCTCAATCCGTTGGACTTTTGCGCCTGGGGCACTTTAGAGAGTAAGATTCGCACTAAAAAATACCAAAGTATCGATCATCTCAAGACCGCGCTTCGCCGGGAATGGGCCAAAATACCGCAGAGCCACTTCCGTGCAGCGTGTGATGGCTTTGTCTGCCGTTTGAAAGCCATAATTCGTGCCAAAGATGGCAAATTCGAACAAATCTAAACTGTTTCTAAAATTTTATGTTATTTCCGAACTTTTTTTGCTTTTGAACAATAAAATTTAAAAAAAATTAAAAAAATATAGCGCTTTACTTTGCTGCATTACATATCAGCTACCCTGTACTTGTTAAACTCTGTGGTCACAAGGCATAACAGCATAACTCGAGTTATGCTTCGATTACATATTGTGACACATTTTGCTGATGATCCCTCGTCCAGTTATCTATATAAGGCACCATATTTCAATGTGTCACTACATTACAAATGGATTATTATATCGCTACAAACCTTTGAAGTTCTCTCCAGAAAAGTTTTAAAAACAGACATATGCTGTTATGCCTTGTGACCACAGAACTATACTCTGAGATGAAAATGTTTTTAAAATCACAGCAACCTGGATTTCACTTTTTGATGTAGAAAAAAACGCAATAACTTTGTTAGTCCGTTTTTCACATTCAGTTCGACAATTCAAAGAAAAAACAAAGCAATAATAAAGCAAAAGTAATTTCTTGAACTCAAAACTACCAGACATACATTCCGCTGTCCGATAAAAAAATTAGAGTTCAGACAACACCAACTTCCGAAAAGTACTGTGCTAAGACGGTGTACATTGATTCATATTTTGATACCCATTTTCTTCTTTTTTACTGTAAATCGTATACTTGATTCGAATCTTTCTCATACATTTGTTATTGTTCTTATTTTTACATTAGTATACTGATTATTAATAATTGTCATTCTTTACTTAAATGTTTTATTGTTCTTACTGTTTTAATAAACTGATGACTAAAAATTATCATTCTGTTAATTGTTTAAAGTACATTCACAGAAATTATGCAAACTGTTTTTTATAAGTTCCCATCAATTCACCACTTCCAAATTCATACAGTAACTAACAAAGACATCTAAGAGCACGACATTAAAATTTCAAAAATAATCGAAGGGTGTTATCATTTTGAAAATCGGAATAGAAAGTATAAAAGGGCAAACGCATTAAAAATTAGTATATTTGTTGCAGTGCTTAGCTGTTAGTTGTTGTAGTTGAAATTACCTTCAAAACAAGGTAAAGCACATTAAAATCGGTCACGTATTTCAGGAGATACACGCTAAAGAATGAACACACCTTTTAGAAGAAAAAAAACGTAATTTCGTCAACTTTAAATTGCTCATAACTCTTAAAGATTTTTTTTTTAAATTTTTTCTTGAGCTACGTATAAGATATTTTACTCGTAGGTAAATAATGCATACACAAAATTTCGAAGCAATCAAAAATAGTGATGTCAAAAATCATCCCGTTTGGCATGGAATGACTCATATGGGATAATACAGGATTTTCCAATAAGATTGATATGATTTCTTTAAAAAAACACACACTTATTGTTATGGAAATTGAAAAGTTTTTTATTTAATGTAAAGCAAATACAATCGATACAATTAAGTTCTAAATAAAACGTCATTCAAATGGCCTACACGACTTCTTCTGCAGGAACGAATTCGATTAACCCAATTTTCGAGCACTTTTTCCACTAAATCAAGTCGTATGTCATGAATGGCACGTTCAATATTGACTTGTAAAGCTTGAAGAGAGTCTGGTTTATTTCGAAAGACCAATGACTTCAAGTAACCGCACAAGAAATAGTCCAATGTTGTTAAATCACAACTTCTTGGAGGCCATTCAATATCACAATTTCCTGAAATAATCGAATCTCCAAAATATTCTCGCAACAATTCAATTGTTTCATTTGCTGTGTGGCACGTAGCCACAATCGGTCAACGGCAAAAAGATAGCTCTTAACGAGAGCTTAAATATTGCTCATGGAAGTCAAGGTCGTAGGTCGACTGGAAAGCATTTTTTTTTGATTTAAAAAAAAATGGACAGCATCATTTTCAAATGCGAACGGAAAGTATATTTTTGCTCTGCATAGCTCCTAACGGTACGTCGGATCGGGAATCGGGAGTCTTAACGAGAGCTAAAATATTGCTCATGGGTGTCAAGGTCGTAGGTCGACTGGACGGTGTCTTTGTGGATTTAAAACAAAAATGGACTTAGCGCACGAAAAGTTGCACTTGGAGAACCATTATTATGATAATAAAACTGAATAATTTGTAAACGTTGTTCTTGAGTATATCACTCCATGATGAAATTGTAAACACTACTGAATACAATGAAAAACAAATTACAGATCATGACATATAACAAATGGCCGAAAAGTCACATCAAAATCATATCATCCCTATTGAAAACCCCGTTATAAGTATATACTCCACCGTGGATCGTACGCACACTGTATAATAAGATAATTAGATTTTATATATAATATTCAAGTCAAGCCAAACTTTTTTATAGGAGCTACGAGGGCGGTCCCAAAATCGCCCGACCTGACCCTTTGTGGTGTTGGTCCACTCGAAGGAGTTTACAACTGTAACAACAACTTATTATTGGCTTTAACGTGCTCACGTAAAGCCAGTGTGTCATATGTGGACGTAATCCCCATTATGAACCAATAGCTCTTCTGCCCAACGACCAACATACATATGTGGGCCTTGGTAACACTTTCTTCAAGAAGATCTTTCCAATAGAGTTCTGATCCAAGATTACTCCGTAGTATTTTATTCAGAAATCACGGCACGTTTAAAAACGGGGAACTTATAGAAAAGTTATAATCTGTTAACTTTTTCCACAAAATGGTGCCTTTGTGTGGGATATACCAAAGGGGCAAGTTCGCTATTATAAATTTTGAACTCAGTAGTTATTCTGGATTTAGGTGAGTTCCTGCCGTTGCACCCAATAGGGTCCTCACAAATAGTCAGGCCGGAACCTGCGTCCCGAGGGCTTTCCAGTCTCCCTTGGTACCAGATTAAGTGCTCTAGTCAGACTGCGTAGCCGAAAATACTACCAGCTAGACTCTAGAAAATCTAGGACTGGTGACCAATCTGGGATCACTGTCCAGGCCCCATCCTGAGAATAGATGGGAAGTATAGGATTCGTGGATACCCCAATTTTGAAGTCAATCGATTAGTCATTTAGAAAGTTATCGTGCAAACAGACAAACGGACTTTGCTCATGTGACTTAAAATGTAACAAATTTCCGCCAAAGATATTTATGGTCTTAGGTCACTTCTTCGATGTGTTACACTTTTGGCCAATAGCAAATAATAACATGGACAACAGTTATTTTTATTAAATTTTCTATCGGTTAAATTTTGTATTTGGTACTAACTCGTTTTGTTTGTACTTTCTTTCTTTGCCAGCATCCATACAAATTCCGGTCACATAAATGTCAATGAAAAACCTCGAGATATGAAAACATTTCGTAAAATATCACGATATGTTCTACAAGATGACGATATCAGTGGACGCTTCACTGTCATGGAGACCATGATGTTTGCCTCGAATTTCAAATTGGACTCCGACTACACAAAGGAGCAACGCGAAGCGGAGATTTTGGAAATTTTGGATATATTTAATTTGCGCAAACAATCGAATACATTAGTAGCGAAAATTTCGGGTGGTGAACGCAAGCGAGTCTGCATAGCACTGGAGATAATTGATAATCCGTCGGTGTTGTTGCTGGATGAACCCATAACGTAAGTTTGGTTTTTTTTAGGAAATTAGTTAATAAGTAATAACCTCAGGAAGAGGGTAACATATTCTGGTCCTTTTGTCCCATTTTAACTTACTTTTCAATTCGATTTATCATTTCTAAGACATTTTATCATAACTAATACATTTCTCATAGCTAACATTGATATCGCACAGTTCGAAATTAGAAAATCGTTTTATTTTTTTATTTCTGGAAGAGGGCACCATAATTGGGGCCATTTAGTCCTTTTTTACCCCAAAAAGTTTATTATAATTTTTTTTTTCAAAAAATTGCAGATGTTTTCTCGGAGAGGATTCCATATTTGGTCCCTTCTTGATTCGAGATTTTATCATAACTAACACATTTCTCATAGCTAACATTGATATCGCACAGTTGGAAATTAGAAAATTATTTTATTTTTTTATTTCTGGAAGAGGGCACCATAATTTGGACCATTTTGTCCTTTTTTACCCCAAAAAGTCCATTATAATTTTTTTTCTCAAAAAATTGCAGATGTCTTCTCGGAGAGGATTCCATATTTGGTCCCTTCTTGATTCGAAAAAGTACCATATTACGTACCATATTTTTTCTCCAAAAATTGCAGATGTCTTCTCGGAGATAATTCTATATTTGGCCCCTTCTTGATTCGAAAAAGTACCATATTACGTACTTGTTTTTTTTTTGCTTTCAACAAATACAAATGTTTTTCCGAAGAGTTTCCTTTTTTTCCCCGTTTTTGAATCCAACAAGTACAAATAGGGAGATATTGTGATTTTTTACTTAAAATGTAAAAAATTAATTATTATAACGTTTAAGAGAGAAAGTATCACTAGTTACACTCATTTTGCAGCCACAAAGCAAGAATATGGAAACATAATGATATTTTCATTTATGCGAATAAATGAAAATACAAGTATATTTCAATTTTTACTTCAGTAGATGATAGGATCTTCACAGCATCTTCAGACTATAAATTAAGATTAGGTTATTTAAAAATGCAAGTGTTATAATTTTATATATGATTTGCTTCCATTCCAGAGGTTTGGACGAAGTTTCGTCTTCCCAATGCATAGAACTTTTGAAACAATTGGCAGAATCTGGACATACCATAATTTGTTCGCTACACTGTCCATCGGCGAGATTATTTCATATGTTCGATAAGATCTACGCTATGGCCGATGGCCAATGTATTTACCAGGGAGAGGTGGAACACATAGTACCCTATCTCAAGGAGTTCGATTTGCATTGTCCGGTTACACATAATCCCACGGATTTCAGTATGTCTAACAATAGTTTTGAAATTGTAAATTGTTCATTATTTATTAATAGAATTATTATTCATTGCTTTTTGCAGTTATCGATGTTGCCACAAAAGCCTATGGCGATTTTCACAATGAAATGGTGCAAGAAATTGGAAACGGGCGCATTTTGAAATGGTTGCCACCCTATTCCGAGAAGGCTCAAGAAATAGATTCGATTATGATGTTTAATGAAAAACTAAATTTTAAATCGAAAATTATCGATGATAAATCTTGGTGGATGGAATATAGATTATTATTTCTACGTTTCACGGAAGAGATGTGGCGAGATATGGTAAGTGAGAGAGCTAGAGAGAGAGAGATTTTAGAAATATTCTTTCAAAGAGAAAGAAGAGAATTGAAGTGACAATTTACCTGAGTCTACTGACTCCATCAGTGATACTGGTACTATCACTGATCTGATGACATGGGATCGATTTGTATTAATTAATTAGGATTAAATGCACGACTAGGTCATAAAAAATCTACTACGTAGTAGACGAACAATTGGTTTATCTACTGCTTAGTAAACCTCCAGTTGGTTTATCTATTCTTTAAGTTATCTACTCTTTAGTAGATGATCATTTGTGTTATCTAGTTCTCATGCTTAATAAAATACCAGTTGGTTTATCTACTGCTTAGTAGAAGATCAATTGGCTCATCTACTTCTTAGTTGAAGAGCAAGTGTCGATTGCTTAAAAATAGGACGAAAGAAATTCACAAATAACAGTGATTCAAAAGTACTCATAGATTAAAAAATAAACTAAAAAAAAATTGGTATTGCCATAGCTTATACAGAGTTCGTAAAATGAATAGAGATGGACGGAGTTTACATATTGCTCCTTCTTCGCAAAATATTGCTGAGAAACAAATTTCCACAGAAATTTTGATTTTTTCATTGGTCAATGATTAATTCAGATGAAATTTATAAAATGCTTAAAATTAGTTTTTCCTGCAATAGCTCAGATGGAGTTTACAAAATTGTCAAAAATTGTTATTTATTTTAGTCTCAGGGAATTTATGTGATTGACTTCAATATTTTTTGGGCCTACTTTCCCACTATAAGGCTTTGGCTAATATGTTAGACAAAATAATCAGATCAGATTAGATATCATATAGTGTAAAATGGATTTTATACTGTTATCTGTTTTTCTTTTTCCTTTCAGACTAATTTCAAATTAAGAGTAATCGTTCACCTACTGTGTTCCCTCGTCGTAGGCTTCACCTATCTAAATATCAGTAGTAATGCCAATTGGAGTCCGTATACTTATTATTTTGCACAGATAGTTGTTATTGGATTTTTCTTCTTGGCAATGGCTCCGGTATTGGCTAGTGGTAAGTAGCTTTCCCTTTTGTATGTTACAAATGCATTTACACATCATCTGCGTTCGCTATCACTCATACAGAACAAGCAAGAAATTTTAGTCGGGTAAACCGACTAAGGTATTTATTTATTTATTTATTTCGTTTTCACATACAACAGGACGCTACGTTCCTATAAATTGATTTGATTTAATTTAACCTAATAACAATAATAATAACGTTTTACGGATAAAAGACATTGAATGGAAAATAAAATAAATTACTGGAAGCGAGTTCCAAAGACGAATAGCATTAACTATAAAGTGGCGCTCGGATATTAATAATTTATGTCTAATTGGAATAACTTTGGACTTTGTGTAGAAATTTTAATTTCATAGCACATTTCAAAGAAATTGCAATTTTATAATTATGTAGTATTTCAAACTTGACGAAGTTTTGTAGAAAATGTCCTAAGAATTGAATCTTTTAGAAATTTATCGAAAATATATTTTTATATATACAGTATAACCTCTCTAATCCGGACACTCGATAGTCCGAACTATCCAGTAATCCGGACAGCTCAATGATTCGGACAATTTAAAAATTTTCCCTCTGTAGTCCGGAATTCAATATGTTTTTGTGTTTGTTTTTAAGTTTTTTATCGTTATTATACCTTTAGCCAAAAACAATAATTATGTAGTGGTTCTGGGAAATGATAATTTGTTTCAAAGTAACCGGTGGATGCTAAAGTGTGTAATGTGTAATGAAATTGGTGCTTGGAAATATGAGGCGAAATATTATAAAGTGATAAATATGCTGTATTATTTTTGAAAACCATCGACGATGTGGAACTTGACTCTGTTCTATTTTTGAGGGTTCTTCCAACAACAACGTTTTTAATTCAGCTCCAGGCAGAAAAATGTCAGCAGATAGATTTTCCTTCATTGTAACGAGCCTGGATCTCATACGTTGCCTCTCCTTTTAATAGGTAAGCATGAAAATCCATGAGCGTTTAAACAATTTTAACTTCCTTTTGTATATAAGTCTACCAAAAAAGGCTGGATATCGACTTCCGTTTTTGAAGATTGAAGAAATTTCTGATAAATGCTAAGAAGTCGCTGATAGCACTTCAGTTATTGGGTAAGGCTCCATCACAAGAAAATGAAATCATTACGGAGGATTACACAGAAAGAAATTGGGACCATGCAAATCTTTCATTTCTTCTTCACCACTGATGATGTTATAGTTCCGTCAGTTATGTCAAACGAAAATATTGAAAGGGACATAGACTCCATTGTAGTCTTGAAGAAATTCACTATTTTTTGTAGACAAATAAGAAAGTAGCCGAACCCTTTCAAGTGCTATTTTATAGGCTGAGAAAGTAATAATATTTCTAAAAGAATTTAAAAACAGATCTAAAAACTGCAAAAAGATACGTGTAAAAGAGTCGACTGTATTTATTATTTATCTTTTTCTTTTTAAGAAAAGCGTTTCTTAATAAAATATGAAAATATGACCCACTTTCGAGTCTTGTACTGTAGTCCGGACAATTCAGTAATCCGGACAAAGGTCGAAACTATATATGTCCGGATTAGAGAGGTTACACTGTACATATTTATTTTTTTATTAAATATATATATATTTATTTATTTCGTAGAAATTAAATTTTCAGCAAAATTTAATTTATAAATAATTTTGTCAGATTTCGTATTTTTAAAAAGATTTCGCGAAAATTTATTTTTTCGAAAAAATTCGTTGAAATGCCATTTCTCCATAAAACTTCCTCCAAATTATATTTGTTCATAAAATTTCGTAAAAATTATTTTTTTTTTTGATATTTTTGTTGAAAATATATTTTTAATTGATTTTTCCAGAAATGAAATGTCAAAATTCAATTTTCGTAGAAATTTTTTTAAAATTTTTTTCGAAATTATGGAAAACTGTTTTTTTTGGGGAAATTCAATTTCTACAGAAAATTTAAACAAAATTTTTATAAAAAAAAAACCAGAAATATAATTTTTATAGAAAATTTTTTAAAAGTTGGTACATACGTATATTTTTAAAAAATCGACAAAATTAAATTTTTTATAAAATTTACTCAAAATTAAATTTTTTTTGAAAATTTTGTTAAAAATACGTTTTTATTTAAAGTTTGTTTTTTTGTTGGAAATTTAGAAATTTAGCTTTTTTCGTGGAAATTAAATTTTCAGCAAAATTTAATTTATAAAAAATTTAATAGAAATATAATTTTTATAGAAAATTTTGTCAGATTACTTACGTATTTTTAAAAAATTTCGCGAAAATTTAATTTTTCAAAAAAAAATTCGTTGAAATGCCATTTCTCTATAAAACTTCCTCAAAATTATATAAAATTTCGTCAATATAATTTTTTTTTTCAATTTTTGTTGAAAAACATTTTTATTTAATTTTTAAAATGTGAAAATCAATTTTCGTAGAATTTTTTTTAAAAAATTGTCGAAATTATTGAAAATTTTGCTTTTTTGTTTGAAATTCCATTTCTATAGAAAATGTCAACAAAATTGAATTTATTAAAAAAATTTTATTTTTAAAAGTTGGTACATATTAAAAAATATCGACAAAATTACATTTTTCTATAAAATTTGCTCAAAATTACATTTTGTGAAAATTTTGTTTAAAATACATTTTTATTTTAAGTTTGGTTTTTCTAGAAAATAATAATAATAAAATTTTTTTTGTTGGAAATTTATCCTTTTAACGTGAAAATTCAATTTTTAGCAATATTTAATAGAAATATATTTTTTATAGAAAATTTTGTCAGATTTCGCATTTTTAAAAAACTTTGCGAAAATTGAATTTTTCAAAAAATTCGTTGAAATGCAATTTTCTATAAAACTTCCTCAAAATTAAATTTGTCTATAAAATTTCGGCAAAATAATTTTTTTTTTTAATTTTTGTTGAAAATACATTTTTATTTTATTTTTCCAGAAAATGAAATGTCAAAATTAAATTTTTTTCATGCAAATGTTGCTTTTTTGGAAATTCCATTTCTATAAAAAATTTCAACAAAATTTAATTTATAAACAAAATAATTCTTATAGATAATTTTTTAAAAGTTGGTACATATTTAAAAAAAATCGACAAAACTAAATTTTTCTATAAAATTAGCTCAAAATTACATTTTTTTTGAAAATTTTGTTAAAACACATTTTTAATTTTAAGTTTGGTTTTTCTAGAAAATAATGTGAAAAGAAATTTTTCTAGAACATTTTTAAAAAAAAAGTCGCCAATATTTAATTTTTCTAAAAAATGTCGTTGAAAATAGCTTTTGACAAAAATATTTTTTTTTTTAAATTTGGTCAAAATTAATTTTTTTTTTGACAAATGTTGAAAATACATTTTTATTTAAAGTTTGTTTTTTCTAGAAAAATATGTCAAAATTAAATTTTTCTAGAAAATTGCGTTGAAATTGTATATTTCTAGAAAAAATCATCGAAAATTAGGTTTTTCTAGAAATTTGTTCCTTAAAATTTAATTTTTCCAGAAAACTTCAATCATCCTTTAATAAAGTCAACGACCTATATAAAAGCAGGGTCAACGATTTATCGATCTTTAATCGCTTCATTTTTACAGAAAATTTTTTAAAAGTTGGCACATATTTAAAAAAAATCGACAAAATTAAATTTGCTCAAAATTACATTTTTTTTGAAAATTTTCTTAAAAACACATTTTTAATTTTAAGTTTGGTTTTTCTAGAAAATAATGTAAAAAAAAATGTATAGAATTTTTTTTTGAAAATTAAATTTTTTTTTTGGTAAATTTAGAAATTTAGCTTTTTTTGTGGAAATTAAATTTTAAGCAAAATTTAATTTAATAGAAATATATATTTTAATTTAATAGAAATTTAATTATACAAAATTTTATCAGATTTCGTATTTTTAAAAAATTTCGGGAAAATTTAATTTTTCAAAAAAATTCGTTGAAATGCCATTTTTCTATAAAACTTCCTCAAAATTATATTTGTCTATAAAATTTCGTCAAAATTATTACTTTTTTGTCAGATTTCGTATTTTCAAAAAATTTCACGAAAATTTAATTTTTCAAAAAAAAAAATCGATGAAATGCAATTTTTCTATAAAACTTCCTCAAAATTATATTTGCCTATAAAATTTCGTCAAAATTATTATTCTTTTTTGGAAATACATTTTTATTTGATTTTTCCAGTAACTGAAATGTCAAAATTCAATTTTCGCAGAAATTTTATCAGATTTCGTATTTTTAAAAAATTTCGGGAAAATTTAATTTTTCAAAAAAATTCGTTGAAATGCCATTTTTCTATAAAACTTCCTCAAAATTATATTTGTCTATAAAATTTCGTCAAAATTATTACTTTTTTGTCAGATTTCGTATTTTCAAAAAATTTCACGAAAATTTAATTTTTCAAAAAAAAAAAACGATGAAATGCAATTTTTCTATAAAACTTCCTCAAAATTATATTTGCCTATAAAATTTCGTCAAAATTATTATTCTTTTTTGGAAATACATTTTTATTTGATTTTTCCAGTAACTGAAATGTCAAAATTCAATTTTCGCAGAAATTTATTTTTTTTAAATTTGTCGAATTAATTGAAACTTTTGCTTTTTTTTTGAAAATTCTATTTCTATAAAAAATTTCAGCAAAATTTAATTTATAAAAAATTTTAATAGAAATATAATTTTTATAGACAATTTTTTAAAAGTTGGTACATATTTTAAAAAAAAAACGAAAAACTTAAATTTTTCTATATAATTTGCTCAAAATTAATTTTTTTTTTGAGAATGCTTTTAGAAATACATTTTAATTTTAAGTTTGGGTTTTCTAGAAAATAATGCCTAAAAAAAATTTTATATTGGAAATTTAATTTTTATAGAAAATTTAATTTTGTATAAAAAATTTAATAGACATATAATTTTTATAGCACACTTTGTCAAAAAATTCCGCCAAAATTTAATTTTTTCTAAAAAAATTTCGTTGAAAATAGCATTTTTCAAAATTAGTATTATCTTCAAAAATATTTTTTTTTAATTAGGTCAAAATTATTTTTTTTTTTGAAAAATGTTGAAAATACATTTTTAATTAGTTTGTTTTTATACCATTTTTCTATAAAATTTCTTCAAAATTAAATTTTTCTATAAAATTTTGCCAAAATTACACTTTTTGAAATTTTTGTTGAAAATGAATTTTTATTTAGTTTTGTTTTTCTAGAAAATTAAGTAAAAATCACAATTGAATGTTGCATGTTTTTTTGGTGGAAATTAATTTTTATAGAAAATTTCAGCAAAATTTAATTTTTATAATAAATTTAGTAGAAATATTATTTTAATAGAAAATTACTTTTAAAAAATTTTGAAAAAAAAAATTTTTTAAAAAAAAAAATCGTTGAAACGCCACTTTTCTATACAATTTCCTCAAAATTAAATGTTTCTATAAAATTTCGTCAAATTTACATTTCTCTTGAAAATTTTGTTAAAAATAATTTTTTTTAATTAATTTTTGTATAAAATTATGTCAAAACAAAATTTTTCCAATTTTTTTTTTTAAATTTTACGAAAATGTATTTTTATTGAAAATTTCGTTTTTTTTTGCGGAAATTTAATTTTTATAGAAAATTTGGGCAAATTTAATTTTCATAAAAAATTTTGTATAAATATAATTTTTATAGCACAAAAAATTGGTATTTTTAAAAAGTTTGCTAAAAATTAATTTTTCTAAAAAAAATTAGAAGTTTTCTATAAAATTTCTTTGAAATTAAATTTTTATATTTATTTTTATTTGAAAATTTTGTTAAAAATACATTTTTAATTAAAGTTGTTTTTCTAAAAAATTATGTCAAAATTAAATTTTTCTAGAAAATTGCGTTAAAATTCTATATTTCTAGATAATATCTTCGAAATTACTTTTTTTTTTCTACAAAATTTCGATGAAATCGCATTTGTCCTTTAAAATTTTTTCAAAATTGAATTTTTCCAGAAAATTTTACTCGTCGGCCTTAAATAAAGTCAACTAGCTACATATAGTCAGGATTGAAAATTCCAATTTGTATATTCCTATTTATTTTGTATGTATTCTTTTTCAAATTAAAAATAAAATCCTAACCCCTTAATAAATTTTAAATTGTTTCCACAGTTCCCCGCGATATACAGTTTATGAGAAGGGAATACTTCAATCAATGGTACCGCCTCAGCTCATACTTTATGGCACTGACAACATCCCAACTGCCCATGATTGTCTCCATGTCAATTATCTGTTCGCCTATATTATACTTTATGACGGGTCAACCCATGCAATTATTCCGATTGGCATTATATGTGGTGATGATTTTCACGGTAGGTTTGATGTCATCCTGTTTTGGAGTGCTGGTAGGGTGCAGCTTTAGTGGATTGGTAAGGATTTTTGGAAGATTAAAATTAAAAAAAAAAATAATGATTTTATTATTTGTTCTTTTTCTGTATAGCATGCTTTATTTCTGGGTCCATTGTATGTGGCCCTAATGACCATCTTTGCCCATCAGTCGGTGGATGAGACAAAACTATCGACATTTCAAGAAATTGTCATCTACAGCAGTGTTGTGCGATATCCGTTGGAAGGTGTTTTGGATACTCTATTGGGTTTCGCTCGCCCGGAATTTCCCTGCCCGCCGGAGGAATATTTTTGTTTTCATTCAAAACCCAAATCTATTTTGAGAATTTTTGGATGTTTAAACATCAGTTCCAATCGTTCGCTAATAGTGATGTACGGCTGTTCTCTCGTGTTTTCCCTGTTGGCATTTATGATCTTAAGATATCGCCTTAATTTTAGAAAAATATCCAGGAGTTCGCCGACGAAAAATGTCTTAAAGCGTATATAAGTTGTGGCCTTTTTTTTGGGGAATATGCATTGTGAGTGATTTTAGAATTAAGGATGTAAATAAGATCAAATATTTAGAATTTAAATTGTATATTGTCTGAAAGAGAAATTATAGCTATAGCTTTTATTTAATTTTAACTGGTGTTTGTTTCGTCGTATAAAAATGTGACATAATATATACTTTAAATAATTAAGAACATTTAAGCCACAGAAATATATATAGTATGGAATTTGTTAACTTGTGTGGGTGAGATGCGAGAAGTCTGAACAAATCTGGCATATTACTGCTGTGGCATCCAAACGTTTAAGGATTATGATGTGAATAAAAGAAAATACCAAATTTGAAGAAATTGAGATAATGTCTACAGAAGTAAAAAATGTTCTTATTGTGGTGGGTATTGTATCACAAGGAGCCAAAAACAGGAGTTTTTTTTACAGGTTTCATCTTGGATAGACTTATAAAATAGCAACGCGTGAAATTTGTTGAAAGCTTCTATCAAAATATTGAATTTGTTCGTAAAACTTCAGTGATAAAGCTAATTTTTGGTTGCAATGAATTTAAATTTTATTCATAAAAATTGCAATTTTATTGAAAATTTCTAGAAATTGCAGTTTTTTAAAATTTAATAGAAATTGCAATTTTATTGAAAATTTCGTAGAATTGAAATTTCATATAAATTTAAAGTTTATTGAAAATTTCATATAAATTTCAATTTTATTGAAAATTGCATATAAATTTCAATTTGATTGAAAATTTCATAGCAACTGTAAGAAATTATTTGTATTTTCTATCAAATCTTTCCTAAATTAAGATTTATACGAGAATTTGCTTTTAAATTTCTTCAAAATTTATTATTTATAAAAATTTAACAGAAAATTTAGATTTTTGTTTTTATAGAAAATTTCAGCAAAATTTGATTGAAAACATACAAAATTGGGTCAAAAATTGACATTTTAAACAAAAATCCAAAATTTAATTTTTCTACAAAAAATCATTGATAATTATTTTTCCATAAAAATGTCGTTAAAAGTGGATTTTTCCAGAAATTTTCGTTCAAAATTAATTTTTGTTTGAAAATATATAAATTTAAAAAAAGTACTTTCTCCAGAAAATATTGTAGAAATTGCATATTTATTGAAAAATATTTCGTTGAAATCGCATTTCTTTTTAAATTTGCAAGATAAATTTTTCTAAAAAAAGTCGTTGAAAATTTTATTTTTCTTTAAAATTTCGTCCACTTTATTTTTTTTTATTTTTGTCAAAAATACATTTTTACTGGAAACTTATATTTTTTCGTGGAAATTGCGTTTTGCTAGAAAAATACAATTAAATTCTTACAATTGCTATGAAATTTCCAATAAAATTGAAATTTCTATTCAATTTTCACTAAAATTTGCCAGTTCTTTTAAATTTTCAATAAAATTGAAATTTATGTAAAATTTCAATTTTACCAAATTTTCAATAAAATTGCAATTTCTATTAAATTTTATAAACTATGAAATTTACTATGAAATTTTCAATAAAATTGCAATTTTTATGAAATTTAAAAATATTTTCATTATTTTGATAGAAACATTCAACAAATTGCACGCGTTGCTATTTTATTTACAAAATTTCAGCAAAATTTAATTGAAAACTTAAAAAATTTTAGTCAAAAATGCATTTCTAAAAATTCCCCAAAATTTTATTTTTCTACAAAAAATCATTGATAATTATTTTTTCATAGAAATGTCGTTGAAACTTAATTTCAGCAAAATTTTGCCGAAAATTAGAACTTCGGCAAAAATTTCAACAAAAAAATAAATGTAAATATTGTGATGTATTTTTGTAATTTTTCTTTAAATAATATATGTTCTTTGTTATTTTTTAAGTGAAAATCCCTGAAGATGATCGTCGATCATAATAAAAATAAAACATATTAAAAACAACACCACCAGTTTATAGTTTTTAATTTATATATGACCTCGAGCCAGACAAAACTTTCAAAAATTAGAAAATAAAAGGTCAACAATACAAAAACTAATTTTTATAAAAAATGTAACAGAAATCGCATTTATATAGAAAATTTTGTCAATATTAATTAGTATATTTATTTCAAAATTTCGTAAGAAATTTTATTTTTCTTTAAAAATGTCAACATTTTCTTTTTTAAATTTTTGTCAAAAATTCATTTATATGGAAATTTTAGATATTTTCGTTAAAATTGCGTTTATAGAAAATTTCAGCAAAATCTAATTTAAAAAAAATAAAATTTTGTCAAAAATTTGCGTTTTTAAAAAAATTCACAATATGTAATTTTTCTACAAAAAATTATTGTTATTAAAAATATCGTCATTTATTTTTTTTTGAAAAAGTTTGTTAAAAAATAAATTTCTCTAGAAAATTGTGTTGAAATTGCATATTTCATAAAAAAGAATTTTCGTGAAATTGAAAATTTCTTAAAAAAAATGCTATTCTTTTTGAAAATTTCATGGAAATTGCAATTTTATTGAAAATTTTATACAATTGCAAATTTTATTGAAAATTTTATACAATTTGAGTTTTATTGATGTTGAAATTGCATATTTCATAAAAAAAAATTTCCAGAAAATTTTTGATCAGAAATAAATTTTTCTTGAAAATTTTGTTGAAATTGCATATTTCTTTAAAAAATTGCTATTCTATTTGAAAATTTCATGGAAATTGCAATTTTATTGAAAATTTTATACAATTGCAGTTTTATTGAAAATTTTATACAATTGCAATTTCATTGAAAATTTTATACAATTGCAATTTTATTGAAAATTTTATACAATTGGAGTTTTATTGGAAATTTCATAGAAATTTAAATTTTAATTAAAATTTCATAGAAATTTCAATTTTAATTAAAATTTCATAGAAATTTTAATTTTATTGAAAATTTCATAGAAATTTTAATTTTATTGAAAATTTCATTGAACTTGCGATTTTTTTTGAAAATTTCATTGAACTTGCGATTTTTTTTGAAAATTTCATAGAAATTGTAAGAAATTAATTAATTAATATTTTCTTTTAAATTTCTTCAAAATTTAAATTTTTAAAAAAAATTTAACACATAGCTAATTTTAGTAGAAACTGTTGTCAATATTAGCCTTTTATCCAAAAAATTCGCAAAAAAAAATTTTCCAAAAAATTCACTGCAAATTTTATTTTTCTATAAACATTTCGTGAAGATACTATTATTTCACAAAAAATATAGAAAATAGAAAAATAAAATTTCCAACAGAATTTTTTAGAAAAAATTATAATGCAAATTTAACATGTAATGCGATTTCAGCGAAATTTTCTAAAAAAAATCAAGAAATGTGCAATTTTACAAAATTTTCTAGAAAATTTTCACAAAAAATCATTGATAATTTTTTTTTATAAAAATACCGTTGATGGTAGATTTTACCCAAAAAATTTCGCCATAGCTGATTTTTTTTTTAAATTTGACGAAATTTTTCTATAAAAATAAAATTCCCAACCGAATTTTTTTAGAAAAGTGTATCGGGCAAATTTAAAATAAAATGCAATTTCAACTAAATTTTCTAAAAAAAAAAAATAAAAAATATGCAATTTAAACTAAATTTTCTAAAAAAAAAAATAAAAAATATGCAATTTCAACAAAATTATCTAGTGAAATTGATTTTTTGACAACATTTTTCAAAAAATCGGCTTTGGCGAAATTTTCTGGAGGAATTCTATTTTCAATTTTTATAAAAAATTATTATCATTATATTTTTTGCGGAAAAATTAAATTTTTGACAAAATTTTTGTATATTTTTAATTAAATTTTGTTTAAAATTTCTACAGATTTGCAATTTCCACGAAAAAATCTAAATTTTCAATAAAAAATTTATTTTCGACAAAAATTTAAAAAGATAGAATTTTGGCAAAATTTTAATAGAAAAATAAAATTTCCAACGAAATTTTTAAAAAATATTTTTTGACGGAATTTACAATTACAATACAAATTTTGACAACATATTCTATAAAAATTCGCTTTTTAATTTTTTCTTAAAAATGGAATTTTTCCAAAAAATTTCTTCAAAAGGGATTTTTGAAAAATTTTGTCAAGCAAAAATGATTTCCAATAGAAAATTTTGTAGAAATTGCATATTTCTTGAAAAAACATTTTTTTAAAGAAAATTGAAATCGCAAGAAAAATTTTTCTGAAAAATTTCGATGAAAATTGCATTTTTATATTCAAATTTCGTCAACATTTTTTTTTAAACTTTTGTCGAAAATAAATTATTATTGATAATTTCGAGTTTTTCGTGGAAATTGCGAAATTATAGAAAAATTTCAGCAAAGTTTAATTGAAAGTATAATTTTTATTTTTAAATTTAAATTTTTCGTCAAAATTCAATATTTCTTGAAAATATAAATTTTATCTAAAATTGGTATTTGAAAACAATCCGCAAAATTTATTTTTTCCACAAAAACTCATTGATAATTATTTTTTCATAAAAATGTCGTTGAAAGTAGAATTTTTCCAGAAAATTTCGTTAAATTTTCGTTGTTTTTTTTTGGAAAATTTTGTAAAAAAAACAAATTTCTCTAGAAAATTTATTAGAAATTGTATATTTCTTGACAATTTTTCTTCAAAATATACAACATTTTATGAAAAATTGGTATTTTCAAAAAATTTCCCAAAATTTAATTTTGCCACAAAAAATCATAGGTAAATATTTTTTCATAAAAATGACTGAAAGGAGAATTTTATCAGAAAATTTCGTAAAATTTTCGTTGGTTTTTGGAAAATTTTGTCAAAAAACAAATAAATTTCTGTAGAATTTTTTTTTTGGAAAATTTCGTCGAAATCGCATTTTTTGAAATTTGCAGGATTTTTTTGAAATTTATCAGAAAATTTCGTAAAATTTTCGTTGGTTTTTGGAAAATTTTGTCAAAAAACAAATAAATTTCTGTAGAATTTTTTTTTGGAAAATTTCGTCAAAATCGCATTTTTTGAAATTTGCAGGATACATTTTTCTTTAAAAATTTCGTCAAAATTGTATTTTTTTCGAAAATATATTGTAATGGAAAATTTCGATATTTTCGTGGAAATTGCGTTTTTATAGAAAATCTCAGATTGGCATTTTTAAAAATTGCCCAAAATTTAATTTTTATTGCAAAAAATCATTGACAAATAATTTTTCATAAACATGTCTTGGAGAGTAGAATTTATCCAAAAAATTTCGTCTAAATTGATTTTTTGGAAAATTTTGGTAAAAAAAATTTTTTGAAAAATTTTGTCAAAAAATTCAATTCTCTAGAAAATATTGTAGGGATTACACATTTCTTGATTTTTTTTTTAGAAAATTTCATTGAAGTCGCATTTACATAAGATATATTTTTCTTAAAAATTCCGTCGAAAATTTAATTTTTCTATAAAAAATTTTGTCAAAACTCTATTTTCTTTAATTTTTCTACAACAAATCATTGATATTTATTTTTTTATAAAAATGTCGTTGACAGTTGAATTTTTCCAGAAAATATCGTAAAATTGATTTTTGGAAAATTGTGTTAAAAAAATAAATTTCTTTAGAAAAGACGGCTGAAATTGCATATTTCTTTAAAAAAAAATGTTTTCAAAATTTCGTTGAAATCTCTTCTTTTCAATTTTTTCATAAAAATTTGAAAGTTGAATTTTTCCACAAAATATCGTCAAAATAGATTTTTTTGGAAAATTTTGTAAAAAAAAGTAAATTTTCTCTAGAAAATTCTGTTGAAATTGCATATTTTTTCAAAAAAAATTTTTTTAAGAAAATTTCTTTGAAATTGCATTTCTTTATATTTTTTCGAAATTGAATTTATCCAGTAAAGTTTCTTCATCGGCCTTTATTCAGGGCCACCTTCCTTCTTCTTAATCCGCTCGTCGATGTTTGAAATTTCAACAAAATTTTGTAGAATGAATTTAATTTCACGAAATTTTGTGGAATGTATTTCAGCGATTTTTCTAGAATAATTAGATTTAGCAAAATTTTGAAAAAAAATCAATTTCAGCAAAATTTTCAACAGAAAATGAAATTTTGTAGAAAAATTTAAACAACAATTTTTTTAAATACACATTTGAGGGAAATATTCTAAAAAAATATAATGCAATTTTTCTTAGAAAAATTTAATTAAGATGAGATTTTCTATAACATCGCAAATTTTCATTAAATTTTCTACAAAAATTTAATTTCAACGAAATTTTGTAAAAAAAAAGCAAATCTAATATCATTTTTTAGAGAAATGAAATTTCAATGAAATTGTCAAAAAAAAGCAATTTCAAAAATTTTTGCAGAAAAATAAATTGCAGTGGCATGACGATTTTTTTTTGTGGGAAGCCGTATGCTTGAAAGGCTTGGGAAGCCCTGGTGTAGAGAAATGATTACAAGCCTCAATTAGCGAAGATTAATATTGCTTGGGTTCCAACAGGACGGAGCCACATGCCACACAGAGCACGCTACAGGCACATTTAATTTACTCAGAGAAACTTTTGATGAACGAATAATTTCATGTTAAGTTAACACTTCTGTTAGTTTAGAAAATATGTACGAATCCTAGATGAAGAGACCATTTGGTCCATATTACATTTTTCATACAAAATAAATATTTAACCCAATATTTTATAATTATTTTTATTTAATACTTCGTGAAATACTTTGTCACGGCCCCCAGTGGGCCGCGAATCTCCACTTAAGAAGCTCTCGTGTAGAGTATCATATTGTCGATTCGGACCTCACATGGTTTTTAATTGAATTTAAAACAACAATATTATACTGAAGCATACTTTTAGGATTATATCAGTGGAGAGAATAACATCTCCGAAATATTCGCTCCAGACTAATGTTCTACTGACCGGTTTTATTTACAGTGATTAGTCTCGGACATGCTTAGTCATTGTGATTAGAGATTTCATAGCAATTGCACTATTATTCTGCAAAACGTATAATTTCTTACGTTGGGGTGGAACAAGAAATAAAATTAATACTGGTTTACAGACTTGTTGCTGATCTTTTCAATGGGTATTGATATTCGAAAAAATCGAAAAAAAAATAAACAAAAATATTCGCATTAAATAGACTGACTCTGAAACTGACCCCATTTATATACAAGCAACTATTTTAACAATATATTAATAACAAAAATATGAAAATAAATATAACGATATATTAATAACAAAAAATATCGGAAGTTTTCTTTTGTTCTACAGCATTGGAATATTCCAATCGATCGATTGTGAAAATTCTATAAAAAGTATGTGTATTTTTTATAGTGTATTTTTATAGAATTTGCAGGGTCTGTAGTTATCGATAACTGCCTAAATAATCGACAACTGCCTAAATAATCGATAACTTCCAATATTTATTGATTGTAAAAATTCTATATAAAATATGTGTATTTTTAATTATAATTTTGAGGCAAAAGGGATAAGAAGCCCTGTTGTTCGGGGCAGGGTTTTTAGTTATCGATAACTTCTATAGTTATTGATTGTAGGAATTCTATAAAAAATGTGTATTTTTATAGGGGGTTTTTGGTTAACGATAACTGCTTTAATAATCGATAACTTCCAATAGTAATGGATTGTAAAAATTCTATAAAAATTATGTGTATTTTTATAGAATTTGAGACAAAACGGGTAAGAAGACCTGTTATAAGGGCTTTTTAGTTAGCGATAACTGCCTTGGTAATCGATAACTTCCATAGTTATTGATTGTACGAATTGTATAAAAAAATATGTATTTTATAGAATTTGAGACAAAATGGATGAGAAGCCCTGTTGTAAGGGGCAAGGTTTTTAGTTATCGATAACTGCCTTAGTATTCGATAACTTCTATAGTTATTGATTGTAGGAATTCTATAAAAAATTGTGTATTTTTATAAGGTGTAGGTAGGGTTTTTAGTTAACGATAACTGCTTTAATAATCGATAACTTCCAATAGTTATCGATTGTAAAAATTCTATAAAAATTATGTGTATTTTGATAGAATTTGAGAAAAAGGGGATGAGCAGCCCTGTCATAAGGTGCAGGGTTTTTAGTTATAGGTAACAGCTTCAGTAATCGATAACTTCCTTAGTTATTAATTGTACAAATTCTATAAAAATTGTGTATTTTTATAGGATTTGAGACAAAACGGATGAGAAGCCCTGCTATAAGTGGAAGGATTTTCGGTTTTCGATGACTGCTTTAGTAATCGATAACTTCCATAGCTATCGATTGTGAAAATTCTATAAAACTTATGTGACAAAATTAATAAAAAGTCCTGTTCTAATGGACAGGTTTTTAGTTATCGATAACTGCCTTAGTAATTGATAGTTTCATAGTTATTTATTGTACGATATCTATAAAAAATTGTGTATTTTTATAGAACTTGATACAAAACGGATTACAAGTCCTGTAATAAGGGGGAGGCTTTTCAGTTTTCGATAACTGCCGTCATAATCGATAACATTCACAGTTATCTATGGAGCAAATTCTATAAAAAATAATGTATTTTTATAGAATTTTAGACAACACATTCGTTTTGCCCTGTTATAAGGCAGGTTTTAAGTTTCGATAACTGTCTTAGTAATCGTTAGCTTTCATAGTTATTCATTGTACGAATTCTCTAAAAAAATAATGTATATTTTATAGAATTTTAGACAAAAAGAATGAGAAGCCCTGCCATAAGGTGTAAGGATTTTAGTTGACGATAGCCGGCTTAATAATCGATAACTTTTATAGTTATTGATTGCACGAATTCTATAAAAAATTGTGTATTTTTATAGAATTTGGGATAAAGCGGATTAGAATCCCTGCAATAAGGTGCAGGGCTTTTAGTAATCGATAACTGTCTTAGTAATCGATAACTTTCATAGTTAATTGTTGTGCAAATTCTGTAAAAAATAGTGTATTTTTTTTTATAGAATTTGTGACAAAAAAGGTTGAGAAGCCCTGTCATAAGGTGCAAGGTTTTTAGTTATCGATAACTGCCGTAATAATCGATTACTTCCGATAGTTATCGATTGTAAAAATTCTATAAAAAATTGTGTATTTTTATAGAATTTGAGACAAAGGGGATGAGCAGCCCTATCATAAGGTGCAGGGTTTTTAGTTATCGGTAACTGCCTTAGTTATCGATAACTTCCAAAGTTATTAGTTGTACGAATTCTATAAAAAATTGTGTATTTTTATAAAATTTTATATAAAACGGATGGGAAGCCCTGTTATAAGGGGCAGGCTTTTTAATTATCGATAACTGCCTTAATAATCGATAACTTCCATAGTTATTCATTGTACGAATTCTATAAAAAAAATTGTGTATTTTTATAGAATTTGAGACAAAACGGATGAGAATCAGGGTTTTTAGTTATCGATATCTGCCAAATAATCCATAACATTCATAGTTATCGATTGTACAAATACTATAAAATGTTATGTATATTTTTATTTAAAGCAACATTTTATTACAAAGGTTTTGAATAAAAAAAATAACCGGCAGAGAATATCCGGAGTAAAAAAACTCACAAATCGTTCTTTTTAATTAATTAATTTTTATTTTTTTCATTGAAATTTTTTATATTGAGCTCATTTTATGGTATTCGATTTGGCAAATTCGATAAAAAATTATACAAAGGAATTCAATAAAAAACTTACCGACAGGCACATCTCACAATTCTATTTTTTCAATTATTAAATTTGATAACTAAGTTTAGAAAATGTTTCCATTTGTAATTTTTTTCATGATAGGCTTATTTTACAAAAAATCAATTTTTTTGATTTATTTATTCAAACTTTAACTTCCGATAACTTGGAAAATATAATTGATTTTTTGCAAAATAGCTCAATATAAAAAAAAACAAAATTTTCGAAAACTTAGTAGTTGAGAAGCCCTGTCATTAGGTACATGGTTTTAAGTTATAGATAACTGCCTTAATAATCGATAATTCAATATTTATCGACTATCAAATACTATAAAAATTATGTATATTTTTATTTTATTTTAATAACAAAGGATTTAAAAACCAGTAAGGAAAGGCTAAAGTCGGGCGGGGCCGACTATATAATACCCTACACCACTCTTGTAATATTGAATAACTCTGAAATATAAATTTTGTAGTTCATGAATAAATTTATTTATTTATTCTAAATTTCAAAACGATTGGATGTAAAATACAGCTTCTATAGAACTAAAGAGGAAAATCGGACGAAACATATATATGGGAGCTATAGCTAAATCTTAACCGATTTTCTTCAAATTCGGCAATGTTGGTTCATGGATCAAGAAACTCTACCATTCCAAATTTCAAAACGATTGCATGTAAAATACAGCTTCTATAGGACTAAAGGGCCAAATCGGACGAAACATATATATGGGAGCTATAGCTAAATCTTAACCGATTTTCTTCAAATTCGGCAATGTTGGTTCATGGATCAAGAAACTCTACCATTCTAAATTTCAAAAAGATTGGATGTAAAATACAGCATTTATAGGACTAAAGGTCCAAATCGGACGAAACATATATATGGGAGCTATAGCTAAATCTTAACCGATTTTCTTCAAATTCGGTAGTGTTGGTTCATGGATCAAGAAACTCTACCATTCTAAATTTCAAAATGATTGGATGTAAAATACAGCTTCTATAGGACTAAAGGGCCAAATCGGACGAAAGATATATATGGGAGCTATATCTAAATCTGAACCGATTTCAACCAAATTCAATAGCGATCTTAACAGCTGCGAAATACTCTAAACTGCAAAATTTCAGAACGATCGGAGTGAAACTGCGACCTGTAGTCGACGAACAACTTTACATCCACAGACGGACGGACGGACGGACGGACATGCTTAAATCGACTCAGCTAGTGATTCTGAGTCGATCGGTATACTTTAAGGTGGGTCTAGCTGTGTTATTTTTAGGTGTTACAAACATCTGCCGTGAAACAAACTTATAATACCCTGTACCACAGAGTGGTGTAGGGTATAAAAATAACCGGCAGAGAATGTCCGTAGTGGAAATCTCATAAATCGTTATTTTTTCATTGTTAATTTTGAGAACTATGTTATCGGCAATTTTTTAATTTTTTATATTGAGCTCAATGTTTATTTTTTTAAAGCTAAATTTAATTACATGTATACTAGGATGGGTCAATTTGTATGGAGTCGAAAAGACTCCATCATTTTAATAAATTTTGCCCACGAAACCATAGGTCAAAAATGAATTTCAAGCCCCCAAATATAGGTATTTTTCTACTTAACTGCAACTAGGTCGTTTGGGATTGCAAATGGGCCATATCGGTCAATGTTTTGATATATCTCCCCTATAGAGGTCGCTCCAAAATACGGTTTTGAAGCCATAGATTCCAAATTTTTAAAGCAATTTTGCTGAAACTTTGCAGTTTGTATTCTATTTTGACTAGAATTCATCACATTAAAAATTTTGCAAATCGGCTCATATTTTGTTACAGTCACCCTATAGAGGTCTCTCCAAAATAGGCTTATTTAAATCATAAATACCACATTTCTAAGCATTTTAAGCGAATCTTTGCTGTTTGTGTTTTATTTAGACAAGACTTCAACACAGTAAACATTTTTTAAATCAGTTCATATTTTGTTGTAGTCCACCTATATGTAGATGTCGCTCCCAAAAACGCTTGTTTAAGCCATAAACACCACATTTTCTAGGCAAATAAGCTGAAACTTTGCAGTTTGTATTCTATTTTGGCAAAAATTCATCTCCAAAAATTTAGTCAGTATATATTTTATTGTAAGCCATAAATACCACATTTTTCAGATGAAGAGTTTGGCTAAAGAATTTCGGGGCCTAAAATTTGGCTAAAATTGCAGCGTTAATTTTTTTTAATATTTGCTTCAACCAAAATGATGGTTTGAAGATTTGCTCCATATCCAACGATTTTTCCAGTAATAGAATTGAATGCAATCCATGGTGGAGGGTATATAAGATTCTTAAAGTTTTTTTTACTTGTTTTTGACCTATGGTTTATTGGGCAAAATTTCTTGAAATGACCAGATAACAAGAATCACGAAAAAAATGAACCCGCCCTTATGTATACGTTATGCATAAGTTATCGAAAATATGCTATTTTTATTTTTTTATAATGAGGTTATTTTACAGAAATCATTTTTTTTTTGTTTATTTATTCAAACTTTAACTTCCCATAACTTGAAAAATTGAAAAAATAAACGGGTATATTCATTTTGTGACTCCAATTGTAACACCACTAAGTATTGATCTGAGACCCCATAAAATATATATATTATTAATCGTCGTAAAATTCTAGGACGATTTCGCCATGTCCTTCCGTCAGTCTGTTGTAATCACGCTACATGTGATATGATTTCTTTAAAACAAAAAAACACTTATTGTTAAGGAAATTCAAAAGTTTTTTATTTAATGTGAAGTACAATCGATATAATTAAGTTTTAAATACAACCTCAGTCACATGGCCTCCTCGACTTCTTCTGCAGGAACGAATTCGATGAACCCAATTTTCGAGCACTTTCTGCACTAAATCAAGTCGTATGTCATGAATGGCTCGGCACGTTCAATGTTGACTTGTATAGCTTGAAGAGATTCTGGTTTATTTCGAAAGACCAATGCATCAAATAAACCCACAAGAAATAGTCTAATGGTGTTAAATCAAAACTTCTTGGAGGCCATTCAATATGACAATTTCTTGAAATAATCGAATCTCCAAACTTTTCTCGCAACAATTCAATTGTTTCATTTGCTGTGTGGCACGTAGCTACAATCGGTCAATGGTAAAAAGATAGCTCTTAACGAGAACTAAGATATTACTCATGAGTGTCAAGGTCGTAGGTCGAATGGAAAGTTTTATTTTTTTTATTAGAAAAAAAATGACAGCATCATTTTCAAATGTGAACGGAAAGTTTATTTTTGCTCTAGCTTCTTAATGGTACGTCGGATCGGGAATCGGTCAATGGCAAAAAGATAGCTCTTAACCAGAACTAAAATATTGCTCATGGGTGTCAAGGTCGTAGGTCGTCTGGAAAGTGTTTTGTTTTGGATTTAAAAAATGGACTTAGCGCACGAAAAGTTACAATTGGAGAACGATTTTTTTATACCCTACACCACACTGTGGTACAGGGTATTATAAGTTTGTTTCACGGCAGATGTTTGTAACACCTGAAAATAACACAGCTAGACCCACCTTAAAGTATACCGATCGACTCAGAATCACTCGCTGAGTCGATTTAAGCATGTCTGTCCGTCCGTCCGTCTGTCCATGTAAAGTTGTTCGTCGACTACAGGTCGCAATTTCACTCCGATCGTTCTGAAATTTTGTAGTTTAGAGTATATCGCGGCTGTTAAGATCGCTATTGAATTTGGTTGAAATCGGTTCAGATTTAAATATAGCTCCCATATATATCTTTCGTCCGATTTGGGCCTTTAGTCCTATAGATGCTGTATTTTACATCCGATCGTTTTGAAATTTAGAATGGTAGAGTTTATTGATCAATGAACCAACATTGCCGAATTTAAAGAAAATCTGTTAAGATTTAGCTATAGCTCCCATATATATCTTTCGACCGATTTGGCCCTTTAGTCCTATAGAAGCTGTATTTTTCAACCGATCGTTTTGAAATTTAGAATGGTAGAGTTTCTTGATCCATGAACCAACATTGCCGAATTTGAAGAAAATCGGTTAAGATTTAGCTATAGCTCCCATATATATGTTTCGTCCGATTTTGCTCTTTAGTCCTGAAGAAGCTGTATTTTACATCCAATCATTTTGAAATTTAGAATGGTAGAGTTTCTTGATCCATGAACCAACACTACCGAATTTGAAGAAAATCGGTTAAGATTTAGCTATAGCTCCCATATATATGTTTCGTCCGATTTGGCCCTTTAGTTCTATAGAAGCTATATTTTACATCCAATCATTTTGAAATTTAGAATGGTAGAGTTTCTTGATCCATGAACCAACACTGCCGAATTTGAAGAAAATCGGTTAAGATTTAGCTATAGCTCCCATATATATGTTTCATCCGATTTGGCTCTTTAGATCCAATCGTTTTTATACCCTACATCACACTATGGTACAGGATATTATTTAAGTACAAAATGTCCCAAAAGTAAATTTATGTAAACAATTTATACATGAATTACAAAATTTATATATCAGAGTTATTCAATATTACGAGAGTGGTGTAGGGTATTATATAGTCGACACCGCCCGACTTTAGCCTTTCCTTACTGGTTTTATAATAAAACTGAATATGTAATTTGTAAACACTACTGAATACAATGAAAAACAAATGACAGATCATGACATATTACAAATGGCCGAAACGTCACTTCAAAATCATATCATCCCTATTGGAAAGCCCTTTACTTAAGCTAGGTGGCTGAAATTTGGTACATACACGGGGCAAAATCGCCTTTTTTGATATGTTTGAATCGAAAGAAAATATATTTGGAACACAAATTTGTAAATATTATTTATTTCTTAGCAAATAAATTTTATTTGAAAATCAACAAAAATATATTTGGAACGCATATATTAATATATTACAACAAATTGTATTTGCAAACTAAATTTCTCAAATAAAATATGTGTTTAAATACAAATAAAATTATTATTTAGGAATTTTTCCAAATATATTTTATTTAAAAAATATTTCCAAAACTTTTGGTGAGTTTTTCATATTTCAGTTTTAATTTTTCTTGGGTTTCGAATTGTACCTCCCAGTTATGATACCATATGCAGCATTACCTTCTGTTTTAAATCAATCATTTCAAATTTCTGAGTATTCCAAGCCATCATTAGTTGTCAATCCTCTAAGTACTTTATATTGATCCAAGATTATATGATTTCAATTATTATTTTTTACGAACATTAAAAATTTCTAAAAATTTAACTTTGAATTACTGAAAAATTTTACACAATTTATGTATTTTATAAATACTTAAATGCAAATAAATATTTGTTTCGGAAATAATGGTCCCAAATAAAAACATATTGGAATGTAAACAAATATTTGTTTAGAACAACATCTTCCCAAATACACAATTTTTGTGTGTACCAAATATTACCCCAAGCATATATATGTTTCAAGCCGAATATGTTTGGGACAATATACTACAGAAGCGATTTTTTTCAGCGTGTATACTTCTTATATCTGCAGGTATGTTGGGATTGAAAATGGGCAATATCGGTCCATTTTTGGATATAGTCCCCACATATAGCATCTCCCCAAATTGACTTCTTAACGTCATAGGGACCACAAATGTTTTTTTTTATTCCCGGTATCCTTCACAAGTACAACGGTAGTCATACGTCCATGTTTTGATATAGCCCCCATACAAAGGACCCTCTAGATTTGTCTTCGTAACCCCCACAAAAATCCTAAATTTGAACGAATTGGGTTGTATACGAAACTATTCGCATGCGATTTATGGTGGAGTGTATATAAGATTCGGCATGGCCGAACTTAATCCGTCTTTACTTGTATCCTCTGGATATTCTCTGTATATAAAGGGTGTTCCAACCAAACGTACGAGTTTCATTGTAAATTAAACAAAAAGTTTTCAGAGAATTACCTTAATACTTTTAAATTACTATAGAAGGATTTATGACAATAATATGTGAAACAAAATACCATTCACGGTAACTGCTAGGCCAACCTCATTTTCGAAGAAGTACGGCCCGATTACGCCGCCAGCGCATAAACCGCACCAAACAGTCACTCTTTGTGGATACATCGGCTTTTCAACAATCTCTCGTGGAATCCACTAAGTGTGCCTCGTCAAATTAAGTTGGGCAAATAACTTGACGTTAAGGTGTGACTCACAATTAACATCGTCCATTATTACGTTGTACCACCCTTTATATATTTTGCTCGGTATATATGTATATGCAATTTTTAACGTATTTTAGAATCTTAGTTATGTTCAAAATTGCATTTTTTGCTTCAAATTTGTCTTAAATAAACAGGGTTTTGTTATACCCTACACCACACTGTGGTACACTAGCTGAGTCGATTTAACGACGTCCGTCCGTCTGTCCATGTAAAGTTGTTCGTCGACTACAGGTCGCAATTTCACTCCGATCGCGGCTGTTAAGATCGCTATTGAATTTGGTTGAAATCGGTTCAGATTTAAATATAGCTCCCATATATATCTTTCGTCCGATTTGGGCCTTTAGTCCTATAGAAGCTGTATTTTTCAACCGATCGTTTTGAAATTTAGAATGTTAGAGTTTCTTGATCCATGAACCAACATTGCTGAATTTGAAGAAAATCGGTTAAGATTTAGCTATAGCTCCCATATATATGTTTCGTACGATTTGGCCATTTAGTCCTGTAGAAGCTGTATTTTACATCCAATCGTTTTGAAATTTAGAATGGTAGAGTTTCTTGATCCATGAACCAACATTGCCGAATTTGAAGAAAATCGGTTAGGATTTAGCTATAGCTCCCATATATATATGTTTCGTCCGATTTTGCTCTTTAGTCCTGTAGAAGCTGTATTTTACATCCAATCGTTTTGAAATTTAGAATGGTAGAGTTTCTTGATCCATGAACCAACACTACCGAATTTGAAGAAAATCGGTTAAGATTTAGCTATAGCTCCCATATATATGTTTCGTACGATTTGGCCATTTAGTCCTGTAGAAGCTGTATTTTACATCCAATCGTTTTGAAATTTAGAATGGTAGAGTTTCTTGATCCATGAACCAACATTGCCGAATTTGAAGAAAATCGGTTAAGATTTAGCTGAAGCTCCCATATATATGTTTTATCCGATTTTGCTCTTTAGTCCTGTAGAAGCTGTATTTTACATCCAATCATTTTGAAATTTAGAATGGTAGAGTTTCTTGATCCATGAACCAACACTACCGAATTTGAAGAAAATCGGTTAAGATTTAGTTAAAGCTCCCATATATATGTTTCATCCGATTTGGCTCTTTAGATCCAATCGTTTTTATACCCTACATGAATTACAAAATTTATATATCAGAGTTATTCAATATTACGAGAGTGGTGTAGGGTATTATATAGTCGGCACCGCCCGACTTTAGCCTTTCCTTACTGGTTTTTGTTTAGGTTGAGGTTTTTTATTAACTCACATGTAGGTGGTGCCAATATCGCACCTTATATATTGCAGGCAGTAGTGTTACCATCTTAATTTTTTGTAACCTCTTTAAAGTTTGTGCATATGATCGAGTATAAAGTTTTTCTGTTCTATAATTGTCTTTGGATAACATTTAAAACCTGGGGTCAATTTATTCGACTTTAACTATATTTTACTTATTATACAACGTCTCGAAACTGTGATTTAACTTCTAGTTTTATCAAAAAGGTTCTTGAAACACTCCATCGATGTGTTAGACTTTTGGACCGTAGCAAATGATATATACACTCCTCCAGTTAAAGTAAATTTACCCGAATATTAATTATTGTTTCCGATTTTTATCCAATTATTGTATCGTCGTATCGTCCACCGTTGTTAAATTATTGTACAATAATTAGCTCATTTGCAGCCTACTTAATTATTTCTATCTCAGAATATAGTAAAAATACTGAAACCAACGCAAAGTAAAATTTTAGAAAAAAAATCCTATAAATCTGTTCCCTATTAAATAGCTAATTATTCTGTAATGTTGGGAACATCAATCAAACAATCATCAATAACAATCAGTATATTAAAAAAAATATACACAACCTTAGGACAAAGTCGCTACAGACAAGTGTATGTAATTGTTTTATATTATACTTGTTTCCATAAAAAAAAACACTTATTATTATTCAATTACTGTCATAATTAATAAATAACAATTACACTGTGCGACAGCCAAAATTGCCAGGGGTTCTGACTACGGAGAAAAGTTATATCGGTCAAAAAAAGTTATACGTGCCCCGACGTTTCGCTGGGTCACGTCTCGGAATCGAGATATTGTTAGTTCTTTCTAAAGTGTCACAAGTGTCAAAAATTAGATCTTTCTCAAATTCTCAGAAAATGTTGCCCTAGCTTGTGGGAGTAATGACCCACATTATTAAAAAAAAATTAAATGAAATTGGAGGCAGGGGACAAGATCAAAGTTCAGAAAATTTGATTTTTTCCTCTGTAATGTTTTTTTTAAGTTAATTTTAATGCTACAAATCATAAGAAATTGAAAATAGTAAATATTGTTTCTTAAAGGATTCTCCGTGCACTTTTCATAAAAAATATTATGGCGAATTCTTTTCTGCAAAAAAGTGAAACATTTTCATTGCCCTTTTTCCGAAAACGGCACTTTTGTGATACTTTTTTGAAATTTGGTATTAAGTTACTCGAATTTAGCACAACCTAAAATTTCAAAATTTCAAAAAAGCGATATTATAGTGCAGTTTTCGGAAAAAGGGCAATGCAAGTGTCGCACTTTTTTGCAGAAAAGAATTCGCCATTAATTTTATTCTGAACATTTTCTTTCGGTCACTTTTCGCGGAAATAAAAATATAAATTGCGATATCTCAGAATCGATCCAATTTTGTTCCTTAATTTTTATACCCTCACTTTAGTGTGACGAGGGTATATATCATTTGCTACGGAAAAAAGTGTAACACATCGAAGGAGTGATCTAAGACCCTAAGTATGTTCGGAGGAAATCCGTTTTGGGTCATTTTAAGTCGAATGAGCAATGTCCGTCCGTCTGTCTGTCTGTCTGTCTGTCTGTCTGCCTGTCTGTCTGTCTGTCTGTCTGTGTGTCTGCTGGCTGGTGCGCACGATAACTCTCGAAAGGAGTAACCGATTGACTTCAAATTTGGTATGTGGTAATATTTTGATCTATCTCCGGATGAGTTCGAAGATGGGCCATATTGGTCTACTCCTTCTGGTACCTCCCACACAAAGGGTTAAAATTTAGTGAAATATTGATTCTTTAATAACTTCTATACTACTTATTCGAATCTTTTGAAATTCTGCACATAATATTAGTATATTAGTCGCTATTAACTCGAGAAAAATGGGTGAAGTTGGCATGTCCGTTTTGGTACCTCCCACACAAATGGACCATTTTGCATCAAAATTTAACTGCTTATAACTTTAATACAAGTGCATAAAAATGCTTGAAATTTTCTACAGTATAATGTTTTTGTAGCGCCTATAGTCCGGTAAAAAATGGGCATTATTGTACAGCCCCTTTTGGTACCTCCCACACAAATGGACCGTTTCGTACCAAAAGTAAACGGCTTGTAACTTTAATACCAGTGCATACAAATACTTGAAATTTTGTACAGTGTAATGCTGTTATAGTGCATATTGTCCTGTAAAAAGTGGGCGTTATCACCCCGCCCCTTTTTGTACCTCCCACACAAAATGACCAAATCATACCAAAATTACATAGCTCGTAACTTTAATATACCAGTGCACATAAACGCTTATAGTTCAGCACAATGCAATGTATTTAAGAATGTACTGTTTACCGAAAAATATGTGTATTTGGAAAACCCCTTCTGGTACCTCCCACACAAATTGACAGATTTATTGGCGTATTGTTATATATTACATTACTCACAAAGTGAGGGTATACCTTAGTCGGTTTACCCGACTGAAACTTTCTTACTTGTTTTTACAAAAAATGGTCCATATGTACTCTACGGATGGTGTAAATTTTGAAGTTGGGACGACTTCGATTCAGAAGTTATATTATAATAACTAAAAATCTTCAAAAAATTAAAAAGAAAAATATTTGCATGTGTTTTCAACTATAATTTGTTTGTTGATTTATTTTTCAAATATAGCGTGATCCATTTCGAGGTTCCTTACTTTTTAAAGAAAAAACACAGAAAATTCAAATTGAATGGGGAATGTTTATTATCATTTGAAAGAACATTCTTTGGCATTTATTTTTTGAAAATTATATCTATCAAATGTTGGCCGCGGCTATGTCTCAGATGGTCCCTCCGTTGAGTCCAACTTTAGATGACCCGTTCGAGCATTTCGACGAATGACATGCGTCGAAGCGGGTTTGTCCGCATAAACTTTAGGCTTTACATATCCCCACAGGAAAAAGTCTAACGGTGTGATATTACACGATCTTGGTGGCCAATTGATCTTGGTGGCCAAGACGTGAAATTATCTGCTCACCGAAGTGCTCTCTTAATAAATCCATTGATTGATGCGATGTGTGGCAAGTGGCGCCGTCTTGTTGAAACCAAATGTCGCCGAGATCACGAGCTTCAATTTCAGGCATCAAATAGTCGGTTATCATGGCACGATAACGGTTACGTTCTCACCGGCATCATTTTTGAAGAAACCAAACCAAACCGTTGTTTTTTCTGGATGAAGTGGCAGCTCGAAAACGTCGGATCTTCTAGGGACTTTTCAAGAGCCCATAGAGCGAAGCGATGTCGCTTGGGAAGGTCGGGCGGATTCAGTTCTTGCACAAGCTGTATTTTGTATGCTTTCAATCTAAGATCTCGACGTAAAATGCGCCAAGTCGTTCCATACGTCAGTCCGAGTTGCTGCGAACGGCGCCGAATCGACTCTTCACGGTCTTCGTGTACACTCTCAGCTACAGCCGCTACATTTTCTTCACTGCGTGCTGGACGTGATCTATTCGGTCCAATATTATCCAAAAATGAATGCTGGGTCTCAAGATGAGTGATGGTGTTGCGAATAGTACGCTCAGTAGGCCGATTATGTTGACCATAAGTTGAGCGAAGTGCACGAAACACATTCCTCACAGAACGTGAATTTTCGTAATAAAGTTAAACGATTTGTAAACGTTGCGCAGGCGTAAGTAAGTCTTTCCATGATGAAATGCCAAACAATACTTAAAAAAAATAACATGACAGCATGACACGACTCACACGTGATCGGTCAAAAAAAGGCTATTGAAAAAAGTATCTCTACTTGGATCAGCCGTTATTTTTATACCCTACACCACACTGTGGTACAGGGTATTATAAGTTTGTTTCACGGCAGATGTTTGTAACACCTGAAAATAACACAGCTAGACCCACCTTAAAGTATACCTATCGACTCAGAATCACTAGCTGAGTCCGTCCGTCCGTCTGTCCATGTAAAGTTGTTCGTCGACTACAGGTCGCAATTTCACTCCGATTGTTCTGAAATTTTGCAGTTTAGAGTATTTCGCAGCTCTAAAGATCCCTATTGAATTTGGTTGAAATCGGTTCAGATTTAGATGTAGCTCCCATATATATCTTTCGTCCGATTTGGCCCTTTAGTCCTATAGAAGCTGTATTTTGCATCCAATCATTTTGAAATTTAGAATTACTCGACATAAAAAAATCTTCAACATTTTGTTCATGAACGGTATAGGTAATCAAAAATAATCTCGTGTGGATAATAATGTGTGGAATTCAGAATATGTTGTGCAAAATGTTTTACACAAAAATAAAAAATCAAAGCAACAATCATTAAATTCAAAGCACAGGGTTAAGCGATATTTGCATAAAGGTTTTGTGTTTTTTCGGTGTACTAAAATGTGTGTCAAATATTTCCACATCTCATAATAGTGATGAATTTGTAATATGGCATTTTTAATTTTGTTATGAGCTGTTTTGTTTTTTGTTCAATAAATAAAATAGAAATTAATGAAAACTGGTTTTAATTAATTGTTGGTAGTATATGACTGACAAATTGTCAGAACAACCAATTTTTTAAAACAGTTGATTGTGGCAACTACAACAGATAATTTAAGCCACCATTTTCTTAGTTGGCGCAACCAAATATGATTGTTGTCAACATGGAAGCAGAAGTATACCACAACCAAAATATTGGTTGTCCTGATGGAATCACATGATAGTAGACAGAACTGGCAAAATTCGGTTGAGGCAACCAAACTGTATTCTGTGTGTAGTATTAGTTTCTTGGTCGCTATCATCTTGAGAAAAATGGGCAAAGTTGCCACGCCCTCTTTTGGTACCTTCCATACAAATGGACCATTTTGCATCAACAGTTAACGGCTTATATCTTTGATTCCAGTCCTTAGAAATACGTACTTGAGATTTTGTGAAGTCTACTGCATCTATAGTACCTACAGTCCCATAAAAAATGGCCGTTATTGCCACGCCCCGGTGGTACCTCCCACACAAATCGATAATTCAGCACAAAAAGTTAACTTTGATTCCTGTCAATAGAAATACTTGAAATTTTGTGAAGTGTAATGCCTTTACAGCCCCTATGTATAGTCCCGAGCAAAATATATGTTATTACCACTTATCCCTTTTACCCCTATTGGTACCTCCCATACAAACGGACCATTTTGCACAAAAAGTATAACTTCGATTCCTGTCCATACAGACACTGGAAATTTTGTACAGCGTACTGTTTTTATAAAACCCATAATATATTTTGGTACCTCAAAATTGGCAAAATAAAAAATATGAAAAAGAATTTATGAGAATTTCCCTATTATTATATATTTATCCACAGACTTTTTGCAAATAGACTTTTTTCTATTCGTTAGGATTCTAGCTTTCAAAAAATGGAACAAAATAATTTTTGGCGATTTTTTTCTTCTATTTTTTATGGAATTTTTGTGTCAGCAAAAAACGATTTTTTTAAACAAAATCAAATTTGTATAAGTTGGCGTGGAATTTTGCTAATTAAGCATAAAGAGCTATATTTGCAACTTTTGTGTCTTTGGCGACCCACACTGAAATTTTACGGCAAAAATTTTTGTAGAATATTTTAAAAGGACTTTTTTGATTTTTTCGAAAAAGGGTTAAATTTACCCCTTAAGAAGGAAGCTAGAGGGTTAAGATCTTCCACAAAAATGATCTTCATAAAATTCCACTATAAATTCTGACAATAAGAAATCTCTCTCAGACATAAACTTACAGCAATTTTTCCATTTAGTATAATGCTCCCTTCGATCAAAAAATGAAAACTTTGAGCGTCTCAAAAAAATTCAGACCAGCTGGACCATTTATTTTTTTCATTTAGTATAATGCTTCCTTCGACCAAAACATGAAAACTGCTCAATATTCCCTTTCAGAATTATAGGGTCGCTATTCTGTTCCAAATAATTAATTACAATTATCGTTATACAGGGTGGCTGATGAATATTGCTACATTAAGAAACTCAAATAACTTTTTTTCAGTGTTTGGAATTCAGTTTTCTTTTATTCATGTTAAAGCTCATTAAATTTAATTAAATATAGCTTAATTAGTTTTAAAAATAATGGAATTTAAATGCCCCCCTGCTCGTTGATGCATGTGCGGCATCTTACCAAAAAGTTGTTCATTACTGCTTGAGAGTTGAGACGGGAATAGCCGCAATTGTTTCTCGAATGGATTGCTTTAGTTCATTGAAATTTGTTGGTTTTGCTTTGTAGACTTCCTGTTTGCAATAACCCCCCTAAGAAAAAGTCAGGTGCAGTAAGGTCAGGCGACCTGGGGGGGCTCGTCAGACATGAAAAGACAGTTCAACATGTTTCCGTCCTCTTCCACCATTTGAAGCATCTTCTGGCAAAATTCCAAGCGAATCGGGAAGTCTGCTGAGTTCACTTTGTTGTCTATTTGAATTTTATATGGGAATAACTCCAAATCTTTGGGCATAATTGACTGCAATGACTGTCTGCTTATACCCATTTGAGCAGATAAGGTTCTTGTCGAAACTCTTGGATTGTTTTGTATGACATCAGCTACAGCAGCGATTGTTTCCTCCGACCGAACTGAAGGGTTTCGATGGTAAGGCCTTCTGTTGACTGTCCCATGCTCGGAAAAATTTTTAACAAGTCTCTTTATGGTCCATCTGCTCGGAGGATTGTCGCCAAACGTGCCCCTATACTCTCTTTGAACCGAAACTACGGACTTCAGTGCGTAATAGCGGCGGACAATCCAAATTCTTGTTTCAGTGTCCCAGTTATCCATTTTTGTGAAATCTAAAAATCAATCTGCAAAATGAAAAAAAATTAACCAGATTCATTAAATAGAAAAAAAGTTATTAAATTTATTTTTGGTAGCAGCTTTCATCAGCCGCCCTGTATGTACGAATATATTACAAATGACAACGATTTCAATAATTGTTAATGGGTTTTCCAATAGCGATGATTTTGAAGTGACGTTTCGGCCATTTGTAATATGTCATGATCTGTCATTTGTTTTTCATTGTATTCAGTAGTGTTTACAATTTCATCATGGAGAGATACGCAAGAACAAAGTTTACAAATTATTCAGTTTTATTATTAAAATAAAAATATCTAGCACTGAACTGAAAAAACCCCAACAGAAGAAAAAACAAACTGATATGGCTCTTAATAGCTCATTATTGCGGTTTTTAATCGCAGGAAGAAGATCACTACACGGAGGAAAATCGTCATTTTTGATATGTTTGAATTGAAAGAAAATATACTTGGAAACGATTTTTTTAAATATTATATATTTGTTAACAAATAAATTTTATTTGAAAAAATCAAGAAATTTAGTTTGGAACGCATATATTAAAATAACAGGTGGCGCAAAAGTAACCTTTCGATGTTATGTTAGACGCGATTGGCGGTCAGCAGCTGACAGCTGATGCACCGTCTGGACTTTGTACGGAAACATCTTCAAATCTTGTACCAAAATTCGCTGTAGAGACCGTCGACTGATACCCATTTGCGTGGCACGTCGTCTGGTCGATGTCGACGGCGCTTCCATGACATCCTCGGCTACAGCAGCAATATTCTCTGCAGAAAGGCTTCTCCGGGGTCTGCCACGCCTGGCAGCATCTCGTGTTGTGCCAGTCTCTTCGAGGCGAGCGGCTAAACGTCGCAGTGTTTCACCAGTAGGCGTTGGACGGCCAGGAAATCTGTGCCAAAGTCACCGACCGATTACACTATGCAACAAATGAACACTTTTTGAAAAATACACGATCCTGACTGTATAGCTTCGATTCTACTACCAAATGGTAGTATAACCCTATACTCAGTTTGGCGAGATTGGTGACCAATTTTTTTTTATGGGCCTCGAAAGATTCGGAAAATCAGTGGACCCCCTGAAAAAGGTGTCATCGGTTTTTGAGCAACAGCTACTTCAGACTTGGTGATAGCGCTTAACTATATTTGGCAATAATGTAGCTAAGAACACGTAGAATAATGTAGCTAAGAACACGTAGAACATGCCAAAAAAATTTTGTTTTCCTGCACTTTTTTTCGAAAAACATAGTATTAAATTTATTTTTTTTCACTTTTTTCGGCATAACTTTAAGGGATCGCTGATTTTTTACTAACAATATTTGGCAATATTGTAGCCATATTGTAGGTAAATCTGAACAACTTTTTTGAACATATCAATACAATCTGAACGTGTCTAGGCACCTTAAATAGCTCAAAAATCCACATTGTAGCCCAAAAATGTAAGTATTTCACTGTTATGAAACAAAAATATATTTTTCTGGTATAGGGTATGTTCAGCAATTTTATAGAAAATATTAAGGCCAATATTTTTGTGGAACATTTTAACCCTCTAGCTCCCCCACATAACTGTAATTTTTGGCCCCATTTTAACAAATCGTAAAAAACTCCCCTTTAAAGTGGGAGGGCGGGGATGAAATGTTCTACAAAAATGTTCGCCATAAAATTTTACTATATGTGTCAGAACACACTAAAACCCAAATCTTAACACTCTTAAAATATACAAAGTTATTGTTTGAGAAGTTTTCCAAATATGAAAAGGTTTTAAAAAGGGTTTTTATACTTTGCTGACTTATTCGAATTTTAGTTAGTTTTTCCTAGTTTTCGAATACATCTTTATAGCTAAAAATTTCTTAATTTATAAATATTCCAATTCATCACTTTTTGTCAATCCATCAATGCAATTTTTATTTACGAAAGATTATTCGATTTAAGTTTTAATTAAATTTTACAAACATATACAAATTATAAAAACGAATGTTCTATGAACATCTGAAAAACAAAAAAACAAGTAAGAAAGTTTCAGTCGGGTAAACCGACTAAGGTATACCCTCACTTTGTGAGTAATGTAATATTGAATATTACTCGAATTATTCTGTCAATTTGTGTGGGAGGTACCAGAAGGGGTTTATCAAATACACATTTTTTTCGCTGAACATTAGATACTTTAAATTCATTGCACTGTGCCGACTTATAAGCATTTATGTGCACTGGTATAAACGTTATGAGACATTAAATTGTGGTATGATGTGGGCATTTTGTGTGGGAGGTACAAAAAGGGGCGTGGCAATAACGCCCATTTTTCACATGGCTATAGATACTATAAAAACATTACACTGTACAAAATTTCAAGTATTTTTATACACTGGTTTTAATGTTATAAGCTGTTAACTTTTGGTGCAAAAAGGTACCTTTGTGTGGGAGGTACCAAAAGGGGCGTGACAACAACACCAATTTTTCCCTGGACTGTAGGCAATATAAAAGCATAATACTGTACAAAATTTCAAGTATTTTTATACACTGTTATTAATGTTATAAGCTGTTAACTTTTGGTGCAAAATGGTGCATTTGTGTGGGAGGTACCAAAAGGGACGTGGCGACTTCGCCCATTTTTCTCGAGTTGATAACGACTAATAAGCTAATACTATGTGTGGAATTTCAAAAGATTTCGAATAAGTAGTATAGCAGTTATTAAAGGATCAATATTTCACAACATTTTAACCCTTTGTGGGGGAGGTACTAGAAGGAGTGGACCAATATGGCCCATCTTCGAACTTAGCCGGAGATAGAAAAAAATATTACCACATACCAAATTTGAGGTCAATCGGTTACTCCTTTCGAGAGTTATCGTGCGCACCAGCCAGCAGACAGACAGACAGACAGACAGACAGACAGACAGACAGACAGACGGACGGACATTGCTCATTCGACTTAAAATGACCCAAAACGGATTTCCTCCGAACATACTTGGGGTCTTAGGTCACTCCTTCGACGTGTTACACTTTTTTCCGTAGCAAATGATATATACCCTCGTCACACTAAAGTGAGGGTATAAAAATAGTCTTTACATTGCCAAAATAAATAATTACAAATACCTATATCTTTGTTTCGGAAATACTAGTTCCAATTAAAGAAATATTTGAATGGGAGCATATTTTTGTTTAGAACAATATCCTCCAAACATATAATATTTGTGTGTGTCAAATATTATATATTTCGAGTATACCCTAAACATATGTATATTTCAAGCCGAATATGTTTGGGACTATATACTATAGAAGCGATTTTTTTTCAGCGTGTATGAAGCAATCCGCCCTAATGTACTTATACGTATGTACAAAAACCAATTGATTTTGCATTTGCATTGTCGTTTCGCTGAATCTCGTAAAATTCGAACGAAGAGAACTGATAACAACAAAAAAAAATTGCCGAGGAAATAATGCGCTTTTCGGAATGCAAAGAATAACAACATTTTAGTTTACTTTTTAACTTAGAAATGGACAATGCAAATCGCCGCGAGACGCATGTGGTCGACGACAAAGAGATATTTCGAAAAATATCGAGTGATAAGGCCGTAAATTTAAAATTTACAGATCTGTTATATGAAGTGAAAGATCAAAGTAATGGAATAAAAAAAATAAAACAAATATGTGGTACTCGTAAAAAAAGAAAAGAAAAGAAACAATAACAAAAAATAACACTATGCAATAAAATGAGTAGGCTTTAGAATGATTAGATTAAATTAAATTAAATTAAAGGGTTGAATGCAACAAAATCACAATTAAGGATAAACTTAAGTACATATTATAAATAATAATAATATTCTGTTGTGAAAGGATTTTTACAGCCAGTTTCTCTATGTCGAACGATAGCGATGCGAACGAAAAACAACTGATTTTAGACCTACAAACTGGCATCAGCCAGTATGTTTGCATTCGCTTTGTCGTTCTGATACCTTTTAGTAGGTCAAAAGTCAGCTGTTTTTCGTTCTCATCGCTTTCGTTCGACATAGAGAAACAGGCTGTTAATCTATCGTAAAAAGTAGAGGAAAGCTCAAACATTGTCTGTACTGTATTTTAAGGTACAAATCGCTCCCTCACTTCCAGAGTGACAGAAATCTAAATTTTACATTTAGAGGTTGCCTTACAAAATGGCGAATTATAAATAAATATAACATAAATTAATCTCAGCGAAATTAAGATTATTAGTAAACAGCCATATTTCAGTTAATTTCAACCTTTTTAAACATCTTACGATGGCGGACCCTAAATTAGCCGACCTAGCAAAGAAAACACAACAAATTTTGAAACATTTTCTTTAAAAAATAAGCCGAAGGAGCTAAATCTGCCGTATATGTAAGGTGCGTGCTGCAGCAGTTCGAACTTTAATTCATTGATTTTGGCCATCGCAATAGTGAATGTGTTAACTGGTACCTTGTCTTGATTGTGAGCAAACGCGGCACCCATCTTGCGCATAGCTTTCTCATCAACAAATTTCCCGTCAATATGCGATGTATAGCACTTTTTGAAACGCCTGTGACTTGTTCACGAACCTTCAACCTACGGTCATCCAATACCATTCTGTGGATTTTTTTTACACGTCTACAACAAATCTATAGATAAAATAAATAAGGAGATCACAGCAGGACCATCGACATCTTAAGTGTACGAGTGGTCCATCTAGACGTTTCTTCTTGCATTTGAAGCCGTTGCATTTTTTGTGGGGCACCGTGAAGGACCCATGTTGGGCGACCAATCCATTAACGATTCACAGTTTCTTAAGGCGAATATAGAGCAAGTCATTCGTGAAATAGAGGCAGTAAACCGTCATCAAGGGTTTCAGGGTTCAAAATTGGGTTCAGGCAGCCACATTAATGAAATGGTGTTCCATAAATATTGAAAATATTTTCTCTTTCGAATAAACCAATAATATGACAAACAAAAAAATTTTAATTTGGAAAAAAGCTTTTAATTCCTAAAAAAACATAAATTTCAACCACCCTTTATGTGTGAGAACCACCCTTACTTTATGCAGATGTCCAGCTGGTCTATCTATTTCTTAGTGACGACCAGTTATTTACTTCTTAGTTGACAACTGGTTGGGTTATGTACAGGGTTGCCCATATTCGACGGACCCATGTTTTTTTAAAAAAAATCAAAGAAAAAAATAAAAATTTGGCGGTTCGCAATCTTAATCATTTAATTTGTTCCAAGTAGATTTGTTTACATCAATTTTTGAATATGATGTCTCTCAAATGGCCGCCTCTGGCGTTGATGGCGTATTGTGTCTTTTTTGCAGCATTTTCCATCGTTTTCGCCAACATTTCGGCCGGAATAGCGGCTATTTCTTCACGAATGTTGTCCTTGAGCTCTTCTACGGTCCTTGGCTTGTTAACGTAAACCTTTGACTTCAAATATCCCCACAAGAAGAAGTCAGGCGGCGTCAAATCGGGCGAACGCGGTGGCCAGTCCAAATCACCACTTTTCGACATCAAACGGCCCGGAAACAAATTCTTCAGAAAATCGATTGTTATGCGACTTGTGTGCGGTGGAGCGCCGTCTTGTTGAAACCAGAACTGCCTCATACGCTTTCGACGAATAATTGGCATCACAAAATTGGTCATCATGTCGCGGTAACGCTCCTGGTTGATGGTAACAGCATGGCCATTTTCGTTTTGGAAGAAAAACGGCCCAATGTGACTTTTTCGTCATGAAGAGGCAATTCTTGAATCTCCTGAGGATTTTCAGTGGCGTAAATACGGCAATTTTGCTTATTTACGGTCCCATTCAATGTGAAATGGGCTTCATCGGACATGAGTTTTGAGCTGAGTTTTGAGTTTTCACAATTGACTTCTTCTGTTGAATGTAAATTTCAACTATTTCAGAGCGCTCGCGTGGCGTGTATTGTTCCATGGTAAAAATCTGCTTGGACTGACGCTTCAAACGCGGTATGTCATTAAGCGATCTGACATCTCTGTCAAAAGTTATGGCGTTGCCAGATGGGTCCGTCGAATATGGGCAACCCTGTATTTCTTAGTATGCGACCAGTTGGCTTACATATTCCTTAGATGACAATCAGTTGATTTATCTATTTCTTAGTAGACGTCGATTTGGCTTATCTACTCCTTAGTAGAGCAACGATTGGGTTATATATTGCTTAGTAAATGATCAGTTGGGTTATCTACACCTAAGTAGACAACCAGTTGGTTTATCTATTATGGGTCCAGTTGTGTTATTAATAGTAATCTGCGGCCAGTTGGGCTACTATTTAGTTGACAACCATTTAAGTTATCTATGGGTTATCTACTCTTTAATTGATTATGATAGAAGAATAGAGAACTGTTGGGTTCTAGTCTTAGTAGTCAGTTGGGTTATCTACTCCTTACCAGTTGAGTTGGGTTATATATTCTTTAATAAATATTATCCACTTCATAGCAGTCGACCATGTGGTTAATATAATCCTTACTCAATGACCAAATAAGTTATTTACTTCTTAGTAGGCGGCCAACTGTATTACCCGCTTCATAGTTGACGACCGGTTGGGTTGTCTAGTCCTTAGAAGTCGACCTGTTGGTTGATCTATTATATAGTAGACATCCAATTGGGTTATTTACTCCTTAATAGGTGGCCAGTTGCATTATCTACTTCTTAGTTGAAGACCAGTATACTACTTCTTAGTATACAATCAGTTGGTTTATCTACTCCTTATTTAACGATCAGTTGTGTTATTTACCCCTTAGTTGACGACCACTTGGGTTATCTACTTCTTAGTTGAAGACCAGTTGGGTTATCTACCCCTTAGCAGACAACCAATTGGGTTATCTATTCCTTAGTTGACGTTCAGTTGGGTTATATATTCCGTAGTTGAAGACCAGTGGAGTTATATATTTCTTAGTTAACAACCCGCTGGGTTATCTACTTCTTAGTTGACTACCAGTTGTATTATCTACAACCTAGCAGTGTTAGGTTATTTACTCCTTAATAGGCGGCTAGTTGGGTTATCTACTCTTAAGTATATGACCAGTTAAGTTATACAATCTTTATTTAACGATCAGTTTGGTTATCTGTTTCATAGTAAACGACCAGTTGAGTTATTTATTCCTTAGTAAATGATCAGCGGGGTTATTTACTTCTTAGTTATGTTATCGACTTTTTAGTTGAAGACCAATTGGGTTCTCTATTCCTTTATTGACGAACAGTAGACGACCAGTTGGTTTATATTTTCCTTACTAAATCACAAATAAGTTATTTACTCCTTAATAGGCGACCAGTTGTGTTATTTACTCCTTAGTATGTGGCCAGTTGGATTATCTACCCCATAGCAGACAACCAATTCCTTAATTGACGGTCAGTTGGGATGGCTATTCCGTAGTTGAAGGCCAGTGGGGTTATATACTTCTTAGTAGGAAAAAGGTGGGTTATCTACTTCTTGGTTAACGACCAGTTCGGTTATCAACTTCTTAGCTTCTTATCTACTTCTTATTACTCCTTAATAGGCGGCCAGTTGGATTATCTACTCATTGGTAGAAGACCAGTTAGGCTTACTAATCTTTAGTTTGGTTATCTATTGCTTGGTAATGGCCAGTTAGGTTATTTATTCCATAGTAAATACTCAGTTGGGTTATTTACTCCTTAGTTATGTTATCTACCCCTTAGATGACGAATGGTTAAATTATCTACACCTTAGAAGACGACCTGTTGGTTTATATATTCCTTTCTGAATGACCAAATAAGTTATTTACTCCATAGTAGGCGACCAGCTGTATTACCTGCTCCATTGTTGACGACCACTTGGGTTGTCTTCTCCTAATTAGACGACCTGTGGGTTTATCTACTCCAAAGTAGACATGCAATTGGATTATTTACTCCTTAATAGGTGATCAGTTGGCTTATTTACTCCTTAGTAGGGGCCAGTCGGATTATCTATTCCTTAGTTGAAGACCACTTGGATTATCTACTTCTTATGAGACAACCTGTTGGGTTAGCTATTCCATAGTTGAAGACCTGTGGGGTTTTCTACTCCTTAGTTAACGACAACTTGGGGTTCTACTTCTACTAGCAGCTGGGTTATTTACTCCTTGATAGGCGGCCAGTTGGGTTATCTAGCCTTTAGTTAACGACCAGTTTGGTTATCTTTTCCTTAGTAAATTACCAGTTGGGCTATTTGTTCCATAGTAAATGATCAGATGTGTTATGTAATCTACTCCTTAGTTGACGACGCCTTAGAAGACGACCTGTTGGTTTATATATTCCTTACTAAATGACCAAACAAGTTATTTACTACTTAGTAGGCCTCCAGTTGGATTATCTACTTCTTAGTTGAAGCCCAGTTGGGCTATCTACTTTTTAGTATACAATCAGTCCTGATTTGATGATCAGTTGGATTATCTACTTCTTAGTTGAAGACCAGTTGGGTTATCTACCCCTTATCAGACAACCAATTGGGTTATCAAATCCTTAGTTGACGATTGGTTTGTCTACTCCATAGTAGACGTCCTGTTGTTTTATCTACTCTCTAGTAGATGTCCAATTGGGTTATTTAGGTAGCCAGTTGGATTATCTACTTCTTATTTGAAGACCAGTTGGGTTATATACTTCTAAGTCTACAATCAGTTGGTTTATCTACTCATCAACTAAGGGGCTATTTACCCCTTAGTTGACGACCAGTTGGGTTATCTACTTCTTAGTTGATGACCAGTTGGGTTATCTACACCTTAGCAGACAACCATTTGGGTTATCTATTAATTAGTTGACGATCAGTTGAATTATATACTTCTTAGTAAACAACCAGTTGGGTTTTCTACTCCTTAGTTGACGACCAGTTTGTTTATTTTCTTCTTAATAGGCGGCCTGTTGGATTATCCACTCCTTAGTTGAATCCAGTGGTTTATCTATGTAATTCTTAGTAGACGATCTGTTGGATTATCTACTCTTTAGTAGAGGACCAGTTGCGTTACTTTCTCCTTAGTTGACGACCAGTTGTTTTATCTACTCCTTAGTCGACGAACAGTTGGGTAATCAGTAGTAGAGCAACAGTTTTTGAACTTTTAGTCATTAAATTGGTTCTAAATGAAACTTATGCTGTGTATGACATTGAAGGGTCAGGTACATAAAGGGTTTTCCAACAAGAGGTGTTATTTTGGTATTCAAAGAAAAATTCAATTTTTTGAGATAAATGACCGGATGTTTATTTCATAATAAAGAGGAAGGTATGCCGTTAATAATGAAAAACAACATCAGCCAAATGGCCACCACAACCACGCATACAGGACCATATCCTTTTCATGAAATTTTCCTTAACCAAATCGCAAAGTGGCTGCCGTATGTCCTCGATAGCCTCACGAATTCTATCTTTGAGGTCTTGGATCGACGCTGGGCTGTTGGCGTAGACCTTATCTTTCACGTGGCCCCAAATGAAGAAGTCGCAAGGTGTTAAACCACAAGATCTCGGTGGCCAATTGTGATCACCTCTTCGAGAGATAACACGGTCCGGAAACTTTTCCCGTAACAGAGCAATGATTTCGTTGCTTGTGTGGCACGTAGCGCCGTTTTGTTGAAAGTAAACGTTGTCCAGATCAATACCATCCAACTCCGACCATAAAAAATCATTAATCATCTCTCGATAGCGCAATCCAGTCACCGTAACTGTTGATCCAACCTCATTTTCGAAAAAGTAAGTTCCAATGACCCCGCCGGACCATAAACCGCACCAAACACACGTTGAGGATGGAGAGGCTTCTCAACAATAACTTTTGGGTTTTCCGAGCCCCAGATGCGACAATTTTGCTTGTTGACGTAGCCACCAAGGTGGAAAAGGGCCTTATCAGGCCAAGAGGATTTTAGATTTTTCGAATTTTAATAATTTCAATGCATTGTTGAATCGTGTATCGTTCCATTTTTAGTAATGACGTAGTTTCTACTTGTCAAAGAATAAAAGCTTCAAAAGTGACTGCTACCGAAATTCCGGGTGATTCAAAATAACACCTCTTGTTGGAAAACCCTGTACATTAGTTCGCGTAGATGGCTTACCCCAGAGGAGAAGGCCGGTTGTGACATCTACTCCTTAGAAAACGACCAGTTGGGTTATCTGCTGCTGAGCTGACAACCAATTGGATTATCTACTATTTAGTAGACAACCAGTATGGTTATTTATTACTTAGTATATGAACCGTTTGGCCATTTACTCCTTAATAGGTTGCCAGTTGATTTATTTAATCCTTAGTAGGCGGTCAGTTGGGTTGTATACTCCGTAATGGATGAGTTCTCTTTTCCTTTGTAAATGACCAGTTTGGTTATTTACTCCTTAGTAGAGGACCATCTTCCCCTTAGTATATAGTAGTAAATAGTAACCATTTAATTGGTTCAGAATGTAACTTATGCTGTGTCTGACATTGAAGGATCAGGTGTGAGGCCAGTTCTTGGATACAGTCCCTATTTTTTACTTTACATTGAGCATTACTAAGTTTAAATAACGGGATATTGGACCGGTACAAAATCACAGATTGATCTGTTCGCAGATTGTGCATTTTATATGAAATTAACCGGTACCTCTAACATAGCATTGTCATTGAGGGTGGTGAATTGTCACCTTCTGATAGATCTAAGTACTGACCTAAAAGAATACCTACATAACCCGACCCTTACAAATTTTGCTATTTTAACTCCACCCATTTAGATTTAGAACACCCAATATTCTACTATATTATTGAAATGTATAATACTGAAAATTACTTTACAGGTTTGGCACAGTGTTATTGATTGTTGGCATTCTTAAAACATATGCATACGAGTAATTGTCATTGTTTGTCGTAGAAGTATTTGCATTGCATATCAGTTATTATTTCTAAGAAATAAATATTGTATTTAAATTTTAATAAATTCATTTTCTTCTGTCAAAAAAGCAAACAAAGTGATTCTGAATAGTGTGAGTGGAGAATTTCGTGCGGGTGAATTATCGGCCATTATTGGACCATCTGGAAGTGGAAAAACGACTTTAATAAATCTTTTGGCCGGTTATCGGTAGGTAATCGTAATCGTAGTATTCGAACACTTACTGAATGCGAGAGACATTCGAGTGAAAATAGTTTTAACTATGAATATTTTTTTTCAGAAGTCCTAATTAAAATCTATTTTTATTTGCCAATTAACTCTTTTGGAAATAAACACAACAAGTTTTTGAAGCTACACGTATTCTCTGCGTGGAAATTTATTTATGTCTATCCAAGAAAACTGCTTGAATTTACCTCCAAATATTTCGTATTGATTAAGTTTCCTAAAAAATCGCCTACTTTTTGCAAACATATAATCTAATAAAATTATTATCAAAAACCATTGAAATTATGGCTGATAAAATTGCGAATTATTAGCTGGCTTCCCAGTTATCCGTTAATTGTCTAGTGCCGAGGTGCTTATGCAGCCCTACTAATCCTTATCGCATGACAACCGTTTTACGAGTACACTCGTACTGTATGCGGCATAAAATGCAGTGGTTTTATTTTTAGAAATTGTAAAAAAAAATATATTTTGTTTCGGTAAAATTTTAAAAATGTTAAGTATGTAAATACCGGTCAATGCATATTACAAGAACAACACTAGGGATGCACCGTCACAGAAATTATGCGGTTAAGGGATGTGAATTTTTTTATGCGCATTTTTGGAAATCTCAAATCCAAAGAATTTTTTTTTTAATTTTATAGATATTTTTGTGGCCAAAAAAAGAAAAGATAGACCCATAGTTTATTGGACGGCACGCAGAGAGATTGAAGGTCTTAAAGGCCGGGTTAGGCAAACGTAACCGTAATTTATCTTTACCGTTCCTGTAACGTTGCCCGTTTGAGCGATTAGTCAACGTTGAGAAAACGAGTCATATGTTCTGACAACAACAACACATAAGTAAACAAAAAAGTCGCGATTTCTTTTTGTTTAGATTTATTAAAATTGAAGTTAAAAATAATGTTAATAAATTTGTGTTTTTAAATCTGTGTAGAATTTACAATAAAAGTAATCAAGAAAATATCGTCGGATAAGAAGATGGGGTGGATGTCCTATAAACAATGACTGGGCGAAAGCCGGACACTAGAATGCCTATGGCAGTTTTTAATTTGTTATTAATATTAATAAAATATGAGTTAACTACGCCAAAGCAACGGATTAGACCGGCAGAGAGACTAGCAATAACACCACTGTATGTCAAATATTGCTTTAAGCTGAGTATAGAAGATTGCCAGATCGGACAACGTTATCAACCCTGTTAAAGTGCTGCAAATATACGGACAATGACAGATTGTTAGGCAAAGGTGAATTGACAGTTCAGACGATTGCAAGAAAACATTACAATTTCATATTTTTAAAATATATTTTGTAAATATGTATATTAGGGCGGGTTGATTTGTATGGATGAAAAAAAAAATTAAAAATCGTATACACAGAGCCGAAAATACAATGATTTTTTTAACCATGTGTCTGGTTAAATTTTTCATGGTAAATGTTTGATTACGAAGACAAAAATAACCTTATATAAGTTCAAATGTACATGAAAAATGGTTAAGTTAACATTATATATGGTTGGTTTTTTTGAAAGAGAGGCAGAAAAATGTGCGAGATAAACAACAATTCGGCTCTGTTGTGGTCGACGTTTTTCAACTGCTTTGTGTTAGACGAAGTTGAGTATTAAGTTAAACGAAGTTGAAACGAATGCGACTGTCGTCATAAGAGAATTTATCTCGCTCATTGAAAACACCACCAAATGCCAGCTTCGGTGCTTTATCGAGTGTGGGAGTTCAGTTGGTGTTGAATAGTCGATGGGACTAGTGCTGTTGTCGGAAGCTGTTGGTATAGAGGTAAGTAGTAAAACATTTTGTAAAGAACTACATTCATAAGTATGTATGTACATATGTGTATTTAAAAAGTGAAATAATAAAATATGTGTGTTAAAAATGTTAATAGTGTTTTGTGCCTGTTTAATTATAGTAAAGGCGAATGTAATATTAATATTATTTTTTGTGATTATGCGATTACAATTGTGAAATTCAGTGGTTAAGAGTGGAAAAAAATATGTACACGCTGTCGCATTAACTGAGCATGAAAAAACAACAATGTATGTACGTAAGTATATGCAGCAGCAAGCAAACATACGGAGAGAAGTGATGAGTACGTGTGGGTATGTGTTCATCTTGTCTTTTCGTTTGAACACTTGTGGCTGCTACGCCGTACATACATACGTTAGTTTTTTTTTGTTGTGCGATGTTGATACTGTTAAATGTACATACATACATATGTTGTTAGAAGTGCTTTCGTAATACCTACATACATACATATAAACGATGTTTTTGTTTTTTTCTTTTCAGTTGTTTATTTTTCTGTGCCTTGCGGCTGCTTGTGCTGGGAGTCCGGCCTTGAATCTGTTGGTAAGTTGTGACAATACTAGAAACTGTTGATAAGCTGTACCAATACTAGTTGTAGTGTGCGAAGTAATTACAGGAAAAGTGGTATGCATGCATACATTTGTTTTGTTATACCCTCACTTTAGTAATACGAGGGTATATATCATTTGCAACAGGCCAAAAGTGTAACACATTGAAGGAGTGATCTAAGACCCTAAGTATGTTCAGCGCATATTAGTTTTGGGTCATTTTAAGTCGAATGAGATATGTCCGTCCGTCTGCTGGATAGTGGGCACGATAACTCTCGAAAAGAGTAACCGATTCACTTGAAATTTGGTATACGGTAATATTTTTTTCTATCTCCGGTTAAGTTCAAAGATGGGCCATATTGGTCCATTCCTTCTGGTACCTCCCACACAAAGGGTTAGCATTTAGTGAAATATTGATTCTTTAATAACAACTCTACCTTGGTCGGTTTACCCGACTGAAACTTTTTTACTTGTTTTTAATATACAATTCAGTGCACTTCCTTGAAGTATCATCCATTGACTTACCCAATCCTTGATTTTTATATCTATTCCGATTATGATTTTGGTGGGACATCGGCTTTCTATCAGATTGCCTTTATTATTAATCTCCTCTCTCCTATAAGTTTGCCGTAAGATCGGACTAAGCTCAGTACCCCAAACTAAGTGCCTAACCGTCCTGGGCCCTTAATAATCGAAAGATTCAGGGAGTTTACGTGGACGGTACCTTTTGAGCGGGGACTGATCACATGTTGGTCAAGCACAGAAACGTAGGCACTTAACTTATAGTCACAGAGCAGATTTTTCCATCAGATCAGCCCATCGGTAAATGCTTACGCTCTTTGAACTACAGAATTTAGGTAAAAAGTCAAAAGATCTTCTTAGAATTGCACCCTTTTTTACATTTATACTTATATTTTTCTAACCTTTTTTTTTCTTTTCAGGTGTTTCTTATACATACATATATATTAACATATATTTTGTACATAAAATAAAAAGTAAAAATGCGAAAGTTAAATTTTTCTTGTTTTATTTAATATAAATATTAAAAATTATTGAAACAACTATGTTTCTGGTTACATGAAGTAACCACTAAATAGTTAAATTAACAATAAAAAAGGTTTCAATAACAATCTTCATAGTTAATAATATTAACAATTTCATTGTTAAATTGAACATGCATTGTTTCAATAAATTAACTATAAAATGTCAATATTAACAATTTTCATGGTTAAAAAATTTAAAAATGCATTGTTAAAGTAACAATTATTATTATAATATTAACAATTTTCATGGTTAAAAAAATCAACCATGGAATAGTTAAATTAAATATTATTATTGTTAAATACCAGTCAACAAGAATATGTTCAAATTAACCTTATATAACGTAGACTCCAAATCATGTTTATTTATGGTTAAGTTAACCTTATATAAGGTTAATTTTTGGCTCAGTGAAGCAAAAACGTAATCTGCATTAAATTCTAAGAAAATTGTCCGAAGAAACCCTGGGTCTAAAATCAAAACCTAATCCGCGCCTCTCGACTTGAAAATGTTTTTCCTCTTCTTTCCCTTAAATTATTTTCTTTTTTTGAAATATATTACGTTTTATTATACACTCACTTTAGTGATACGAGGGTATATATCATTTGCTACGGGCCAAAAGTGCAACACATCGAAGGAGTGACATAAGATTTTAAGTATGTTTGGCGGATATCCGGTTTAGGTCGTTTTAAGTCGAATGAGCAATGTCCGTCCGTCTGTCTGATAGCTGGTGCGCACGATAACTCTCGAAATAAGTAACCAATTGACTTCAAATTTGGTATGTGGTAATATTTTTTTCTATCTCCAGCTAAGTCCGAAGATGGGCCATATTGTCCCACACCTTCTAGTACCTCCCCCACAAAGTGTTAATATTAAGTGAATTATTGATTATTTAATATCTTCTATACTAGTCATTTGAATCCTCTGAAATTCTACACATAATATTATATTATTAGTCACTATCACCTCAAGAAAAATGGGGGAAGTTACCTCGCCCCTTTTGGTACCTTCCACACAAATGGACCATTTTGCTCCAAAAGTTAACAGCTTATAACTTGAATACCTATGCACAAAAAGACTTGAAATTGTGTACTGTGTAATGGTTTCATAGTACCTACAATCCAGTGAAAAATGGGCGAAGTTGCCACGCCCCTTTTGGTACCTCCCACACAAAATGGACAAATCATTTTATCATTTTTTACTTGGGTGAATATTATTTTTAATGAAAAAAATTTTGAGTTTAGAAAATATATAAAGTGCAAAAGAACTACCTTACTAAACAATTTTATTCAGAAAATTCGATTTCTCTTTTTAAAAATAAATTTTTTCTAACATTTATTTTTTTTGACAAAGGCGGGCATATAAATTTTCAAATCGAGAGGCGCGGATTAAGATTTTATTTTAGATACATGGTTTCTTCGGAGAAGTTTCTTAGAATTTTATGTAGTTACTTAAACTATACGATTTAAAAAAAAATCAACCCGCCCTAATGTATATGCAGGATTGCCAATAAAAATACATTATAGACAGTGTTGCAAATAAGTTAAGGTTAAGTTTGCCTAACTCTGCCTTTAAGGCTGGGTTAGGCAAACTTAACCGTAACGCCCCCGTAGCGTAACGAATCAGCTGATTCAATCTGACATATGGAAATCTGTGTAAACCATTAGCCAACGGAAACGAAGAGTAAACGGACGGCTGAATCTGCTGAAACTTGATTTGAACGGTACGTTAACGGGCAAACAAAGTTAGTAAAATAATGACAAACGAATAAATTTATTTGAAACTTTTGATATGTAATGATAAATAAGTAATAAAATTATAAATTAGTAGAAAATAAATATAAAATAAAATTAACTTGTGCTATTTTTGTTGTGAATGCCTGAATGATACAGCACGTTTTTCAAGTTTGGGTTTCAGCGGGCAACGTGACGGCGGCGCTAATGTTAAATTACGGTTAAGTTTGCCTAACCCGGCTTTTACGCTGAAGGCAGACCGCACACCGTAGCAAAGCAATACGAAAATTGCTCAATGTCACTGCTCAAACAATGTTGCGTCGTCATACCGACTGCAGAGAGAGAGAGAGAGAGAGAATATACAATAAACCTGTCCTTATATATATGAAGAAATTTATTTTCTCGGATTTATATCAGGGCAAGCGCTAAATATATTTCATTTGGTCTCAAAAAACCACACACAAAAATTGAGAACGATTGGATAATGTTTAGCCGTGCCTCAAGCAACTCTTTGCTCTTATTATTAGAAATAAGGCAAAAAACTCTTTTTTTAATATTTTATTCAAAATTATTTGAAAAATGAACAGTAAGCTAAAATATTGTTGTGAATTACATTAAAATTAATTTAATTTAATAGTGAACTCTTTTTAAAAGTGGGATAATTCATATTATATTCTTTGATCACTTGAAAAAGGAATTGCTTCTCTTCTTCATTGTGTGTTAATTTATTATTATAATCTGTAATGAATTTGGCACCTCTTTCAGCAGCATCGTTCACTACAGATAAGTTTTGACAAATTTGAGATCCTTTATAATGACAGAAATAATGAAGAAGAACAAAAGTACTCTTGGTAGTTGTTGAATAACAACCTTCTCTTCAGAGCTGGGAGAACCTACGTATGCGAGGAATAACAAATAAACCCTTAAGACACAATCTTGAAGTTGGCCGGTTTTTTGTGTTCGTGTTAAGTTTTGGGCTTTGGTGTGTTCTGACATATACATATAGTAAAATTTTATGCCCAAAATTTTTGTAGATCATTTCAACCCCGCCCCACCCATTTTTAGGGGAGTTTTTTACGATTTGTTAAAATATAGGCAAAAATCACCGTTATGGGGGGAAGCTAGAGGGTTAATATATTCCACAAAAATATAGACCTTAACATTTGCTACAAAGTTGCTGAAGATACCCTACACCTCAGATGAACAGAACACATAGTTTTATATACCGATATTCTGCACGAACAAGCAAAGGGGGGAAGACTTTAACCACCCCTAAAATAAAATTCCGATGTGATCTTTCAAAACGCCGATACACGTATATATTTTTTTGGTCTCCTCTACCAGAATCTACTGACAGAACCTTGTTATTTTGAAAAAAGTTTGAAATTGTTGTACAGTGTTATTAGTAATTTATAACCCATCCAAAATAAAGTGATTATTTTTTATTTATTTTTATTTATTTATTCCACTCCGTAATATTTATATTGATTTAATTTTTTGTTTTAAATAATACTCGAAGCATAATCTTCAAAAAAGCGGATTATCAGTTGAGGTGAATGTACACAAAACGAGTGGTGGGTCACTGTTTTGGTGTTTGTTTTTTAATTGTTTGAATATATACATTTTCAGAACAAAGGAAATACACATGTCAAATTATTATATGCAATACAAACATGTTTGCTAATCCTATCAACCCTATAACATATAGATTACTTTAGATTATTCTGATATTCCGTCTGTCTGTCTACCTGGTGCGCTCGATAACTCTCAATAGGAGTAACCCACTGATTTCAATTTTGGTATGTGATAATATTTTTTTTTCTATCTCCGGCTAAATTCGAAGATGGGACATATGGGTCGACTAATTCAAGTACACCTTCATAACAAAGGATTAAAATTTAGTTTGATATTAATCCTCTAATAAATTCTATACCACTTAACCAAATCTTCTGTAATTCCACAGATAGTAATAGCTTATCTGTTGCTAACACCTTAAACAAATGGGAGAAGTTGCCCCCCATAAGTCTTTAATCTTTAAAATAAATACATTTGGTACTTGAAATGAAGAAAATTTCATAAATATTCTTAATTTTCAGTAACGAATCTTCTTATTTTAAAGATTAGTGACGTCTTTGTAGTTAATCCTTAATTTGTTCCTGTTTACTGTGTTTTTGTTATTCAGTCAGAATTGATTTTGGTTTAAGACCATATGTTTCAGTTACATTCTGAAAATGTAATAGAACAATACAAAAAATGGTATCGAGTTTCAATGGCTTGGTAGAACTGACTGCAGTTTCAATAGGCACCACTCTATCATCTTCAGAATTCAATAGCAATAATGTATGTTGATAATTGCGTTAATCTAAAGTTGTATGAGAATCTTTAGTTATATGTACATATGTATATGTTTTTATTTTCATAAATCTTTATTTTTATTTCATCTCATTTCAGAATTAAACACAATGCCGGTGATATCTGTGTTAATGAACTGCCCCTCAATAGACAACAATTTCGTAAAATATCGCGATATGTGCTGCAAGAAGATCATATCTCTCCATATTTTTCGGTGGCCGAAACAATGATGATGGCCTCAAAATTCAAATTGGCCCCACACTATAGCCGGGAACAGCGTCAATCGGCCGTAAATTCTCTACTGGAATTTTTCCATTTGCAGGGACAAGCCAACACAAGGATCTCAAATATATCGGGCGGTGAGCGGAAGCGTGTGTGTATAGCGTTAGAGTTAATCAACAATCCGGCAGTGTTATTTCTCGATGAGCCAACCACGTAAGTAAGACTAGATTACGTTAGGTCAGGGCTTCCCAACCCTTTTAACTATACGATTTTCCACAGCCACGTAAACATCTTCATGCCCATGCGATGTTTTTTTTGCAAAATTTTGTTGAAATTGTATTTTTTAGAAAATTTACATTGAACGAAATATTGCAGAAGTATTTTTTTTTTAATTTAATGAAAAATGTGGCATAAGAATCTTAATTAATTTTTTTTCAAAAATTCTTTTCCTTTTATTAAATTTTAATTTTTTTTTTGAAATTTTTCTTACAAAATTTTGTTGAAATCAAATTTTTCCACCAAATTTCGTTGAAATTTAATTTATTTGAAAACTTTGTAGATTTTTACTGCAAAATTTTGCTGAAATTGCATTTTTCTGCAACATTTTGTTGAAATTGCTATTTCTAGAAATATCGTTGAAGTGCATTTCCCTAGAAAATTTCTTGAAATAAAATTTTTGAAGTTGTAATGAAAATTTCAGCAGTATTCAATGTTTATAACAAATTGAATAGAAATCGAATGTTTATAAAAAAAATTTCTCAAAAGTTGACATTTTCTTAAAAAAATTGTCCAAACTTTAATTTTTAAAATTGCATTTTTGTAAAAATTTCCAACAAAATTTAGTTTAATAAATGTTTCCCTTTAATTTTTTTTAAATTTATTTATAAATCACATTTTTCTGCAAAATTTTTCTAGAAATATCGTTGAAGTGCATTTCAGTCTAGAAAAATTTTCTAGAAACATGCAAGTCCAACGAAATTTTATAGATAAATTGTATTTTATTAGAAAATTTACATTGAACGCAATATTGAAGACATAATTTTTTTTGAAAATACCAAAAAAAAAATAAATTTTCAACAAAAACAAAGTTTTCATAAAAAATCAATTTTGACACTTTTCAAAATTAAATTGTGGCCAGTTTTTAAAAACATTAATTTTGGAGAAAAGTTTCTGTAAAAATCCGATTTTTATTAAATTATTTATAAAAATTAAATTTTGCTGAAATTTTCAATAAAAATGCAATTTCCTCGAAAAGAACAAAATTTTTCAATAAAAATTTCGACAAAAATTTTTTTATAATATTTCAATAAAAAAAGCAATTTCCTCGAAAAAACGAAATTTTTCAATAAAAATGTATTTTCGACAAAAAATTTTTTATAAATGTAATTTTGGTGAAATTTCAGTTTTCAAATTTAAAATTTTTAAAAAAGTTTTATATTTTTTTTAGTAAAATTTAATTTTCAACGAAATTTTTTATAAAAAAGATATAAAAAAAATGTTTAACGTTTCCTATAAAAATCCGATTTCCGTTAAATTTTTATAAAAATTTAATTTTGCAACAAAATATTAATTCAGGCAAGAATTGGTAGAAAAATACAATTTGGTCAATTTTGAAAGACACAATTAACTAAAAAATTACGTTGGAATTGCATTTTTTTATGAAAAATTCGATTTCAATGAAATTTTCCACAAAAATTTAATTTTGATATAAATTTTTTAAAAAAAGAACGAATTTTTAAAAAAAATAAATTAAAAAAATTAAAAGGAAATATTTATAAAAATAAATTTTGTCGGAATTTTTTACAAAAATGCAATTTAATAATTAAATGTTGGACAATTTTTTTAAGAAAATATCACATTTGACAAATTTTTTTTATAAAAAGGTATACCAAAAATGGAATATTTTTTGAAAATTTGTTGAAATTGCATAAGAATTTTGTAGAATTCTTAGAAATTAAATTTTTCTAGATAATTTCGTTGAAATCGAATGGTTTTTAATTTTTTTTCAACCTTGGCGAAATTTTATTTTTCTACCAAATCTTGCCTAAATTTAATTTTGCAAGAAAATATTAAATTAAGGCAAGATTTGGTAGAAAAACAAAATTTCGTCAATGTTGAAAAAAAATTGAGAAACATTCGATTTTAACGAAATTTTCTAGAAAAATTGAATTTCTTAGAATTCTACAAAATTTTTATGCAATTTCAACAAATTTTCTAGAAATACTCCATTTTGGTATAAATTTTTATAAAAAAAAACTTGTCAAAAGTTGATATTTTCTTAAAAAAATTGTCCAAAATTTAATTATTAAATTGCATTTTTGTAAAAAATTCCGACAAAATTTATTTTTATAAATATTTCCATTTAATTTTTTTTTTTTTAAAAATTCGTTCTTTTTTTTGAAAATTTATATCAAAATTAAATTTTTGTGGAAAATTTCATTGAAATCGAATTGTTCTTAAAAAAAATGCAATTCCAACGTAATTTTTTAGTTAATTGTGTCTTTCAAAATTGACCAAATTGTATTTTTCTACCAAATCTTGCCTGAATTAATATTTTCTTGCAAAATTAAATTTTTATAAATCGGATTTTTATAGGAAACGTGTTTTTTTTTTAATTTCTTTTTTATAAAAAACTTCGTTGAAAATTAAATTTTTCTATAAAACATGCACCTTTTTTAAAAATTTAAAATTTGAAAATTTAAATTTCACCAAAATTACATTTATAAAAAATTTTTTGTCGAAAATACATTTTTATTGAAAAATTTCGTTTTTACGAGGAAATTGCTTTTTTATTGAAATATTATAAAAAATTTTTTGTCGAAATTTTTATTGAAAAATTTCGTTTTTTGCGAGGAAATTGCATTTTTATTGAAAATTTCAGCAACATTTAATTTTTATAAACAATTTAATAAAAATCGGATTTTTACAGAAACTTTTCTCCTAATTAATGGTTTTAATTTTGAAAAGTGTCAAAATTGATTTTTTTATGAAAACTTTGTTTTCGCTGAAAATTTCTTTTTTTTTAAGTTTTTTAAAAAAAAAAAAACAATCATTTCTTCAATATTGCGTTCAATGTAAATTTTCTAATATTTATTTTTATAAATATTTCCTTTTAATGTTTTTTATTTTATTTATTTAAAAATTTGTTCTTTTTTTTGAAAATTTATATCAAAATGAAATTTTTGTAGAAAATTTCGTTGAAATCGAATTTTTCTTTAAAAAATGCAATTCCAACGTAATTTTTTAGTTAATTGTCTTTCAAAATTGACCAAATCTTGTTAGAATTAATATTTTCTTGCAAAATTAAATTTTTATAAAAATTTAACGGAAATCGGATTTTTATAGGAAACGTTAAACATGTTTTTGTAATTTCTTTTTTATAAAAAACTTCGTTGAAAATTAAATTGTTCTATAAAACATCCACCTTTTTTAAAAATTTTAAATTTGAAAATTTAAATTTAACTAAAATTACATTTATAAAAAAATTTTTGTCGAAAATTCATTTTTATTGGAAAATTTTGTTTTTTCGAGGAAATTGCTTTTTTATTGAAATATTATAAAAAATTTTTTTGTCGAAATTTTTATTGAAAAATTTCGTTTTTTTCGAGGAAATTGCATTTTTATTGAAATTTTCAGCAAAATTTAATTTTTATAAATAATTTAATAAAAATCGGATTTTTACAGAATCTTTTCTCCAAAATTAATGTTTTTAAAAAATGGTCACAATTTAATTTTGAAAAGTGTCAAAATTGATTTTTTATGAAAACTTTGTTTCGTTGAAAATTTCTTTTTTTTAAGTTATTTTCAAAAAAAAAATTTTTCTTCAATATTGCGTTCAATGTAAATTTTCTAATAAAATACAATTTATCTATAAAATTTCGTTGGACTTGCATGCTTCTAGAAAATTTCTTCGAAATTTAATTTTTCGAGAAATTTCGTTGAAATTACAGTTTTCTTTAAAATTTCTTCGAAATTGTATTTTTTTATTAAAGACAAAAGCCTTTAACCAGGGTCATCTTTTTTTCAACTACTCGTCGATCTTTAATCCCTCCAGTGACCTTAATCCGCACATTGACCATTTAAATTTCAATAAAATTTTCTACAATTAATTTTATTTAAAAAAATTTTGGACTGAAATGCACTTCAACGATATTTCTAGAAAAATATTGCAGAAAAATGTGATTTTGACAAAATTTTGCAGAAAAAATATACCAAATTTTCAAATAAATTAAATTTTGTAAAAAAAAAATTTCAACAATTTTTTTTCGCGGAATACAAATTTTAATTTATTTCTAGAAAAATCCAAATTTAAAGAAAAAAAGAATTTTTGTAAAACATTGAATTAAGACAGAATTTTCTATAAATTGAAATTTTCATTAAATTTTTGAAACAACAATTTTATTTCAAAGAAAAATTTTAGAAAAATGCAATTTCAACGAAATTTTGTAGGGAAATACGTTCAAATTATTTTATTTTCCGAAAAAAAAATTCCTACCACATTTCATTGAAATTTAATTTATTCGAAAATTTGGTAGATTTTTCTGCAAAACTTTGTTGAAATTGCATTTTTCTGCAAAATGTTGTTGAAATTGCATTTTTCTACAAAATTTCTTGAAATACAATTTATTCTAGAAAATTTTGTTGAAATTTCAATGGTCGATGAGAGGATTAAGGGCCACTGGAGGGATTAATGATCGAAGAGTCGTTTAAAGAAAGATGGCCCTGATTAAAGGACGTTGTCTTTATTAAAGGGCGACGAAGGAAATTTTCTGGAAAAATTTAATATCGAATATTTTTTGAAGAAAAATGCAAATTCAACGAAATTTTCTAAAAAAATTTATTTCGAAAAAGTTTTCTAGAAAAAATTAATTTTGACAAAAATTTTCAAAAAAAAACTAATTTTCATATAAATCAATTTTGACGAATTATGTGGAAAAAAACAATTTTCAAAATTAAATTGTGGCCTATTAAGTTTTTACAAACATAAATTTTTGACAAAATTTTGTATAAAAATTCGATTTCTATTACATTTTTTATAAAAATTAAATTTAGCTGAAATTTTCAATAAAAATGCAATTTCGGCGAAAAAAAACGAAATTTTTCTATAAAAATGTATTATCGACAAAAAAAATTTTTTATGAATGCAAATTTTAATGAAATTTTCTAAAAAAAACGGTGCATGTTTTTTAGAAAAATTAAATTTTCGGTGAAATTTTTTGAAAAAGAAATAAACAAATATAACAATTTTGAGAACATTTCCTATAAAAATTAGATTTCGGATAATTTTTTATAAAAATTTAGTTTTGCAATGTTAATTTAGGGATGATTTGATAGAAAAAATTAATTTCGTCAATTTTGAAAGACACAATTGACTAAAAAATTACGTTGGAATTGCCCTTTTTAAAAGAAAAATTCGATTTTAACAAAATTTTCCAGAAAAAAAAGGATTTTCTAAATAAACGAAAATTACTAGAAAAATTTCATTTTGATATAAATTTCCCAAGAAAAATTTAAAATAAAATTAATGTAAAAAAATTTCAAAAAGAATAATTTTGTCAAAATTTTCTACAAAAAAGCAATATTAAAAATTAAATTTTGGAAAATTTTTTCATAAAAAATATCAATTTTTTACAGTTTTCTATAAAAATTAGATTTTTATTCAATTTTTTATAAACATTGAATTTTGCTGAAATTTTTCGGTAATAATGGAATTTCCTCGAAAAAAAACGAAATTTTTCAATAAAAATTAATATTTCAAAAAAAAATGTGGATTTTGGTGAAATTTTCTAAAAAAATGTGCAAGTTTTATAAATAGTTCTCATGAAATGTTTCCAAAAAATACCAGTGTTTCCTATAAAAATTCGATTTTGTTTAATTATTTATAAAAATTAAATTTTGCAAGCAAATATTAATTTAGGCAGACATTTTGTAGAGAAATACCTTCAAATTATTTTATTTTTCGAAAAAAAATGTTGAAATAAAATTTTCCTACCAAATTTCGTTGAAATTTAATTTATTCGAAAATTTGGTGGATTTTTCTGCAAAATTTTGTTGAAATTGCATTTTTCAAAAAAAATCTTGAAAAATTTATTCTAGAAAATTTTGTTGAAATTTCAATGGTCGATGAGCGGATTAAGGGTCACTGGAGGGATTAATGATCCAAGAGTCGTTTAAAGAAAGATGACCCTGATTAAAGGGACGCTGTCTTTATTAAAGGCCGACGAAGGAAATTTTCTGGAAAAATTTAATTTTGAATATTTTTTTAAGAAAAATGCAAATCCAACGAATTTTCTAAAATAAAATTATTTCGAAGAAAAAATTAATTTTGACAAAAATTTTCAAAAATAAATTTTCATATAAAATCAATTTTGACGAATTTTCTGGAAAAAAACAATTTTCAAAATTAAATTGTGGCCTACTATTTTTTACAAACATAAATTTTTGACAAAGCAAGCAAATATTAATTTAGGCAGGATTTGGTAGATAAATACAATTTCGTAAATTTGAAAGACACCATTATCTAAAAAATTGCTTTGGAATTGCATTTTTTAAGAAAAAATCGATTCTTACGGAATTGTTTAGAAAAAATTCATTTCTAAGAAATTTTCTAGAAATATGCAATTCCAACGAAAAAATTCCAATTTGACATAAATTTTCAAAAAAAAAATACAATTTTCAAAAAATATTTTAAAAAAATAGGGAAAACTATTTTGTCGAAATTTTCTAGAAAAAATTAAATTTTGGCCAATTTTTTTTTAAATACCAATTTTTGACAAAATTTTTTATAAAAATTAGATTTCTATTAAATCTTTTATAAACATTAAATTTTGCTGAAAATTTCAATAAAAATAAAATTTTCTCGAAAAAAACGAATTTTGCAATAAAAATTTATTTTTGACAAACATTTTTTTATGAGTTTTGTTTTGGTGATATTTTCTTAAAAAACGTCCAAGTTTTATTTTTTAGAAACATTTTTGTTAGAAAAAATTAATTTTCATGAATTTAAAACAAAAATTCATATAAAAATTCGAGTTCGGTTAAAGTTTTTATTAAAATTTAATTTTGCAAGCAAATATTAAATTAGGCAAGATTTAGTAGAAACATGCAATTTCAAACATTTTTAAATACACCATAATGTAAAAAATTACGTTGGAATTGCATTTTCTACAAAATTTCGTTGAAATTACGTTTTTCTACAAAATTCTATGAAAATTGCAATTTCATAGAAAATTTTTTTAAATTTAAATTTTTTCTAGAAAAGCGCTCAAATTAGTTTTTTTCTAAAATAAAATTTTAAATAATTTTTTTCCTATAAAAAATGTTAAATTTAATTTATTTGAAAATTTGGTCCAAATCGAATTTTTCTGGCAAGATTTTGTTCAAATGGTTTTTTCTGCAAAGTTTTGTTGAAACTGCATTTTCTAGAAATATAGTCGAATTACATTTCTCTAAAAAATAAGTTGAAATTGCATTTTTCTACAATATTTCGTTGATATAATTTTTTTTTTTTAAATATAATGAAATAGGAAATTATAGAAAATTCTATCTTAATTGAAGATTTCTACAAAAAAATATTTTTTTCTTAAATTTGTTTTTATTTCTAGAAATACATTCAGATTTCAAATTGCATTTTTCTGGCAAAATGTTAAAATTGTTATATTCTGCAAAATTTTGTTGAAATTGGATGTTTCTAGAAATATCGTTGTATTGCATTTCTCTAAGAAATTAAATTTCGATGAAATTTGCAAGAAAATATTAATTTAGGCAAGATTTGGTAGAAAAATACAATTTCGTCAATAAAATTGCAAATTCTATGTAATTTTCAATAAAAATGCTATTTCTATGAAATTACAAATAAAATTGCAATTCCTCGAAAATTTGCAATAAAAAGGCTAAAAAAATAATGTCGTAAAACTAAAGACAACACCATCTCTAAATCAATGAAATTTTTTCGTCATTACTTCAAATACAATTTTCAGTGATATGAGGAAAACGTACTTGATTTCAATGAAATTATGTTTGATTCAAAGAAATTAGTTTTGCTTTAATGCTCGTTGTATTTGTAATATTTGTTGACTTGAAAGATATCTCTTTGATTTATTGAAAATAACATTGATCTAATGATAAATGTTTTTAATTTAATTAAACATTTCAATAATATTAACGAAACTTTAATTGGAATTATATAAATTTTCATGTCGTACTATTAAAGTCCAATTGTCTTTTAAATTCGGTACGATGTTTTCATATCATTAATTTGTCATAAATTGTCTTAGAAAGAACGCCATTATACACATGAGAGAAAGAAATTATTTTTTCTTTAATGCTTCGTTGTATTTGTAATATTTCTTGACTTGGAAGATCTCTCTTTGATTTATTGAAAATAACATTGATCTAAGGATAAATGTTTTTAATTTAAGTAAACATTTCAATAATATTAAAGAAACTTTAATGGAAATAATATAAATTTTCATGTCATACTATTAAAGTCCAATTGGCTTTAATTTTCAATACGATCATTAAATTAAAAGCTATATTGTCTTAGAAAGAAGGCCATTATATGAGTACATAGTTCATAAACTTATAGACAAATGACATTATTTTAAAGATTTTTTGATTTGGTCTGACCTGTCCGATAGTCATACATCTATCATGGATATATTTGTACGAAATGCCAGTTTTCTACAACATGTACTTGCCTTAATTACAACATGTAATTAATTAAAGAATGTCTTTAATTAAAGCATATGATGTAATTGATCTAAGGACGTTTCATGACCGTAATTAAAGTCCATGATGTCATTAAATTAATGTTGTTCCATGTCTTTAATTGAAGTATAACAGTACTTATTTTAATGATCTTTGGCTTTGACACCAAAACCATAAAACAAAAAATCCATAAAACAGGGCTTTTCTCGAATGGGGAGACTTTTGGTTCTCATTTGAAAAATGAAAACTTTTATAATGCAAGGGAATTAAATTTAGAGCACTTCTATGTAAGAATTTTAGCTTAGCCTGTTCGCATGGCTTTAATGGAGTCGCAAAGCCACAAAACCTCTGAAAACACTGCCGTATAGCATTATTTCCTACCATGTCCTACTTATCCAGGATTTTGATGACCCTTGAACACACTGTGGTACAAGGTACTATAAGTTTGTTTTGGTCCAGACGTTTCTAGAGTTCTCTCTCTCTCTCTCATTTCTGTAACTATTACGCATTATTGAGACTCTCGCCCAGAGAAATAACCAAATTGATTTAACCTCTTTGGGTATTTAGACTTGGCTATATGATATAGAAATGTGATTCTGCACATCGGTGGGAAATTAGGTATCCACATATATCGATTCTAATACCAATTTATAACATGAGAGATCCCAAAAGTGTACCACAAAACATATAGCGTAGCTCATTATAATAAGATCGTAACGATCCAATGATTATTGTCTTCCTTTTGAAACATTTCAGGGGTTTAGATGAAAGCACCGCCTTCCAGTGTATACTGCTGCTTAAACAATTGACCTCCTATGGACATACGGTCATCTGTTCGTTGCACTCACCATCCTACAGACTGCTGCAGAAGATAGATCGCATTTACACATTGGCCGAAGGTCAGTGTATATATCAGGGAAAAGTAGGCGATATAGTGCAATATTTAGAACATTTCGGTCTGAGATGTCCAACTAGTTATAATCCAGCCGATTTTAGTAAGTTGTGTAAAAGTACATTGAGTCTTTATAATAAAAAATTATATGATTTTTTCTTGATTCTAATCAGTAATTGAATCAGCCTCACATGCCTATGGCAATTTTCACGAACCCATGGTTAATGTTGTAAACAATGGAAAACTTCTCTATTGGCCTCCATTGGAAGCGGCAGCAAGTCCGAGTCCCATTGAGCAAACAACCTTCCATTCCCTGGATATGGAAACAAAATTGCAATTTAATGAAAGAAGAAATGTTTCCTGGTGTTTGGAATATAAATGGTTATTACAGCGCATGCTCAAGCAAAGTTGCCGCGATAAGGTGAGTGGTTAAAATCTTTAAAAACTTACAAACTTACTGACTGAAGTTGATATTAACCTATTCTTTTTTTTTACTTAGATAAATTTACGAATCAGAATCTTTGTTCATCTTTTCCTGGTGGCCCTAATTGGGTATGCGTACGCAGAAGTGGGTTACAATGCCAGCAGAGGAATATATAACTATCACTTTACTCTTATAACGGTGGTCTTAAGCGTCTTTACCTCTATGTCGCCAGTGGTGGCAACATGTAAGTGTGTACAGTGAAAAAGTAGGCGTGGCATTATTTAGAACTTGAATATCTCGGAAAATATTAATCCCAGTCGAACGAACCAACCTTTGGATTGTAAGATAGCGGAGACAATAGAAGTTATTTCGCCAAAAGAGGGCGAGATCGACTTAGTGGGCGTGTCACTATTTACAAATGGAATATTTCGGAAACTTTAGATTGCAGAAGAACGAAATTTGGTTTGAAAATTTCGTGTTAGTGAAGTTACTGAATTGCATAAAGTGGGTAAAGCATTTATAGTACCCATAATCTACTGATAAATTGATGTTCTTTCCTCGCCATTTTTCGTAACTCCCAAACAAAATGGTAATACGTAATACGATATATTAAAACCAGTAAGGAAATGCTAAAGTCGGGCGGGGCCGACTATGTAATACCCTACACCACTATCGTAATATTGAATAACTCTGAAATATAAATTTTTTAATTCATGTATAAATTGTTTACATAAATTTACTTTTGGGACATTTTATACTTAAATAATAACCTGTACCACAGTGTGGTGTAGGGTATGTAGGGTATTGGATGTAAAATACAGCTTCTACAGGACTATAGAGCAAAATCGGACGAAACATATATATGGGAGCTATAGCTAAATATTAACCGATTTTCTTCAAATTCGGCAATGTTGTTCATGGGTCAAGAAGCTCTACCATTCCAAATTTCAAAACGATTGGATGTAAAATACAGCTTCTATAGAACTAAAGGGCCAAATCGGACGAAACATATATATGGGAGCTATAGCTAAATCTTGACCGATTTTCTTCAAATTCGCTAGTGTTGGTTCATGGATCAAGAAATTCTACCATTCTAAATTTCAAAATGATTGGATGTAAAATACAGCTTCTACAGGACTAGAGAGCAAAATCGGATGAAACATATATATGGGAGCTATAGCTAAATCTTAACCGATTTTCTTTACATTCGGCAATGTTGGTTCATGGATCAAGAAACTCTACCATTCTAAATTTCAAAATGATTGGATGTAAAATACAGCTTCTACAGGACTATAGAGCAAAATCGGACGAAACATATATATGGGAGCTATAGCTAAATCTTAACCGATTTTCTTCAAATTCGGCAATGTTGGTTCATGGATCCAGAAACTCTACCATTCTAAATTTCAAAACGATTGGATGTAAAATACAGCTTCTACAGGACTAGAGAGCAAAATCGGATGAAACATATATATGGGAGCTATAGCTAAATCTTAAGCGATTTTCTTCAAATTCGGTAGTGTTGGTTCATGGATCAAGAAACTCTACCATTCTAAATTTCAAAATGATTGGATGTAAAATACAGCTTCTATAGGACTAAAGGGCCAAATCGGGCGAAATATATATATGGGAGCTATATCTAAATCTGAACCGATTTCAACCAAATTCAATAGCGATCTTAACAGCCGCGAAATACTCTAAACTGCAAAATTTCAGAACGATCGGAGTGAAATTGCGACCTGTAGTCGACAAACAACTTTACATGGACAGACGGACGGACGGACAGACATGGTTAAATTGACTAGATAGTGATTCTGAGTCGATCGGTAACTTTAAGGTGGGTATAGCTGTGTTATTTTCAGGTGTTACAAACATCTGCCGTGAAACAAACTTATAATACCCTGTACCACAGTGTGGTGTAGGGTATAAAAACCGTTGTGGGTACCTATAATAATTTTGTACAAGGCATCTTTTTGTCGATAACATCCATCGATTTCTACTACTTTTGATATATAGTTATATTTGTACGGAGATTATCAGGGGTAAGGGAAGTGTTTTGGAAGAAATACTTCCAGAAGTGTCTCCTTTATTTTGTTCTTTGACGCGGAACATCTATTCGAAACCTTCAAGCCACAAATACAGTGGCTTGCAGCAATTTTTATTTTAAATTTCTAAAAAATTAAAAAAATATATGAATAATTTTAGGCTTATAATGGGGTTTCCAATAGGGATGATATGATAATTTGTAATATGGGCAAATCCCAGAAACAGTCCACCAAATTTTAAAATTGATCTAACTTTAGTTTGGTTAAGGGAATATAAGACTAGATGGTAAAAAATATTTGTGGGTGTCCATTAATACAAAAAGTATTAAAAAATGGTTCCTCACATCATATCTCTTAATTTTATTAGAAAAAAAAACTTTTTTATGGTGTTTTTATCATTATTTGTAGTGGTAAAATAGATAACCCATAACATTCATTTATAAACATATATTCATTCATAAATACATTTATATATAAAAAAATGTTTTACAAACTGTTATTAAAAATAATGTAATTTGATTTGTTAAAATAAACAAAATTTCTACTATAAAAAGTTTGACTGGAAAAAATTTAGCGTGCGTCACATAGAGTTCACGGCTTTTGATAAAAAAACTACAAACATTTTTGGCTGCAAATATTTTATTTTAGAATTCTCTTATATTCATCTTTCTTATAGGTATTTCATTTTGGGTGCTTTGTTATGCAAAATTTGCTAAAAATTACGAAAACATACCTTAACCTTCAAAGCTACTTCCATTTTTTGTAGTATGCGTCACAATAATTTGTGATACATTTTTTCGCAACTTATACCTGTTACAGAAAAATTTTTTTATGGCATTCGAAAGAACACTCATATCCCACTAAACACTATGTATTAGTTGAAGGTATCTCTTTTGAAAGAGCAAAAAATTGTTATATTTTAATCCGAAAACGTGTACGAATGTAGCGTTCGTCAGGCAGGATTTGCCCATATGTCATGATCTCTCATTTGTTTTTCATTGTGTTCAGTAGTGTTTACAATTTCATCATGGAGAGATATACGCAAGAACAACGTTTACAAATTATTAAGTTTTATTATCAAAATAATCGTTCTCCAATTGCAACTGAGCTATATTTTAGCTCTCGTTAGGTTAGATTAGGTTAGGTTAGGTTAGGTTAGGTTAGGTTAGGTTAGGTTAGGTTAGGTTAGGTTAGGTTAGGTTAGGTTAGGTTAGGTTAGGTTAGGTTAGGTTAGGTTAGGTTAGGTTAGGTTAGGTTAGGTTAGGTTAGGTTAGGTTAGGTTAGGTTAGGTTAGGTTAGGTTAGGTTAGGTTAGGTTAGGTTAGGTTAGGTTAGGTTAGGTTAGGTTAGGTTAGGTTAGGTTAGGTTAGGTTAGGTTAGGTTAGGTTAGGTTAGGTTAGGTTAGGTTAGGTTAGGTTAGGTTAGGTTAGGTTAGGTTAGGTTAGGTTAGGTTAGGTTAGGTTAGGTTAGGTTAGGTTAGGTTAGGTTAGGTTAGGTTAGGTTAGGTCCATGGACATACACTTAAGCCAGGCAAAGCCAGGCATTATTTTCTTCGCCAGGATGCAAACTTTTAAAAAATAAAATAAAATATTTTTTTTGGATTTTTTTCTATTTTTTATGTTTTTTGTCCCAGGAAGTTTTTTTTTTTTGAAAAAATTTACTAATTCAATTTATTTAAGGACTGTTACTAAACCACTGTTTCTAAGTGAAAGAGATATTTCCAACATTGGTAGCCCACATTAATAGCTTCAATTTAACGTATAAGTCGACCTGATCGGGCATATACTTCGACGATAATCGCATTTTTAATAAAAAAATTAAAAAAAAAACTTTATCCATAAAAAAATTTTTGGTTTTGATTTTATAGTATGCCACAATCTATACAAAAAAATAATTTTTAGGTCTAGAAAACAAAATTTTTTTTTGTTGCATAGTGTAAACGTTCTCCCTTTGCAACTTTTCGTGCGCTAAGTCAATTTTTTTTTAAATCTTAAAAAAAATCTTTCTAGTCGACCTACGACCTTGACACCTATGAACAATATTTTAGCTCTCGTTAAGATCTATCTTTTTGCCATTGACCGATGCCCGATCCGACGTACCGTTAGGGACCTAGAGCAAAATTAAACTTTCCGTTCTCATTTGAAAATGATGCTAAGTTCATTTGTATACCCTACACCACACTGTGGTACAGGGTATTATGACTTTGTGCATTTGTTTGTAACACCCAAAAGGAGAAGAGATAGCTCCATTGTTTATTATACCGATCGACTTGTAATCACTTTCTGAGTCGATTTAGCTACGTCCGTCTGTCTGTAGATGTTTTTTTGTAATCAAAGTACAGGTCGCAATTATGGCCCGATCTTGACGAAACTTTACACATATCTTTATTTTTGGCCCAAGGACGATCCCTATTCAATTTGGTTTAAATCGGTTCAGATTTAGATATAGCCCCGATTTGACATGTAAGCGCTGCAAAAACTTTATTTTATAACCGATCAGTGTGAAATTCGGCAGAAAGAGGTTTCTTATTACACTAAGGATTACTGCCAAATTCGGAGAAAATAGGTTCAGATTTAGATATAGCCCCCATATATATGTTACCCCCGATTTTACATGTAAGCGCTGTAAAAATGTTATTTTATATCCGATCAGTGCGAAATTAGGCAAAAAGAGGTTTCTTTCTACATGAAGGAATACTGCCAAATTCGGAGAAAATCGGTTCAGATTTAGGTATAGCCCCCATATATATGTTACTCCCGATTTGACATGTAAATGCTGTAGAAACTGTATTTTATATCCGATCAGTGCGAAATTCGTCAGAAAGAGGTTTCTTATTACTCGAAGGAATACTGCCGAATTCGGAGAAAATCGGTTCAGATTTAGATATAGCCCCCATATATATGTTACCACCGATTTGACATGTAAGCGCTGTAGAGACTGTATTTTATATCCGATCAGTACGAAATTCTACAGAAAGAGGTATTTTTACATGAATGAGTATTAAGGGAAAATCGGTTCAGATTTATATATAACCTCCATATATATGTTCCTCCTGATTTGGTATCATAGCACTATAGAAGTTGTACTTTACTTCCGATCATTAATATTTTCGGAAAGATGTTTCTCAATTTAGGAACGAATATTGCTTAATCTAGCGATTATCGGCGCAGAATTAGATAATATGTTCCTGCCTACAAACCAATTATTCCAAATTATTATCGCAATGACCTTTATCGCATTGTTAGGGAGGTGTAGGGTATTATATAGTCGGCCCGGCCCGACTTTCTGCCTTTCCTTACTGGTTTTAAATAATAAACAAAACACTTTCCAGTTGACCTACGACCTTGTCACCCATGAGCAATATTTTAGCTCTTGTTAAGAGCTATCTTTTCTTGCCATTGACCGATTGTGGCTATGTGCCACACAGCAAATGAAACAATTGAATTATTGCGAGAAAAGTTTCGAGATTCGATTATTTCAAGAAATTTTGATATTGAATGGCCTCCAAGAAGTTGTGATTTAACACCATTAGACTATTTCTTGTGGGGTTATTTGAAGTCATTGGTCTTTCGAAATAAACCAGACTCTCTTCAAGCTTTACAAGTCAATATTGAACGTGCCATTCATTGGGTTCATCGAATTCGTTCTTGCAGAAGATGTCGTGGAGGCCATTTGAATGACGTTTTATTTAGAACTTAATTGTATCGATTGTACTTCACATTAAATAAAAAACTTTTGAATTTCCTTTACAATAAGTGTGTTTTTTTTTTCAAAAAAAATCGTATAACTCTTATTGGAAACCCCTGTAAAAGCATAAGAGACTAATATATTGTCTAATCTAGTACAGAGTGGAAGACCAGGTGGACTCTAGCATAGAATGTAAAACCACAGTGGTCCGAATAGAATGGAAGACCGCAGTGGTTCCACACATACATATAGTAATAGTTTATCTGTCACTATACTACATTACTGACAAAGGGTATACTTTAGTGGTTTTATCCGACATTTACATTTAATCCCGCTCAGTTTTGTGTTCCTTAACTATATCAGTATTATTTTATACTTTTATTTTTCCTGCAGCTGGCCCAGAAATGAAATATTTGCAAAGACAGCTATTTAATCGTTGGTATCGGCTGAGTTCGTATTATATGGCCCTACTAACTTCACAGCTAATAATGGTGACTCTGATGTCTATTGTGGGTTCAGCATTCCTATATTTTGGCTCCGGGCAACCGTTGCAATTCTTTCGATTTGCCTTATTTACGGGTATTGTCTTCCTCACGGCTATGGTGGCATCTAGTTATGGTCTACTTTTCGGATCCCGCCTTAAGTTAGAGGTGAGTCTTTGATCTAACACTAGGTAGACCTCTTAGTTTACTTTTTTTTGTTTTTTTCTTTTCAGCATGCCTTATTCTTGGCTCCCGCCGCCATGGCTGTGTTCATCATGTTGGCCAATTATGCCACTGAGCGGCCTCATTTGAGCGCATTGGAGAAAGGTCTCATGTACTCCAGTTGTTTGAGGTATTCCGTTGAGGGAATTTTGGCGGCATTATTCAATTATAATCGTTCTAATTTGATTTGCCCTCCAAGTGAATTCTTTTGTGTAATGTCAAACCCCAAATATCTTTTGAAACTGGTGGGCAGTTTGAATGCGGACTATGGGCGATCGGTGGCCGGTTTATTGGGTTTTTATATTTTATTTTCAGTGTTGGCATTTATGAATTTCCGATGGCGTCTAATGGGCGAAAGAATTTCACATCTTCAACTTCAAAATACCCTTAGGAGGCATCTATGCTCAAAGAAAAGTTCTTAAACATAAATTCTGGGAGTGTTAGGGAAACAAATTTGGACTATTTTCTCATTAACCTATATATATTTAAAACAATAAATAGTTACTTTAAGGAAAAAAATAATAATATATTTTTTTATAATTTGTAAGATATTAAAAAATTTTATAAGAACGCCCCAGTAGATGAGTTGGTAGCGTATTCGCCTATGTTTTTGGGGGGTAGTGGGTTCGATTCCCACCCGCAGCTATCTATCTAGCCGCATGGTTTTTGTCACCCGTCTTTTCCCTTTGTATTCTAATTTGTTTAAATAAATAAATTAAAATTTAATAAAAAATACTTTATCCGCCTGTTATCTTAGTACTCGGTATATGGCTAATCCTACTAGTAATAGTGGCTAATCCTTATTTTGTTGTAATAAAATAACCATAATACAGAGAAATATTATTAACGGGTTTTCCAATAGGGATGATATGATTTTGAAGTGACGTTTCGGCCATTTGTAATATGTCATGATCTGTCATTTGTTTTTCATTGTATTCAGTAGTGTTAACAATTTCATCATGCAGAGATAGACACAAGAACAACGTTTACAAATTATTCAGTTTTATTATCAAAATAATCATTCTCCAACTGCAACGTTTCGTGCGCTAAGTCCATTTTTTTTTAAATCCCCAAAAAACACTTTCCAGTCGACCCATGACCTTGACACCCATGAGCAATATTTTAGCTCTCCTTAAGGGCTATCTAGATGTCATTGACCAATTCCCGATCCGAGGTACCGTTAAGGAGCTAGAGCAAGAATAGACTATCCGTTCACATTTGAAAATTATGCTGTCCACTTTTTTTTAATTAAAAAAAAACATTTTCCCGTCGACCTACGACCTTGACCTTGACATTCAATATCACATGAGCAATATTTTAGCACTCGTTAAGAGCTATCTTTTTGCCATTGACCGATTGTGGCTACGTGCCACACAGCAAATAAAACAATTAAATTGTTGCGAGAAAAGTTTGGAGATTTGATTATTTCAAGAAATTGTGATATTGAATGGCCTCCAGGAAGTTGTGATTTAACACCATTAGACTATTTGTTGTGCTCGAAAATTGGGTTCATCGAATTCGTTCCTGCAGAAGGAACTTAGAACTTAATTGTATCGATTGTACTTCACATTAAATAAAAAACTTTTGAATTCCCTTAACAATAAGTGTGCATTTTTCAAAGAAATCATATCACTCTTATGGGAAAAACCCTGTATATTGATGGACATACAATTGCCATTTCGGAACCAATTGCAATTAAACATGTTAAGCTAACAGGACAGATATAGCGGCACTGATATAGCATGCACCAGGACTCTTCGGCCGTTTAGGTTCTGCAAATTCCTTGAAGCCCTGTCGTTCGGTTACACTCCCCCTCTAACGTTACACTACCATGCCGATATATTAAACAGAAGTTGTCTGGAAAATAAAATAAAAGGTAAATTAAAAAAAATAAAGAGGTTTTCTTCGAAAAAAGGTTTTCTATTTTTTCTGATGCCATTTGTAGCTACCAGTGATTTGCAGTTTTCAAATCGGTAAAGTTATTGAGGCTAAAACGCAATTTATGGGTGGACTCGCCCTGAAAATCAAAACAATTTTACCACTCCTCCACAATGACCCCAGAAACATACAGAAGCTTGGCAGTGACAAAGGTAGTGCTCCAAAAAGATTGGTCTACTAACATTTATACAGGGTTTTTCAATAAGAGTGATATGATTTCTTTGCAAAAAACACACTTAATGTTAAGGAAATTCAAAAGTTTTTTATTTAATGTGAAGTACAATTGATACAATTAAGTTATAAATAAAACGTCATTCCAGTGGCCTCCACGAATTCTTCTGCAGGAACGAATTCGATGAACCCAATTTTCGAGCACTTTTTCCACTAAATCAAGTCGTATGTCATGAATGGCACGTTCAATATTGACTTGTAAAGCTTGAAAGGAGTCTGGTTTATTTCGAAAGACCAATGACGTCAAATAACCCCACATGAAATAGTGTAATGGTGTTAAATTACAACTTCTTCGAGGCCATTCAACATCACAATTTCTTGAAACAATCGAATCTCCAAACTTTTCTCGCAACAATTCAATTGTTTCATTTGCTGCGTGGCAGATAGCCACAATCGGTCAATGGCAAAAAGATAGCTCTTAACGAGAGCTAAAATATTGCTCATGGGTGTCAAGGTGGTAGGCAGACTGGAAAGTGTTTGTTTTTATTTTAAAATAAAGTGGACTTAGCATAATTTTTAAATGTGAACGGAAAGTTTATTTTTGCTCTAGCTCCTTAACGGTACGTCGGATCGGGAATCGGTCAATGGCAAAAAGATAGCCCTTAAAGAGAGCTAAAATATTGCTCATAGGTGTCAAGGTCGTGGGACAACTTTTTTGATTTTTTTAAAAAAAAATGGACTTAGCGCACGAAAAGTTGCAATTGGAGAACGATTATTTTGATAATAAAACTGAGTAATTTGTAAACGTAGTTCTTGTGTCTATCTCTGCATGATGAAATTGTAAACACTACTGAATACAATGAAAAACAAATGACAGATCATGACATATTACAAATGGCCGAAACGTCACTTCAAAATAATGGATTCTAAAAACATTGAAAGTCACAAAATTCCTTTAATTGATGTCCAATTATTTCGAGTTTATCTTTTTGTATTTTATAATCTGGAATAAAATCTGACGAAAAGTACCATAAAAAAGTCGTAAACTAGTGCTCTCGAAGTCACGACTGAGAGCAAAATCTGCAAAGAATATTGCATACTTTTAGGCATATATATGCACTGTGTATATGGAATAGGGATGTCATGCATAAATTCAAAATACAACAACAAACTAACAAAGATATTCCAACAATTTTTAATTAACCTTACAACATAGTGCAATGTTGACAGAGAGATAGAGAGAGACGAGTTTAGGTTAGGGTGGCAGCCGTTTTTTTTTACCAGCTCACATAGACCAATGTAGGTCCTTAGTAATACCAAGGGCACATATACCCCTATCGGAACCAACCGGGTTGATACACAAATTTATCAATTATACGAACATCGGTGCCGGAAAGATCTTTCGGACTTTCTAGGAAGGCCGACTCCAGTATATTCTGACGTAGTTTACTCAATGCAGTGAAAAATGCAGATCAATAACAAAGCAGGTGATCAATGCTCTCCGCTTTCTCCTCATCTCCTCACCGTCTGCAGGAATCATTGTACTCAATTCTCAACATTTTGGAGTGAACGCCGATCGGGCAAGGTTCCGTCAGAACAGACACTAATATATGGGGAATTCCACGACAAATCGACGGTTTCAACAAAATTTCGGTTTTGATTTTTCCCATTTTTATGGAAACGCTTTGTGGGATTTTTTGAGATTTTTCCTATAACTCGTTCGGAAGCTATCGATATTTAAAAAATCGTTAAGATATCACTCTGTGTATTGTGTATCTGATTTTTGGTCATGACTTCTTAAGTTATGGTCGGATTTGAAAAATCTTTTTTTTTCAAATGTTGGGAATTTTCGATAGTTTTCAGAAAAAAATTTAGAAAAAATATAAAATTTTTTTTTTGTGCGATTTTTAAGTTTTACAATTTAAGTGTCATATTTTAAATTGTTTGTACTCTCCGATTTTTGCGATTTTTTTATATTTTACACTTCTATTAATTCTCTAACATTTTAGCTTTGGATGTAAGTGGGCCTAAAATTGTTTATATATTTTTTTTAGTTTTTCAAATTATTTGTGCTTGTCACTTGAAGGCTTTGGACTGGATGTTCCATGTTAAAGAACAAAATAAAGGAAACACTTCAGGAAGTATTTCTTCCAAAACACCCGCCGACCCCGCTTTTGTAGGGAGAAAAAACACATTGAATTAAATATGTTTGTTAGCAAAGTGAAAATGGATTTTTTTGTATAAATATATTACAGCCTAAAAATGTTTGAAAATTTCTTCTATCAATATTTTTTCCGAAAAAAACAATAAAAACAAATAAGAAAGTTCAGTCGGGTAAACCGACTTATGAATCCCCCCACTTTGAGCCCCAAAAAATATTAGTAAATTGATTTAGTTTTTTTGTTTTATTTAAATTTTTATCAATTTAAATTGCATTTAATAACTTTGAAGCACGAGTATGTACTGTTAGTTAGGCAAACTTAACCTTAACGCCCCCGTAGCGTAACGAATCAGCTGATTCAATCTGTCATATGGAAATCAGTGTAAACGATTAGCCAACGGAAACGGACGGCTGAATCTGTTGAAATCAGAATTGGACGTTCCGTTTACGTAGAATTTGACAACAGCTGATACTACATGTTGTTTACAATTACAATTGTATGTTCACCGAGAAAAGTAAAGAAAATAATTTATTAATTATTTGTTGTTTAAAAGTGCAAATAAACATGAAAGACGAATATTTGATTTCATTGGTGCAGTCGCACGACTATTAATACAATAAATATAATCCAGTATATAGGATATCTGAAAAAAAGCGAGAAGCTTGGAAGCAAATTGGCAAGGAGCAGGGCGTTACAGGTGAGTTTTATGTAGATCGCGGCTGACTCCATCAAAAATTAAATTTATAATCTGCTTCAGGATTCTTTTGACGACAGTAGGAGACAATCATTGCGCCAATCTTCTTCATTGTGGGTTAATTTGACAGCAATATAAGCGTCTCTACAAACGTGGACTTATTTATAGATAGAGATTGGATTGGATTTGGCTGAGTCCAAATCCATTAAGGACATACGAATTTTATATATAAATAAAACATAGAATATTTAAGATATAGAGTTGAAATGTATTCCAGGTGTCGTGCAAATGTTACATTTTAAGAATGAAATTCAATTTCGGTCTTATGACCACCACGAGCCCGTCAACAGCGATCTATTCTTTGGACCCAATTTTCTACCACTCTTGGACACATTTCGACCGGAACGTTGGAAATTTCGCGTTGGATGTTGTCTCTGAGCTCGTCTAACTTAGACCAAGGATATTATTCAGTGGAAACGCCGAATCGCCAATAAAAAATGAGGCCTTTAATGTATTATTACGGCCACTTTTTTCTAGACTCTAGGTACTATAAAAGCATTGCACTGTACGAAATTTCAAGTATTTGTATGCACTGATATTAAAGTTAAAAGCTGTTTAACTTTTGGTACAAAAAGGTCCATTTGTGTGGGAGGTACCCAAAGGGGCGTGCCCATAACGCCCATTTTTCTCTGGAATCTAGGTACTATAATAGTATTGTGCTGTACGAAATTTCAAGTATTTGTATGCACTGGGATTAAAGTTATAAGCTGGTAACTTTTGGTACAAAATGGTCCATTTGTGTGGGAAGTACCAAAAGGAACGTGGCAACAATGCCAATTTTTCCCTATGTTGTCGGTACTATTAAACCATTACACTGTACAAAATTTCAGGTCTTTGCATGCACGGGTAATAAAGTTATAAGCTGGTAATTTTTGGTCGAAAATAGTTCATTTGTGGGGGAGGTACCAAAAGGAGCGTCGCAATAATGCATATTTTTCACTGCATTGTAGGTGCTAATAAACCATTACACTGTACAAAATTTCAGGTCTTTATATGCACTGGTAATAAAGTTATAAGCTATTAACTTTTCGTTCAAAATTGTCCATTTGTGTGGGAGGTAGCAAAAGAGGCGTGGCATCTCCGCCCATTTTTCTCGAGGTAATAGTGACTAATAAACTAATACTACGTGTAGAATTTCAGAGGATTCAAATAAGTAGTATAGAAGTTATTAAATAATCAATATTTCACTAAATGTTAACCGTTTGTGGGGGAGGTACTAGAAGGAGTGGACCAATATGGCCTATCTTCGAACTTAGCCGGAGATAGAAGAAAATATTACCACATACCAAATTTGAAGTCAATCGGTTACTCCTTTCAAGAGTTATCGTGCGCACCAGCCAGCAGACAGACAAACAGACTGACAGACGGACGGATGGACATTGTTCATTCGACTTAAAATGACCCAAAACGGATATCCGCCGCACATACTTAGGGTCTTAGGTCACTCCTTCGATGTGTTACACTTTGGTGAGGGGATAATAAATTGAGGTTTTTTGTAACTATACCCAAAAAATACAATAATAATAAGAAAAAAAGCAATTACCGAATCCATAAAGATAATTTGTTTTTTGACACATTAAAGTCAACAAAAGTTATCTGCGAACAAGTCCAACATCTCTTCATTAAGTTCAATAGCATCGCATTAGTACTTTATAGGCTTTTTTAATTAGTAAAGCGAATATAAACATTCACAATTTTTTTATATTCGTCACATTGACAACAGAACCATTAATGCATCCATTGTCTCTTAAATTTCCCATTTTATACTGGCCTTGTACATAGTTATTTGCTATAGTATTGAATTCGAAGTGGTTTTGCAAAACAAACGTATATAAAATTTGCTACGAAACAAGGTGTAACATGGAGTGATCTAAAGACCTAAAGAGGTTCTGCGGAATTTCGTTTCATGACATCGTACTATATTTGAGCAATGTCCGTCCGTCTGTCTGTCTGGTTAGCGTGGATGATAACTCTCGAAAGGAGTAACGGACTGACTTCAAATTTGGAATGTGAAAATAATTTTTTCTATTTCAAGCTAAATTTGAGGATGGGCCCAATTGGTCTACTCCTTCTGGTACCTCCCACAAAACTAAAGGAATTATTAACTCTCTAATAACTTCTATACCAGGGCTTCTTAACCCATTTACGGATCCCCACAAGCATGCAAAAATCTTCATGCCCCCAGCAATTTTATTTGTTCTGCAAAATTCTATTATTTTTTTTAATTTCGTTGAAATAAAATTTTTCAAGAAAATTGAATGCAAATTAAAAAATTTTGAAATAAATTTTTTTACCAAATTTATTTTTTTTTCAATTCAATTTCGAAGAAATTTTAAAGAAAAATGCTATTTCAAGGAATTTTTTAGAAATTAATTAAATCTAAGAAATCTTTAAAAAAAATAATTTTTAGATAATTTTCTAGAAAAAGAAATTTTCAAAAATAAATTACGAAATGCAAAATTTCATTAAAAAACTTCTATGAAATTAAATTTTTCATGAAAATTTAATGGAAATTGGAAATTTAGAGACAATTTCAAATTTGTATTTATCCAAAAAAAAATTATTTGAAATTTAATTGTTTTAAATTCAATTTCGAAAAAATTTTAGGGAAATATGCTATTTCAACAAAATTTTCTGAAAAAAATTAGTTTAGAAGAAATTTTGTAGAAAAATTTTAATTTGGCATAATTTTGTAGGAAAAACGAACTTCTCAATAAAAATGTATTTTCAAAAAAAGTATAGTTTTGACGACATTTTTTCGAAAATGTATTTGGTGAAATTTTATAGAAAAATTAAATTTTCAACATAAATTTTGTTGAAATATTTAAAAATAACAATTTTACCAAAATTTCCTATAAAAAAATTAATTTCTATTTTCTTTATTTTGCAATGTTTTATAGAAAAATAAATTTTGACAACATTTTCTATAAACATTCGATTTATATTATTATTTTTTTGATTTTGCAATGCAGTTTCCACGAAAAAACTAAATTTTCAATAAAAAATATATTTTCGACCAAAATTTTCCACAAAAAAAGTAATTTTTACGGAATTTTATAGAATGCATAAAACTACATTCGATTTATATTATTATTTTTTGGATTTTGCAATGCAGTTTCCACGAAAAAAACTAAATTTTCAATAAAAGATATATTTTCGACCAAAATTTTCCACAAAAAAAGTAATTTTTACGGAATTTTCTAGAATGCATAAAACTACAAAAAAGTATTTTCGACATTTTCAAAAAAAAAGTACAAAATCTTGTATTTTTTTCTGCTAAATTTAAGTGTTTTAAAAAATTTCTTTGATATTAAATTTTTTTTTGACAAATTAGAGAAAATTACAGATTTGTATTTTTAAAAAAAAATAAAAATTTTTTACAAAATTTCTTTGAAATTCAATTTTTTTATCACCAAATTTTCTAAAAAAAAATAATTTGGAAGAAGTTTTCTTGAAAAAAACGAAATTTTCAACAAAAATTAACTTTCGACAAAATTTAAAAAAAAAATAATTTTGACAAAATTTTCTCGAAAATGTAATATTGTAAAATTTTATAGAAAAATTGAATTTTTAAAGTAAACTGTCGAAATTTTTAAAACGACCAATTTAAACATTTTCTATAAAACAAAACGTTTTTTTTTTGATTTTGCAATGGATTTTGGATTTAGCAAAATACCAATTTTGAATCATTCGATTTCTATAAATTTTATTTTGTTTTTTTTTTTGGATTTTGCAATAAAATTTCCGCAAAAAAATTTCAATAAAAATGCAATTTCAGCGGATTTTTGTAGAAAAATTAAATTTCGAAAATATTTAATAGAAATTTTCAATAAAAATGTATTTTCGACAACATTTACAAAAAAAGTATTTTTTACGAAATTTTCTAGAATGCAATTGAATAGAAAAATTTAACTTTTAAAGGAGATTTTGTCGAAATTTTTTAAAAATATCAATGTTAACAAATTTTTTTATAAAAATTCAATTTCTATTAATTCTTTAATTTTTTTTATTTTGCAATGCATTTTATACGAAAAAACAAAATTTTCAATAAAAATATATTTTCGACAAAATCAAAAATTGTTTTTATTTTGACGACATTTTCAAAAGAAAATCTGCAAAAAACAAAATTTTTAAAAATATCAATTTTGACAAAATTTTCTATAAACATTCGATTTCTGTTCAATTTTTAAGAAATTTGCAAGAAAATATTGAAAAACTTGGAAAATGTTTTGTAATATGAAATTTGTAAAAAAATTTTAATAAAATGGCAATTTCTACGAAATTTTTAATAAAATGGCAATTTCTATGAGATTTTTAATAATGTTGCAATTACTATGAAATTTGTAAAAAAAAAGTTGAAATTTCTATGAAATTTGTAATAAAATTGAATTTTCTATGAAACCTTCAATACAGTTGAAACTTCTGTGAAATTTTCAATAAAATCGTATTTCGTCAAGCTTATCTAGAGCAATAGTTAGCCCAGCGAAATGTTTGCAATTTCCACGACATTTTCAATAAAAATATATTTTGAACAAAATTTAAAAAAAAAAATTTTACGAAATTTTCAAAAACAGTATATTTGAAGAAGTTTTATAAAAAAAATTAAATTTGTTTAAAATAACAATTTTGACAAAATCTCCTAAAAACATTTTATTTCTGTTAAAGTTTTAATAAAAATTAAGTTTTGAAGAAATTTGCTAGAAAATAATAAATAAAATAAGAAAATATTTTTCGATAAAATTGCATTTTTATGAAATTTGTAATAAAATTGCAATTTTTATGAAATTTTCAATAAAATTGCAATTTCTATGAAATTTGTAAAAAAAACTGCAATTTCGATGAAAATTGTAATAAAATTGCAATTTCTATGAAATTTTCAATAAAATTGCAATTTATATGAAATTTTCAACAGAGTTAAAATTTCTGTAAACTTTTTAATAAAATCATATTTTGTCAACTTTTCTAGACCAGGACTTTGTTAGCCCCGCAAAATGTGTGCAATTTCCACGAAATTTTCAATAAAAATATATTTTCAACCAAATTTAAAAAAAAAGTTGCCAACATTTTCAAAAATCAGTATTTTTATAAAAATTAAACTTTGGCAACATTTTTTAAAATACCAATTTTGACAATATTTTCTAAAAACTATTTAATTCTGTTAAAGTTTTAATAAAATCAAGTTTTCAAGAAATTTGCTAAAACAAAATATCAAATAAAATAAGAAAATATTGTCGATAAAATTGCAATTTTTACCTAAAAAATTTCAATGAAATTTTCAAATCATATTTCGTCAAACTTTTCTAGAGCAGGACTTAGCAAAGCGAAATGTGCAAACGAAATTTTCAATAAAACTACAGTTTCAGCAAAATTTAAAAAAGCAATTTTGACGAAATTTTCAGCGGACTGAAATTTTGAATAAATTTTATAGAAAAATAAAATTTTGACGAATAAATACCAATTTGCAATTTCTATAAAATGTTCAAAAAAGTCATATTTCGTCAACTTTTCTAGACTTAGCCAAGCAATGTTTTAGACAAAGTAATCAAAAAGCTATTCTGCAATGGATTTACAAAATAATGGAAATTAAATAAAAAACTTAGGCAAGATTGATTATAAACTACGAAGATATTCCCGGACGAAATGTCAAAATATTTCGGTTACGAACGAATAGAAATGAATTGTCGCACGCGAAAAAATCGGTTCTCCGGAAACAAAGTTTGAACTTTTTTTGCACTTATCGATTGATATTAACGGCCTGTTTCTGTATTTCTAACGAAAGTCTCTGCGAACGAAAACCAGTCACTCACTTTCGTCAGGAATTTGGTTTCTCTAACGTTCTATCGTTCGTTCGCCTGGCCTTACGTCAATGACGTTAGCAATTTACCAATTGGAAAATAATGTAATTGCCAGATCCATAATTTCACAACTTCCGGTCTAAAAAAGCACAAAATTTTCTATGGTCGACCTTAGCAAATACATCTCTGTACTATTTACACTAGCGGTGGCCAAAAAAGCAACCCTGGGTGGTCAGCTGAGCTGCACCAAGACTCTCATTTCTTTCTCTCTCTCTCACGTCTCTCTCATTGTGCACTGATAATTTTTTTCCATCTTAGCGAGCAACCAATATTGACTTCTTTACGCTAAAATATGTACACAATTTTATTATTATTTAATTGTTTTTACCATAATTATATTAATATCTACTTATTTTTTGCTTTTAATAATGATTTTTTGTCATTGTTCCTATCAGTCGACAAATAAAATAATGTGACTCGATCTGACATTTGTGTTCGCCGAGATGACAGCAAAGAGAGATAGAGAAACCAAAATTTGCACTGAAATGATTACGTTTTCGTACGAGTTCATTATCGTACGACTTCGCGTTGTGATGGTAGTTAATGAAACCCAAATCAGCTGTTTGTCGTCTGGCAGGCGAACGAAAGCAAATTTTTAAGTTACAGAAACAGGCTGTAAATTTCTAAATATGACAATTGCAAAGAAATCGAGAAAATCCCTCTAAACAACACTCATTGAAATTAAATTCCTATTCTTTCGTCACTGACACTTACTCGCTACGGGAAGAAATGCCTTCTTAATTATTTTTGTCTTTGGTTTTGCCCTCATTTTAAGGATTTCTACGCAAAATTCGTCTGGCAACACTGTTTGGAGCACTTCTGGGGAAACGATTGTTCTTTGGCTATGCCGCGCTTCTCTTCAAATTGTTTTCAATTGGCTGTGTGCGAAAGAACACTGTGCCACCTTTTCTATTCCCATTTCGTAAACTAACAAAAATTATTTGTCTTTGTTTTTATCTTTCGCGCAAAAATAACAAAACTTTAGCAAAGAATTTGGGGAATTATTTTCAAAGCTATCATAAAAGCGCGTAAAATACATTCGTCATATTTGCATTCACACAACTCCTCTCCACTCAATGTTTATATGTATGTACATACATATGTAAAACCCCTAAGGGAGGCTCAGCTGATAAAAAATTCAAGAGTACTTTTGTTTGTTTTTGTTTACTAAGCACACACACGCACACATTTCATTGGGGCTATTGGCTATCCTCAAAGACGAAGTGGGGTAGGGTGAGGGAGGCCATTGTTTCATGTTTGTTTTGTTTTTTTCTGTTTGAATCCTCAGTTTGCTTGAGTGTTGGTATGCATTTTGCTGAGTTTCGTTGTCTTTCTTCATTGAAGTCGGCAGAGCTGTGTGGGACACACGACAACGCAGACGACGCGAATCGACCAATGCTCAATTCGGTTAATTTAGTTCCGACCGCTAAACAGAAACAAACTAAAAAGATGCGCGCGAATTTGTCTCTTGTCAAATAAAATAAAAAACAATAAAAAAAAATATATAACCTAGGAAATACATTAATGAATTAAATTTCATTAATTAAAATACAGAAAAAAAACAAACATATTTCATACGAAGAAACGCACGCGCAAAGCATTCAAGTTAATCGATCCATCATCTTTAATTGGCATTATGGATCCCAAAGCAGATAACGATTATAATCTTTTTGAGAGGTTACCAAACGATTCGTTGGTGAATTTAGAGTTTCGTGATGTGACCTATGCTGTAATGGATCATAGTGGGAAAAGTAAATGTCTGAATAATTATATACATATATAAATGCATATGTGCTGTGATTGAAAGCGAAAGTGATTTTTTTCGCGGTCGAAAATTAAAAAAGCCGAAAAAATAAAAAGCAAAAAAAAATTTAAAAGCAACAAAATATTAATTCGCTTTCTTATATTTTACCTTTACAAATATGTTTAAAAGTATACATATCTAATTTATATTTTTTTTATTATCAAAAAAGATACAAAAAATATATTGAATGGTGTTAGTGGAGAATTTCGTGCCGGTGAATTGTCGGCGATAATGGGTCCATCTGGCTGTGGAAAATCAACGCTGTTAAATTGTTTATCGGGTTATCGGTACGTACCTACCTAAATACTCGTACATATGTACATACCACATAACGAACAATCACAAATGGGAATATTAGAGTGGCTTCAATTGTGAGGGCGAACAAAGTTCGCGTTGTTCAAAGCTTATATGTATGAAAATATAGTTTGTTTTAAGTTACTTATTCGCACAATATTAGATTTTGCCTTAATTAAATAGTAAATTATTTTTTTCTTTTAGGAACTGACCACTTTACATTAAAATCTGGACGTTTGCTTAAAGGGCGACGTGACTCCATTTAAAAAAGTTGCAAAAAAATCACTTTTTTTCTCAATTTTAGTGCATTTTTTACAAAATCGGTAATATCGTCTAAAATTTTGGTCTGATGTTATCTTTTCATGGCTCGTTATAGAACTGTACATCTGTAGACTTAATTTTTATAAAAAATTAAGCCTTTATAGGTTGTAAACTTTTTATTTGATTGTCGGTCCCAAATGGATTAAAGCGAATTGATTACAATAAAACTGATCCTACACGCATTATTATAACCTCAAAAGCTGAGGTATTTCGTTACAAGCTCACATAGACCAGTTTAGGTCCCTAGTGTTACCACGGGCTGAAATGCCCCTCATCGAAATGCTCAATGCTCTCCACTTCTTCCTCATCTCCACAGCTTCTGCATTGGAGTCAAAACCCAATATTTTGGCGTGTTCGCCGATCAAGCAGTATCCCGTCAGAACTGATACTAACGTAGACAATCTTTTCCTCTCTAGAGCGAGGAGATATTTTGATCTTCTCAGGTCATACCTTGGCCAGATTTGCCTAGCTACCCTTCATGAGCCGATTCCTGTCCATCTTTCGTTGGACTGCCAGATTGCCTAAGCCAAAGCTTGCACGTGGATAGTGGCGCACCCTTTCCTAGCAAGTTCGTCGGCTTTGCAGTTCCCTGGGTTATTCCTATGCTCAGGCACCCATACACTGATAGAAAAACCGTTCGTCACCATGACGAATCAGTTTCGTCAATATATCTTCGTACTGGTGACGAAAAGTTTCGTACATGCGATGTTTTTGTACGTCAATAGAACGAACACGATCAAGTCATGTTTTTGGTGATTTCGAAATTCGTCGAGAAGACGATAAGGTTTCATTCCCACGACGAAAAGATTTATTTGGCCATTTTGCTGAAAATATGATCAAACGAAGCAATCAAATTATAGTTTCTGCTTAAATGTACTGTTCTATATGCGTTCTGATTACCTTAGTTAAATAATTTGTTGTAAAAGATCAACTTAAAAATCTAATAATTAATGACGAACACCGTTCGTCAATATGATTATCCATTCATCATGAGAACGATCGACTTATTCGCCCTTTACGGCAACGTCAACTCCTACAGCAAAACAAAGTAAGACATGCGACGTTGTTATGTTCGCCCACGTGTGTGTTCCACGCAGCACCGATTGGTTCAAATAAACCGCACTGGCACGGCGTAACTGATGTTTGTTTAACAAAACATCAAACACATGCATACTCGTACATGCAGCTCGACAAGCTGTATGTACAAGTGTGAAACATTTGTGCTAGTGGTCTGTTGGCAAATACATTACTTGTTGTGATTATTTTTGATTTAAAATAGCAGAAGTAATGAATACTTCTCATTTGTTTGATTTCAGCCTTACCTGATAAGAACTGCGTCTCGCAACGAATATTGACAACTGAACCTAGAAATGCAGTCCAATAATTTTATTTTCCATACCATTTTAAATGGTTTAAAACTAGAAGAACATTTATTGGAATTTTTAAAATTTAAATAGTCGTGGGCATGAATTCGTCGTGGTGATGAATGGGATTCGTCGTGATAATGAATGGGATTCGTCGTGATAATGAATGGGATTCGTCGTGGTGACGAATGGATGATGAATGGGATTCGTCGTGGTGACGAATGGAATGTGATGAATAGAGTTCGTCGTGGTGATGAATGCTATTCGTCGTGATGATGAATGGGGTTCGTCATGATGATGAATGGGGTTCGTCGTGGTGATGAATGGATCATCCTGAGGACGAAAGTTTTTGGAAACAGAAATTCGTCATGGTGACGAACAAATTCATCAAGAGGATTATTCCGTACGTTAGCTGATGTACTAATTCGCCGTCATGACGAAGCTTTTTCTATCAGTGTATTTGAGTCCTCTATTATATAAAAATTGCAAGTGTCAAGCCCAACGCCCATACATCAATTTAAATTGTATACGATATTTGAAATTACAGGATAATTTTGTATAAAACGCTTTGTTTCTTTTGATTGATGTAAACCAGTTCATTCAGGGTGGAGCGCGGTTATTTGCTTATTTGGGAATAAAATAAAAAAGTTATGAATCTTAGAAAAATGTATTTTATATTTTAATTATATTGTGTAACAGTAAGGGAATTTATAAATTACATAGTTTTAAATAGTGTATCTGGCAAATGTCGAACTTCACTATCCACACACTGCTGCATACGTTTTCTGAAGTTTTCATGAACTCTAACAAGCATGTCGACTGGTATTCTGTCAATTTCAGCCTCAATATTGTTAATTAGGTCTTCCTAGGTGTTAGGACGGTTGATATACACCTTCGACTACATATACTGTATATCAACCGTCACAACACCTTGCACAGACAGACGGACATAGAAAGTGATTCTAAGTCGATCGGTATAATAAACGATGAGTCTATTTCGTCTCCCTGTACCAAATGTGATGTAGGGTATAAAGACATTGTTAGAGAAATGGGATTTTCATGTAAATAATCTTTCTTACGTCGATTTAGGCGGTTATCGATTATGGCCACAGATATAATGTTACCAATCTAAGTGGACAACAAACTCACTTCTTCACGCCGTTAAGTACATATTCATTTTAAAAATGTCAAGTACAGCAATGGTTTAAAGTAATTAATATACATAAGTATGTATACGAGGGTTGCTATATATATTTCTGGCCAAGGCAACACTAAGTGTTGCCTGGAAGTTTGACATTTTTTTGGCATAAACGTACTCAGAACGTTTTGACGTACGACCATCATTTGTGTTGTTTACAGTGACTTGAAAAAATCAATTTGGCAAAAAAATGGAATCAACTCGGGAACATTTTTGTGCGATCATTTTTCACAACTTTCGACGTGGATTATCACGACAAGAGTGCATCGATGAACTTAATCTTGGTATGGCGATGAAGCACCATCCTATAGCACTGTGAAAAACTGGTTTATGAATTCAATCGTGGCCGACGCTCGCTCAAAGGCGAAGGTCGTCCAAAAACGGCCGTTGTACCAGAGAACATTGATGCCGTGCGTGAACAGATAATGCAAGATCGTCCTGTGATATACCGTGAGAAAGAGGCATCCTTGGGCATTTCTTCCACCAGCATACATTCGATATTGTATGAACACCTGGCCGCAAAAAAGGTTTGTTCTCGTTGGATCCCGCACAAATGGACAATCGCTCAAAAAACGGCTCGTGTCGATTGGTGCAAAGAAATTTTGAAAAAATAAGATCGCGGTGCTTCAAAAGACCTTAATAAGATCGTCACAGGTGACGAATCTTGGATCTATGAGTATGAGCCCGAACAAAACAGCAATCGACCGTGTGGATCTTCGAAGACGAGCCAAATCCAACGAAATTTGTTCGTGGAAGAAGCACTTCGAAGCAAATGGTCGCCTGTTTCTTCGGCAAAACTGGTCATGTGGCGACTGCTCCGCTTGAGCAACGTAGGACGGTCAATTCTGAGTGGTACACCACAATTTGTTTGCCTGAAGTCTTCGGAGAAATTCGAAAAACGAACAAGAGAAGACGAATCATTGTGCACCATGACAATGCGAGCTCTCATACACCGGCCAAAACGTCGAATTGATGGGTCATCCGCCGTACAGCCCTGATTTGGCACCCAAGGACTTATTCTTATTCACTCACATCAAGAAAATACTGCTTGGTCAACGTTTTTCGACGCCTGAAGCAGCTGTTGATGCCTTCAAAAACCATATTTGGGAGGTGCATTTTCAACACACTGTAACCGAAACAATTCGCGCTCAAATGACAAAACGTTCTGAATCAAGATATGCTAAAAAAATGCATACTTTCGAAATATAAATAGCAATCCTCGTATATGTGTGTACATCGTATGCGTATCATATCTAGATATACATACGTATCAGCTGATTGTTGTTAGCTCATCATATACGCAAACTATAATTGAAGCGTTGAGAGTAAAATTGGACTAACTCATACAACTGTCTAACTGCGGTACATTTATTTCAATGTCTAAAGTCGGGCTGGGCCGACTTTAAAATAACCTCCACCATGGATGAAAAAGGGGATTTGCATTGGGGCATCAATGAAACAGTATTATTCAGTACCAAATGGTACTAATCGCAAACTAGATTTTCACAGCTACCATCTCTTTATATTATTTTATGTAACTTTCAAATGATAGATTTAAAATATATGTTTGGAAATATACGTTGTTTTCGGAAAAAGTTTTAATAATTTTGAATGAAAAATCATCTCAAAATTTTCCAAATCTTTCTCATTAAAACATTGAACAAGTAAGAAAGATCAGTCGGTTAAACCGACTTAAGTGGGAGGAACTAGAAGTAGTGGACCCCCATAAGACCCATCTTCGAACTAAGCCAAAGATATAGAAAACCAGTAAGGAAAGGCTAAAGTCGGGCGGGGCCGACTATATAATACCCTACACCACTCTCGTAATATTGAATAACTCTGATATATAAATTTTGTAATTCATGTATAAATTGTTTACATAAATTTAGTTTTGGGACATTTTATACTTAAATAATACCCTGTACAGTGTGGTGTAGGGTATAAAAACGATTGGATCTAAAGAGCCAAATTAGATGAAACATATATATGGGAGCTATAGCTAAATCTTAACCGATTTTCTTCAAATTCGGCAATGTTGGTTCATGGATCAAGAAACTCTACCATTCTAAATTTAAAAACGATCGGATGTAAAATACAGCTTCTATAGGACTAAAGGGCCAAATCGGACGAAACATATATATGGGAGCTAAAGCTAAATCTTAACCGATTTTCTTCAAATTCGGCAATGTTGGTTCATGGATCAAGAAACTCTACCATTCTAAATTTAAAAACGATCGGATGTAAAATACAGCTTCTATAGGACTAAAGGGCCAAATCGGACGAAACATATATATGGGAGCTATAGCTAAATCTTAACCGATTTTCTTCAAATTCGGCAATGTTGGTTCATGGATCAAGAAACTCTTCCATTCTAAATTTCAAAACGATTGGATGTAAAATACAGCTTCTATAGGACTAAAGGGCCAAATCGGACGAAAGATATATATGGGAGCTATATCTAAATATGAACCGATTTCAACCAAATTCAATAACGATCTTAACAGCTGCGAAATACTCTAAACTGCAAAATTTCAGAACGATTGGAGTGAAATTGCGACTTGTAGTCGGCGAACAACTTTACATGGACAGACGGACGGACAGACATGCTTAAATCGACTCAGCTAGTGATTCTGAGTTGATCGGTATACTTTAAGGTGGGTGTAGCTGTGTTATTTTCAGGTGTTACAAACATCTGCCGTGAAACAAACTTATAATACCCTGTACCACAGTGTGGTGTAGGGTATAACTATTACCGCATACCAATTTTTAAGTCAATCGGTTAATCCTTTCGAGAGTTATCGTGCGCACCACCCAGCAGACAGACACACAGACAGACCGACGGACATTGCTGAAATGACTTAAAACGGATTTCCCCAAAACAAACTTGGGGTCTTAGGTCATTCCTTTGATGTGTTACACTTTTGGCTTGTAGCAAACAAATATGTATATATACCCTCCACTTTAAGGTGAGGGGATAAATACTCTATTTCATTAGTTTTTTTCTCATTAGACAACCTACGCTCTCAACGCTTCAAGTGTGACCTTGAATTATGTTCTATGGCAAAATGTGAAAACGTTCTCACCCCCTCTCCATTCCAATTGATATGAGTAATTATAAAACTGGGAGTGTTGTTTCTGCCAAAAAGTGTGTGTGATGAATACTAAATACATATAGTGGGGAATGCGTGAACCTACCGCACAGTGTATCGTTTGGGAAAAAAAGGGCAATGAAAAAACTATTTGTGGTATACAATGAAGTAAAAGAACAGTTTGCACACAATTTTAGGAAACGCATAAGAAAATAAAATTTGTATAATGCGCACAGATATTAAACTCGGTGGAGAATTATTTTGTATAAATTTCTTTCTTAAATTAGAGAACAAAATCGAACAGGGAAAAAATAGGTTCTACAAATAAAAATTCAAATTTTAAAATATTTTAAAAGTAGAAGTATGCAGAGTGTCACAACAAAAATACTGCAGACTTACCGAGAACTTTCGTGCTAAATGTGCAATAATTTTTCATTACATGCAATGTACAGTATACCTAAAAATGTTAAAGAAAAAATAATAATGTAAATAGGTACAAAATATAAGTAGATTTAGGCTTATTATTTATCGAATTAATGTTAAAGATGTGCACTATTTGTGCATTGTTCTAAGATGATGATCAATTTAATTAATGTCAGTTTGCATATTTCCAATAATATCAAAGAATGCAATTTTTATATGACAAAAATTAAAATTTTTAGTTTGTATTATAAGAAATTCCGTCGAAATGATAAACAAGTAAATAACACGCTTTTTATCCAGCCTCCAGAAATACCCTTAACTGCAAGATATTTTTCGAATCTAAAAGCCAAACATTAGTAACTGTTGCAAAAAAAATATTTTCAAATAAAGTTAAACTTACCGAACTAAAAGTTCCCCAATTATTTCTTTATTAATGAACTATGTTCTTATAATCTGGATATATATAACTCCCGAGCCCGAATTTTTTTAACATTATATAGGTGAGATTCGACTTCAGCGTACCGAATTCAGTTGAAATTTAGTCTAATATATATTGCGTAAGATAAATTTTAGCCAGCGGTCATTTAAAGTCCATTCTATAGAAATTTAAAATGGCGTTTTTTCTAAAGCTGGTCCTTATAATTTGTGTGCATTTTTACATCAAATCTAACAAATGTATTCAATCATAATAGACGTTTACTACGTATAATGCCGCCGATAAAGTAAAATGTGGTATGAAGTGATATTAGAAAAACACGGAAATCTAAATGTTCGTATCAAGAGTACAAACTTTTTATTCTTGAATATATATAACAACAAAATGTGTAATATTTAAGAAAGTTGCAAAAAATTCAAATCTCTGTGCAAATTTCAAATTTTTGCAGCATCCGAAATCGTTTTGCAAAATATATAAGTTACTAGCTATATGTAGCATCTACGCTTTATGTACATGCAAAGATTCAGCGTAATCCGTAAAGCAGATCTCCAGAAAATTAAAAAACAAAAATGTGGCATGAGCGGACATATTAGGTCATATCGTCCGCGAAAATGAAAATTTTGCAAAACTACTTAAATTGTTTTTTTTTTATTTGTCCTCCCGACCAAGCATACCAAATTTCATCACAAAATTCGACAAAGGTTTTTTAGGCTTTTTTCAAAAAATTTTACCCCATAGAATTTCTTCAAATAGGCAATGTTTCCTTCGTTAGGATGCTAGCTTTAAAAATATCAAATGTTTGAAATTTTTATGTTTTTTTCGCGCCAGAAAAAAACGTTTTTTCAAAAATATAATTTTTTCTAATTGTTTTTTCGACTATTCCAGTGTCTCCCATGTTTTTCAAAATCGAAATCATCATAAGTCATTATTTATGGGGGTAGGTAATGAGATGTCATTACTTTGTAAAGCATACGGTAATGACATGTGCTTATTAAGTCCGATTATAAATTTTACAAATAGGAGACTCCTTCAGGCGTTGATGGAGAACTTTTTAAGTTTACTTAAATGCTTGGATGGTAGATTTTTCAGCAACAGTTTCCATTTAAGTAGGAGATAATATAAATAAATATCTTCCTCGAAAGGTAATTTCTCGAAATATCATAAGAATCATTTGTGAGCGAAGATCCAATGCCAGAAAAGCAACATTTTTGTAAATTAATCTAATTGTATAAAAAATATTAAAAATCAAACTGCAGCTTGATGAAATCTCATTTCGAAAATCTATGTATGGCCATTCATGACAAACGGCTTCTTGATTAATCCATCACAGATTTATTTCCACTTTTATTATAACATTTTCTCATTTGACACTGTGCGGCGGCGCGACGATGATATGCTTTCTGTAGTACTTTAATAGTAATGCAAACAATCACATAGAACAAACTATAGACAAATGCATATCAATTAAATTGTCTATCAAAACGTATTCTCAACCATGAAACAGATTATTGCTAAAACAAATTTAACTTGCAATTCTAAGTAAGATTTTCATCTAATAGCTTTGCACTTAGACACATATTTGCATAGACAGAACTACTTTAAAATCGATTTAATAACATAGCGTTTTTTGCCAATTACAGGGTGTTCGCTTTTGTAATCTTTAAACTAAATTTGTTTGTTAACTGATGAATATGAATGGCGATATTTAAAAAATAACCATGTGCATTTTATGAAAATCAGTTAATCCGGCCTATAGGAGAGAGGTGTTTCGTAAAAGCAAATTAATCGTTTTCTGTGCTTTTACATTTTGAAATGTTTGTGTTGTTGTCCTATGAAGTCCTATATTATAGATACACTGATAGAAAAAGCTTCGTCATGACGACGAATTTGTACATCATCACGATTATTTTTTCGTCAAAAGTCAGCTAACGTACGGAATAATCCTCATGATGAATTTGTTCGTCACCATGACGAATCTCTGTTTCCAAAAACGTTCGTCCTCCGTATGATCACAGTTCATACTTACGATGAATCGAGTTCATTACAACGACGAATTACATTCATCACCACGATGAACACCATTCATGCCTACAATTAATCGAGTTCATCACCACGGCGAAACCCATTCATCACTACAACGAGTCCCATTCATCACCACGACGAACTCCATTCATCACCACGACGAATCCCATTCATCACCACGACGAATCCCATTCATCACCACGACGAATCCCATTCATCACTACGACGAATCCCATTCATCACCACGACGAATCCCATTCATCACTACGACAAATCCCATTCAACACCACGACGAACTCCATTCATCACCACGACGAATCCATGCCCCCGACCATTTACATTTTTAAAATTTCAATAAATATTCATCTGGTTCTAGACCATTAAACATAAAATTACTTGACCGCCTTGCCTGGTTCAGTTGTGATTATTCGGTTCGAAACACAGTTCTTATCAGGAAAGGCTGAAAGCAAACGAACGAGAAGTATTCATTGCTTCTGATATTTTAAATCAAAAATAATCTCAACAAGTAATGTTGTTGACAACAGACGAATCCCATTCATCACCACGACGAATTCCATTCATCCCCACGACGAATCCCATTCATCATCACGACGAATCCCATTCATCATCACGGCGAATCCCATTCATCACCACAACGAACTCCATTCATCACCATTATTAGGTTTTTATACCCTACACCACACTGTGGTACAGGGTATTATAAGTTTGTTTCACGGCAGATGTTTGTAACACCTGAAAATAACACAGCTAGACCTTAAAGACCTTAAAGTATACCGATCGACTCAGAATCACTAGCTGAGTCGGTTTAACGATGTCCGTCCGTCCGTCTGTCCATGTTGTTGTTGTAGCTGCTTGGAGACGCTGAGTTGATAATCCTTAAGTCTATTTCTATTACAGACTTCGTTCCGGCATATATCCGATTATCGCGGGAACCTTATGTTGTTTTCATCCACTCAATGTTGTCCGGTTGTAAATTAACATTCGTCTGTTAAAATCAGGGAATGGATGTTATTTGAGTGTTGCCGTTTCTATTCTCCACTAGAAGCGCTGCATATCTGTTAATAGTCGTCATGGTGTTATGTCTATTTTTAGCTTCCCTGTTGACTTGTGTGATCAGATGTTGTTGTAGTGGTAGTGCCCCCGGTGAGTTATTTTTAGCTGCAGAAACTCGAATTATGATGAAAACATGAAATGTTGATGTTAAATTTTTCCGGTGCCATGGCTGGGAGTTGAACCCAGCACCTTCGGGATCCAAGTCTAACGCACTAACCACTAAGCTACCGAAGGCCACGTAAAGTTGTTCGTCGACTACAGGTCGCAATTTCACCCCGATCGTTCTGAAATTTTGCAGTTTAGAGTATTTAGCGCCTGTTAAGATCGCTATTGAATTTGGTTGAAATCGGTTCAGATTTAGATATAGCTCCCATATATATCTTTCGTCCGATTTGGCCCTTTAGTCCTATAGAAGCTGTATTTTACATCCGATCGTTTTGAAATTTAGAATGGTAGAGTTTCTTGATCCATGAACCAACATTGCCGAATTTGAAGAAAATCGGTTAAGATTTAGCTATAGCTCCCATATATATGTTTCGTCCGATTTGGCCTTTTAGTCCTATAGAAGCTGTATTTTACATCCGATCGTTTTGAAATTTAGAATGGTAGAGTTTCTTGATCCATGAACCAACATTGCCGAATTTGAAGAAAATCGGTTAAGATTTATCTATTGCTCCCATATATATGTTTCGTCCGATTTTGCTCTTTAGTCCTGAATAAGCTGTATTTTACATCCAATCATTTTGAAATTTAGAATGGTAGAGTTTCTTGATCCATGAACCAACACTACCGAATTTGAAGAAAATCGGTTAAGATTTAGCTATAGCTCCCATATATATGTTTCGTCCGATTTGGCCTTTTAGTTCTATAGAAGCTGTATTTTACATCCAATCGTTTTGAAATTTAGAATGGTAGAGTTTCTTGATCCATGAACCAACACTGCCGAATTTTAAGAAAATCGGTTAAGATTTAGCTATTGCTCCTATATATATGTTTCGTCCGATTTGGCCCTTTAGTCCTATAAAAGCTGTATTTTACATCCAATCGTTTTGAAATTTAGAATGGTAGAGTTTCTTGACTCATGAACCAACATTGCCGAATTTGAAGAAAATAGGTAAAGATTTAGCTATAGCTCCCATATATATGTTTCATCCGATTTGGCTCTTTAGATTCAATCGTTTTTATACCCTACACCACACTGTGGTACAGGGTATTATTTAAGTATAAAATGTCCCAAAAGTAAATTTATGTAAACAATTTATACATGAATTACAAAATTTATATATCAGAGTCATTCAATATTACGAGAGTGGTGTAGGGTATTATATAGTCGGCACCGCCCGACTTTAGCCTTTCCATACTGGTTTAAATTAAACTTGTACAACTAATTATTTAACTAAGGTAATCAGAACGCATATAGAATCGTACAATTAAGCACAAACTATAAATTGATTGCTTCGTTTTATCACATTTTCAGCACAATGGTCAAATAAATCTTTTCATCGTGGGGATGAAACCGTATCGTTCCCTCGACGAATTTCGAAATCACCAAAAACATGGGTTGATGATCGTGTTCGTTCTAACGGTTCGACGAACGGTTTTTTTTATCAGTATAGTACAATGTATTGGAGGTAGGAAAAAGTATTCAAGTTATTCAAGGCCACGTCTTGAATGAAGGGACAATTATTAAGGGTAGGGAGGGTACTATATTGAAGCCGATACCTGATGGTATATAAGCCCTGTACACTTTTGATTTTATATCTATAACAAAAATTTAGACCTGATCTGGCAACACTAAGCTACATCATTCTGCTACGGCAAAAAGTATAACACACCAAAGGAGTGAACTAAGGCCATAAAATATATATATTCTTAAATGTCGTAGAACTCAAATGATTTAGCCACGTCCGTCTATCCGTCCCTATGTTGTAATCACGCTGTACTCTATAAGTACAATAATTGAGCTAAATGACTGGAATTTGGTATAGATACTCCTTATAGTTGCCGGTAACTTTGGATTGAAAACGGGCAATATCGGTCTATCTTTTGATATTTCCCCCAAATATATAGCATCTCCCCGATTTGACTTCATAACGTCATAGAGACACACATGTCAACTGATCGGGCTGGAAATTGGTAACTGGGGTTTAGTTATACCCGTAAAACTTCACGCGAAAAACGATAGTTACGGATTCATGTTTTGATATAGGCCCCATAAAACGGACCCTCTAGTTTTGACTTCGTACCGCCACAAAAACCTCAAAATTCAACGAATTGGGCTGATATTTCGTATAATGAGTTTATTTATACCTATTCACATGCGATCCATGGTGAAGGGTATATAAGATTCGGCATGGCCGAAATTGATCCTTCTTTACTTGTTTAATTATAAGTTCTGCACAGAGGAAATTGTTTATATCCATGTTCCAGGTCCATGATTTCTTACAAACAGAGCAGTTGCAACTTTGACATTTTTTTCACAAATTGATAGCTACGAGAGCGGTCTCAAAATTAGCCGATTTGACATTTATGTAGATGGCGGTAATAGTTTAAAAAAATACTTTTGTGGAAAGTGGCATCTTTCTAAAACATATCTTTTAGGTTTCGAGGCGCCAGGTTGTTTAGTTTTTTTATTTATTTTTTTAGCACTCAAAAGTAAATTTGTAAATGTGGAAAAATTGGTCACCGATATGTAATACAAGGTTTTCCAACAAGAGGTGTTATTTTCAATCACCCGGTATGTCGGTAGCTGTCACTTCTGAAGCATTTATTCTTTGACATTTGACAAGTAGAAACTACGCCATTACTAAGAATGGAACGATACACGATTCAAGAACGCATTGAAATTAAATTATTAAAATTCGAAATCATCGAAAACCATAGAAATATCATCTTGGCTGATGAGGCCCATTTCCACCTCGGTGGCTACGTCAACAAGCTAAATTGTCGCATCTGGGGCTCGGAAAACCCAGGAGTTATTGTTAAGAAGCCTCTCCATCCTCAACATGTGACTGTTTGGTGCAATTTATTGTCCGGCGGGGTCATTGGAATGAGGTTGGATTAGGGATCTATAGTTGAGACAAAAAGTCGATTTTTCGACTTTCATGATTTAGTGAAATGTCGATTTTTCGACTTTTCAATTATTTGGACAATCGACTTTTTGGAAAATAGATTTTTTTCGACTTTTCGGTTTTGCCTTAAACCGATTTTTGTCTCCTTTTTGTTTCTTTTCCATTACGCAGATTCCAAGCAACTAAAACTAAATATTCACGATTGCCTGATCGGACAACGTTATCAACCCTGTTAAAGTGCTGCAAATGTACGGACAATGATAGATTGTTAGGCAAAGGTGAATTGACAGTTCAGACGATTGCAAGAAAACTATACAATTTCATATATTTACAATATATTTTGTAAATATTTATATGCAGGATAATACAAATATTTTATAGACAGTGTTACCAATAAAATGTTTTTCTGACAATTGCGCCGTTGTCCCATGCATAAACTTCGCACATCTAACAATCTGCAAATTATCTCACAATGACTTGTTCTGCTAACGCTGCAAGACCAAAATTGTATGTTCACACCCTTGTACGTTCACAGGGTCGCATTTCTCCACCATTTTTCTGGCAATATTTTCCGATCAGACAACTTAAATATTTATTTATACTCGGCAATTTTTTCCAAGCAAGTGTCAAAGTTTGTTGGAGAGAGCTCTTTCCGACTCTTTCCTAAAAAGCGTTTGAACTGGTTGGAGAAGTTCAAAGCCGCCGTCTATTTAAGTAAGGCCAAACTCAACAAAAGTCGAAATGGTAATCGATTTCGGTTGATATTCCGCCGTCGGATAAAAATCGAAAAAAGTTGAAATGATAAATCGATTTTTCAACTTTTTGCTTGGTGAAAATCGATTTCGACTTTTCGACTTTTTCCAATCAAAAGTCGATAAATCGATTAGTCGAAACTCGATTTATAGATCCCTAGGTTGGATCAACAGTTACGGTGAATGGATTGCGCTATCGAGAGATGATTAATGAATTTTTATGGTCGGAGTTGGATGTTATTGATCTGGACAGCGTTTACTTTCAACAAGACGGCGCTATGTGCCGGACCGTGTTATCTCTCGAAGAGGTGATCACAATTGGCCACAGAGATTTTGTGATTAACACCTTGCGACTTCTTCCTTTGGGGCCACGTAAAAGATAAGGTCTACGCCAACAGCTCAGCGTTGATTCAAGACATCAAAGATAGAATTCGTGAGGCTATCGAGGACATAGGGCAGCCACTTTGGTTATGGAAAATTTCATGAAAAGGATATGGTCCTGTAAGCGTGGTCGTGGTGGCTATTTAGCTGATGTTGTTTTTCATTATTAACGGCATATTTTCCTCTTTATTATGAAATAAACACCCGATCATTTATCTCAAAAAATTGCATTTTTCTTTGAATACCAAAATAACACCTCTTGTTGGAAACCCCTTTACAATACCTTCTGCGAAACAGAGCAAGATGCTACTTTCGGGAGCAAACTGCTCCTTCGTTTACAACTTTAAAATATTGGGTGGCAGTGTTTAAACGGGGCCGTATGAACTGCCAAGACGAACACCGTAGTGATCGACCAATTGAGGTATCCTCGCCAGAAATGTTTAAGAAAATTCACAAAATGGCATTGGATGACCGTCGGTTAACGGTTCGTGAGCTAGCTGAAGTCATAGACATTTCAAAAAGTGCTATACATACATCGTATAAGTATTTTGATAGAAAATTTGATGAAGAGAAAGCTGTGCGCAAGATGGGTGCCACGTTTGCTCACAATCAAGACAATGCAGCAGTTCACGCATCCACTACTAGCTTATTCGCCAGATTTAGCTCCCTCGGATAATTTTTTGTTTCCAAACTTGAAAAATTACTCGGCGGAAAAAGTTTTGCCAGTAATGAGAAGTGTGGAGGTAGCGGTTGATGGTTATTTTCAGGAGCTAGACGATTCTTACAACAAACAAGGTATCGGAGCTATTGAAAATCGCTGGAAAAAGTGCTTCTTTTGAGAAATAAAGAAAAAAAATCCCAAATTGGTTGTGTTTTCCCAGTTAGGAGGCTAATTTTGGAACCGCTCTCGTGAAAAAATGTTCTGTATAGTGTAATCATACTAATACACGTGTAGATAATTTATTGCAGAAATAACCACCACCACGAGTTTATGTGTATGTAATTGTATCTATTTACAAACAATTTAACGTCAAGTAAAATAATTGTTTTTGAGATTTGGAAAAAACAACTTTTACATTGATTTATGCACCAGGAAAAAAGTAACACTATGCAACAAAAAAATGTTTGATGTCTGAAACCAAAAATTTTTTTTTTTTATAGATTGATCGTAAATAAAACAAAAGGAAAGGAGAATTATCTTAATATTTTTTTTATTATGATAGATGGATCTATGACAATTATGTGTGAAATAAAATAACGGTCAAATGCTCGCCACGGCTTCGGTGACATACCTCTATCCTATGGTCCATATTTTCAATGACTCTGAGACATAATGAGGTTCAATGTCATTAATGTGCCGGATTATCTCATCCTTTAGCTCTTGAATTGTTCTTGGCTTATTGACGTACACTTTTTCTTTTAAATATCCCCAACGAAAGAAGTCCAACGATGCCAAATCACATGATCGTGGCGGCCAATTAACATCGGCACGACGTGGGATAACACGGCCATTGAATTTCTTGTGCAAATAAGAAATTGTTTCGTTGGCTGTGTGGCAAGTGGCACCATCCTGGCCACTAGAAGTCCATTATCATCTCGCGATAGCGAACACCATTTACGGTAACTGCTTGGCCGACCTCATTTTCGAAGAAGTACGGCTCGATAACTCGGCCAGCCCATAAACCGAACCGGGCGAGCGTGCAAGAGTGTTTTCAAATCTGCTACAGACCCGATTTTCTGAAATTTGTGCACAATTCTCCGATCGTGGGCACATTTGGTCGGTTATGCTGACCAAAAAAATCACGAATTGCACGAAATGCTTTTTTTTTTGAACGCGCATTTTCATAAAAGGATTCAACAATCTTTTGGCACAAATATTTCTTATAACGGGAGTTTTACAGCCTGTTTCTCTATGTCGAACGAAAGCAATGCGAACGAAAAACAGCTGATTTTAGAACTACTAACAGGCATCAGCCAGTATGTTTGCATTTGCTTTGTCGTTCTGATACATGTTAGTAGGTCTAAAATCAGCTGTTTTTCGTTCGCATTGCTTTCGTTCGACATAGAGAAACAGGCTGTTAAGTCGGTTTAGAGTAATGATTACAAGTTTTTTCGTAACTCAATTAGCTGAGGTGTGTTTCAGCAGGACGTAGCCACACAACACACAACACTAGACACAACTAATTTACTCAAAGAAACCTTTAATGAATGAATATTTTCACGTATTGGTCCTATTATTTGGCCGCCAAGATCATGTGATTTAACCCTATTGGATTGTTTTCTTTTTGGGTTTATATAAAGTCACTCGTCTCCGCTGATAAATCAGAGACAATAACATACCTGTAAATCAACATTCGACGAGTTATTGGCGAAATACGGCCGCAAATGTGGCGAAAAGTGTGTGAAAATTGCCACAGGGTTCATATCATATTTAAAAATTCATAGCATAAAATTATATATCCAATAATAAAAGGCAGTTTAATTAAAAACAAAAAATATTTTTCGCTGTTTTCTTTTTAATTGTAAGTTCTGTAACACTAAACAAAAACTGTTTTAACGTATAGAAAATTATCAGTTCAATACCCCCTCCCATTTAAATGTTTTTGATATACTGAAAATGAATGAATGCGGCGTATACGCCCAATTTATTTAAGATTCAATTAAATGTTGAACCTCTCGATAACCTCTAATCAGTGAATTCCCAAGTGATCAAGTGAAATGTTGTCAGGGCCGTAGGGAGAAATATTTTGCATAGCAGGCGAAGTTAAAATATGCCTAAAATCATGAAATGATATTGAAAGTACCCCCCATTGCAGAGTTGCCAAATGACAACATTTTATGTATTTTCTGTGGATATCGAAAAGAGAAAAACGACTGCTCTAATTAAAGTTCTCTCTATAATAAACAAAAATATTAAAAGCCTATATGTTCTCATATTCCTTTTCAGAATTCACAAAACTTCGGGCGATGTTAAGGTCAACTCGCAGCCACAAAATATGAAAGCATTTCACAAATGTTCACGTTACATTCTTCAAGATGATCACATCAGTCCACATTTCACCATTGGCGAAACAATGATGTTTGCCTCGCAATTCAAGTTGGACGAGCATTATACCAAAGAGCAGCGTCAGACTGTGATCGATGACATTTTAGACATTTTCCAACTTCGACAACATTCGAGCACCACCATTGGTCTATTGTCGGGAGGTCAACGAAAGCGTGTTTGTATAGCTTTAGAATTAATGGATAAACCGGCAGTATTATTTCTCGATGAACCTACAACGTAAGTACAGGCAGAGAAAATAGCCTTAGTCGGCAGGTATGGAATTTTAGACAACTACTGACGAAATGTACTTAATTGAAACCGAAATGTTTTTTTTCGAAAATTAATTTTTGTTATTTTGAATTTCGTCCAAAAATTTCGTTATTTCAAATGTACTTTTTGCAAATTAATTTTTGTTATTTTGAATTTCATCGTAAATTTCGTTATGTAGGACATCCTTTTTTATTTCAATGTATGTAGTCCTCTTCTTTGTATTATTATTAATTTTATTTATAAAATTTTAAATTTGCCCTTCTTTTCAGGGGTTTAGATGAATTTTCCGCTACACAATGTTTAATGCTAATGAAACGATTGGCGAATGCGGGTCATACGATTATCTGCTCCATTCACTGTCCGTCGGCGAAACTATTCCAAATGTTCGACAAGGTTTTTATTCTGGCCGAGGGGCAGTGCATTTACCAGGGTGCTGGCGATTATGTGGTGCCCTATTTGCAACAGTTCAACCTACACTGTCCGATCACCTATAATCCTGCCGATTTTAGTAAGTTGTTTACATTGTTTGTAAGAAAAACGTAGTATTAGGATTTTTTTTATACCCTACACCACACCACACTGTGGTCCAGCGTATTATGAATTTGTGCATTTGTTTGTAACACCCAAAAGGAGAATAATCACGATCGACATAAATAGAATCACTTTCAGAGTCGCTTTAGCTATGTCCGTCTTTCTGTCTGTAGATGTATTCTGGTAATCAAAGTACAAGTAGCAATTTGGTCCGACAACTACGAAATTGTGCAGGAACTTCTTATTTAGCTCATTTGTAAACAGAGGGACTCCACAAGGAGGAGTACTGTCTCCACTAATTTGGAACCTAGCGGTGAATGAAATCCTGCTAGATCTAGAACGTTGTGGCTGCAAGGTCGTGGCATATGCGGACGACGTTGCGATCGCAGTGAGTGGCAATTCTACAGGTGGCTCTGAACAAATTGGCTAGATGGGCCAGTAGCAGCGGTTTGGGCGTAAACCCACACAAGACAGAATTGGTTCTCTTTACTAGGATGAATAAAGTCCCACATGTGGACCCTCCACCTCGGATAAATGGAACAGATCTAGTCTTTTCTGAAAGTGCAAAGTTTTTAGGAATAACTGTTATTTAGACTTAACGTATTGGAACGTGTAAGGAAGGCCAACGTCGCCTTATATTCCTGCAAAAAGGCTGTAGGGTTGCGGTGGGGCCTCTCTCCTAAAATCGTCCACTGGATATATATAGCAGTAGTTCGTCCTATACTGCTATACGGCATTCTGGTATGGTGGACGGCAACTGACAAACTAACCATCACCAACCTACTAACAAAGGTTCAGAGAACAGCCTGCCTGAGCATAAGCGGAGCCTTAAGGACTGCAGCGACCGAGTCTCTACAAGCCCTACTCCATATATTGCCGATTAATATTGTGGCGAGAGAAGTTGCCACCAAAGCGGCAATAAGATAAACTGCCTAGCAATGTGGAGGTACAGAAACTACGGTCACATAAGGATACCAAATTATAATACTATTGTGGCCGACCGAGTGGACTATATACCAATGGTGTACACCTTCGACAGAAATTACATCACTATGATTCCAGCCAGAGATGAATGGGTTGGAAGAATACCCGGTAATAGAAACCATCTCCACTTTTACACGGATGGTTCGAAGCTTGATGAAAAGGTTGCCTTCGGGGTACACTGTGCATAGCTTAGATTGGATATAGCTCACAGACTACCACATACCTGCAGTGTCTATCAAGCCGAAATAATGGCAATATGGGAAGTAGCCAAGTGGCTGAGTCACAACATAGTAACCAACACTGGCGTTGTAGTTTACTCGGACAGCCAGGCTGCCATCAATTCTCTGGAGGCAGCATCCCTTAATTCACAAACAGCCCTCGACTGCCGCAGATCTCTTAACGAGATGGCTGAGCAGTTTAATATACACCTCATAGGGATATCCAGGGGAACTGCAAAGCAGATGAACTTGCTAGGAAAGGGACGACATTACAAATTCTCGATGAATTTGCATATATTGGTGCGCCACTATCCACGTGCAAGCTTTGGCTTAGGCAAGAGGCAATCAGGCAGTCCAACGAATGATGGACAGAAATCGGCACCTGCAGGGTAGCTAGACATATCTGGCCAAGGTATGAACTGAGAAGATCAAAATATCTCCTCGCACTAGAGAGGCAACGATTGTCTACGTTCTGACGGGACACTGCTTGATCGGCGAACACGCCAATAGATTGGGTATTGACTCTAAAGACTCCTGCAGAAGCTGTGGAGATGAGGAAGAAATGGAGAGCATTGAGCACTTGCTATGCGACTGCCCCGCTCTGAGTAAACGACGACTGGACATACTGGGGTCGGCCTTTCTAGGCAGCCTAACAGATCTTTCCAGTACCGATATTCGTACTATCGATAAATTTGTATATCAATCAGGTTGGTTTCGATGAGGGGCATTTCAGCCCGTGGTAACACTAGGGACCTAAACTGGACTTGGTGAAAATCGATTTACGAGGACGATCCCAAAATTAGTCGAACTGACATACAGATGGAGTAGTTGTTTGAAAGAAATACTTTCGTTAAAAGTGGCGACCTTTTAAAAGATATGTATCAAGTTTCAAGGCGCCACGTTTTTTAGTTTTTTTTTTGAGCATTCAAAAATTAAAAATCTCGGTTAATTAATAAACATGGACAAAATTGGTCACCGATATGTAATACAATACTTTCATTTGAAAGGTCTCAGTCCAACCAATATTAGAACCGAGGTAAATTCTACTTTAAGGCAGTCTGTTCCTTCGTATACAACTATAAACCAGTAAGGAAAGGCAGAAAGTCGGGCGGGGCCGACTATATAATACCCTACACCTCCCTAACAATACGATAAGGTGATTGCGATAATAATTTGGAATAATTCGTAAATGGTTAGGAACATATTATCTAATTTTGAACCGATAATAGCTAAATTATGCAATATTCGTTAGTAATTGCGAAACATCTTTCTGGAAAATTTTAATGATGGGAAGTAAAGTATAACTTCTATAGCGCTTTGATACCAAATCAGGAGGAACATATATATGGAGGTTATATATAAATCTGAACCGATTTTCCCTGAATACTCATTCATGCAAAAAGACCTCTTTCTGTCGAATTTCGTACTGATCAGATATAAAATGCAGTCTCTACAGCGCTTACATGTCAAATCGGGGGTAACATACTTGTATATATGGGGGCTATATCGAAATCTCCGAATTTGGCAGTATTCCTTCGAGTAATAAGAAACCTCTTTCTGCCGAATTTCGCACTGATCGGATATAAAATAACATTTTTACAGCGCTTACATGTCAAATCGGTGGTAACGTATATATGGGGGTTGTATATAAATCTGAACCGATTTTAACCAAATTCAATAGGGATCGTCCTTTGTCCAAAAAAAAGATATGTGTAAAGTTTCGTCGAGATGAGGCCATAATTGCGACCTGTACTTTGATTACAAGAATACATGCACAGACAGACAGACGGACATAGCTAAATCAACTCAGAAAGTGATTCTAAGTCGATCGGTATAATAAACAATGGATCTATTTCTTCTTCTTTTGGGTGTTACAAACAAATGCACAAAGTTATAATACCCTGTACCACAGTGTGGTGTAGGGTATTAATATTGGGTGGCAGAGTTTAAACTGGGCCGTACAAGCGGCCAAGAAGAACACCGTAGTGGTCGACTAATTGAGGTGTTTACGCCAGAAATGGTTAAAAAAATCACAAATGGTATTGAATGACCGTCGGCTGAAGGTTCGTAAGCTAGCTGAAGTCATAGGCATTTCAAAAAGTGCTATACATCGCATATTGACTGGAAATTTGATGACGAGAATGCTGTGGACAAAGATGGGTGCCGCGTTTGCTCACAATCAAGACAATGCACAAGTTCACATATACACTATTGCGAATGCCCCAAAATCTATGAATTAAAGTTCAAATTGCTTCAGCACGCACCTTATTTGCCGGATTTAGCTCCATCGGATTATATTTTGTTTTCTAAATTGAAAAAATGGCTCGGCGGAAAAAGATTTGCAAAGCAATGAAACGGTGGATGTTGCTGCTGATGGCTATTTTCAGGAGCTAGACAGTTCTCACTATTGAAGTTCTCTGAAGAAGTGTTTCGAGCTATTATTTTTTGTTTCCGAAATTCTCTGAAAAAAGTGTTTCGAGTTAAAAGGAGATTATGTTGACAAACAAAGAAACATTTTCCAATTTTGTTGTGTTTTCTTTGTTAGGTCGGCTAATTTTGGGACTGCCCTCTTAGAGATAGTCGCCACATATATATGTAACGGATTTAAAATCAAGTGAGTGCACGGAGGAAAATCGCCATTGTTGATATGTTTGAATCGAAAGAAAAAATATTTGGAACCAACATTTTTAAATGTAATATATTTGTGAACAAATAAATTGTATTTGAATATCAAGAAATTTTGTTTGGAAAGAATATATTAATATATTAGAACATAATATATTTGCGAACTGACTTCCACAAATAAAATATGTATTTACACCCAAACAAAGTTATTGTTTAGGAAGTTTTCCAAGTATATATTATTTAAAAAAGATTTTTAAAACTTTGCTGACTTTTTCGAATTTTAGTTTAAATTTTCTTAGATTTCGTGTTATACTTGATCTCCAAAAATGTTGTAAGTATTTAGTTTTACAGTACTAATTTGTAATTTATAAATATTCCAATTCATCAGTTTTTGTCAATCCATATGCAATTTATCGTAACGCAAGATAATGCGATTTAAATTGTAATGGAATTTTACAAACATATAAAATTTCTAAAATCCTGAACTGAAAAACAGAAAAATTGCCTTTAAATTATGGTATTGATATATCGCCATACTTAAATACACATTAATTCTTTCATCGGAAATATTAGTTCCAAAGAAAAAAATATTGGGATAAAAACATACTTTTGTTCAAAACAATATTCTCCCAAACATATAATATTTGTGTATGTCAAATATTATATATTTGGTGTGTACGCTAAACATATGTATGTTTCCAACAGAATATGTTTGGGACAATATACTACAGAAGCGATTTTTTTTCAGCGTGTGCATTTTTAAAACCAGATTTCTTCTGATTTGGATGAAACTTGCACCAAGTTTAGTCCCTTTGGATGGTAGTTATGACACAAAATGTCAATGGGATCGGTTAAGGAATGTCCGAGTTGGAGGGTGTTGAATTTTGAATTTTTGGTCAAGCGGCCCTTTTTTCCCCATCCATATAACTACGAGTACTTACGATTGCCTTTTCTTCAAGCTTTCTAAAAAAAATAAAAATAAATTTTTGAAACTCGTTATTCTTAGTATTTGTTTCTATTAATTTTTTTTATACCCTACACCACACTGTGGTACAGGGTATTATGACTTTGTGCATTTGTTTGTAACGCCCAAAAAGAGAAGAAATAGAACCATAGTTTATTATACCGACCGTCATAGAATCAATTTTTGAGTCGATTTAGGTTTAGGTTTAGGTTAGGGTGGCAGCCGTATTTTTTTTACAAGTTCACATAGACCAGTTTAGGTCCCTAGTGTTACCACGGGCTGAAATGCCCCTCATCGAAACCAACCTGTTTGATATATAAATTTATCGATAGTACGAATATCAGTACTGGAAAGATCTGTTAGGCTGCCTAAAAAGGCCGATCCCAGTATGTCCAGTCGTCGTTTACTCAAAGCGGGACAGTCGCAAAGCAAGTGCTCAATGCTCTCCACTTCTTCCTCATCTCCACAGCTTCGGCAGAAGTCATTGGAGTCAATACCCAATCTTTTGGCGTGTTCGCCGATCAAGCAGTGTCCCGTCAGAACCTGTACTAACGTAGACAATCGTTTCCTCTCTAGTGCGAGGAGATATTTTGACCTTCTCAGGTCATACCTTGGCCAGATTTGTCTAGCTACCCTGCAGGTGCCGATTTCTGTCCATCTTTCGTTGGACTGCCTGATTGCCTCTTGCCTAAGCCAAAGCTTGCACGTGGATAGTGGCGCACCAATATATGCAAATTCTCCGAGAATTTGTAATGTTGTCCCTTTCCTAGCAAGTTCATCGGCTTTGCAGTTCCCCGGGATATCCCTATGCCCAGGCACCCATATGAGGTGTATATTAAACTGCTCAGCCATCTCGTTAAGAGATCTGCGGCAGTCGAGGGCTGTTTGTGAATTTAGAGATGTTGCCTCCAGAGAATTGATGGCAGCCTGGCTGTCCGAGTAAATGACAACGCCAGTGTTGGTTACTATGTTGCGACTCAGCCACTTGGCGACTTCCCATATTGCCATTATTTCGGCTTGATAGACACTGCAGGTATCTGGTAGTCTGTGAGCTATATCCAGACTAAGTTCTTCACAGTGTACTCCGAAGCCAACCTTTTCATCCAGCTTCGAACCATCCGTGTAAAAGTGGGGATGGTTTATATTACCTGGTATTCTGCCGACCCATTCATCTCTGGCGGGAATCATAGTGATGTAATTTCTCTCGAAGGTGTACACAGTTGGTATATAGTCCACTCGGTCGGTTACCATAGCACTACACTTTGATATCCTCATGTGACCATAGTTCTTGTACCTCCACATTGATAGGCAGTTTAATCTTATTGCCGCTTTGGTTGCAACTTCCCTCGCCACAATATTAATCGGCAGTATATGGAGTAGGGCTTGTAGAGACTCGGTCGCTGTAGTCCTTAAGGCTCCGCTTATGCTCAGGCAGGCAGTCCTCTGAACCTTTGTTAGTAGGTTGGTAATGGTTAGTTTGTCAGTTGCCGTCCACCATACCACAATACCGTATAACAGTATTGGACGAACTACTGCTATATATATCCAGTGGACGATTTTAGGAGAGAGTCCCCACCGCGACCCTACAGCCTTTTTGCAGGAATATAAGGCGACGTTGGCCTTCCTTACACGTTCCAATACGTTAAGTCTAAATAACATTTTCCTATCTAGAATTATTCCTAAAAATTTTGCACTTTCAGAAAAGACTAGATCTGTTCCATTTATCCGAGGTGGAGGGTCCACATGTGGGACATTATTCATCCTAGTAAAGAGAACCAATTCTGTCTTGTTGGGGTTAACGCCCAAACCGCTGCTTCTGGCCCATCTAGCCAACTTGTTCAGAGCCACCTGTAGGATGTCTCTGAGGACGTTTACGAATTTGCCACTTACTGCGATTGCCACGTCGTCCGCATATGCCACGACCTTGCAGCCACAACGTTCTAGATCTAGCAGGATTTCATTCACCGCTAGGTTCCAAATTAGTGGAGACAGTACTCCTCCTTGCGGGGTCCCTCTGTTTACATACCTTGTTAGAGTTGTGGACCCTAGACATGCTGTTATGCGTCTTCTGGTGAGCAGACTTTGAATTAGTCTAATCAAACTAGTGTTAACTTTTAGATGTGAGAGTGCCGCAATTACCGCATCGGAGTGAATGTTGTTAAAAGCCCCTTCTATGTCAAGAAATGCCACCATGGTGAATTCCTTGAAATGCAGGGACGATTCGATAGTGCTCACAAGTTCGTGCAGGGCTGATTCAGTAGACTTGCCCTTGTTGTAAGCATGTTGGTTCCCCGACAGGAGTTTTGTATCCAGGTTTTCCCTAATGAAATGATCTAAAAGTCTTTCCAGACCTTTCAATAGGAAGGAGGATAGGCTAATTGGTCTGAAGTCTTTTGGCCTAGTGTGTGATATCTTTCCCGCTTTAGGTATGAATACCACTTTGGTATCCCTCCATCGATTCGGGACGTATGAAAGCCTGATACAGCCTACATAAATTTTCTCCAGCCAGGGGATAATGTACTTTAACATTTTCTGCATTTCTGCTGGAGTGATGCCATCTGGTCCAGGTGACTTGAAGGGCTCAAAGCTGTTAATAGCCCAGCTTATTCTGGATCTCTCAGTCAAGAAGCTAGCGACGCTCGCAGTCCACTCGCACTCTTGTTGGTCCTGCTGATCCTCGGGTTCTGTTACAGAGTTCCCCGGGAAATGTGTGTCGAGCAGTACATTGAGCGACTGCTCGCTGTTTTTGGTCCAGTTATTTGCCTCATCCTGTAAATATCCCACTGTACAGGGTGAAGCAGATAATATCTTCCTCAGCCTAGCGGCGTCGGAGACCTTTTCCACTTCACCACAGAAGGTATACCAAGAGCGCCTTTGCGCCTTTCTAAGCTCCTTCTTATAGATCTTGAGTTGCTCTTTATAGGCATCCCAATCATTAGCGACCCCAGTAGATTTAGCCTTATTGAATAGCTTGTTGCAGGTCTTTTTCATAGCCGTTAGCTCAGAAGTCCACCATTGGGGTTTATCTTTACCCTTGTACCTTGTTTTTGGATAGGCTTCTTCAAGGGATCTATTGAATGATATGGTGATATGATCGACCAGATTATCCAGACCGGCTTTGTCATTCGGTTCGTACGGAAGTTTAGAGTTGAGGACTTTCTTGAAATTATTCTCATACAGATGCCACTTTGTCTTCCTTACATTTCTGTGGACGGCGGGTTTAGGCGCTTTTTCCGCGAGTTTGAACTCAATATAATGGTGATCTGAGAATGAGTGGTCGTCCAGTACATTCCACCCAATAATTTTGTCTGACAGCCGGTCAGTAGCAAACGTTACGTCGAGTACTTCTTGTCTGTCTTTAATTGTGAAGGTCGGTTTATTACCTATGTTACAAATACTAAGATTGGTAGTTAGAATAAAGTCAAGAAGCGAATCACCCCTATTGTTTATATCCGTACTACCCCAGATAGTATGATGAGCGTTCGTGTCTGCGCCAATAATCAGCTCGATTTAGTCGATTTAGCTATGTCCGTCTGTCCGTCTGTCTGTCCATGTATTATTGTAATCAAAGTGCAGGTCGTATTTATGGTCCGATTGTGATGAAATTTAGCACAGTGCTCTTTTATGGCCCAAGGACGATCCCTATTGAAATTGGTCAAAATCGGTTCAGATTTAGATATAGCCCCCATATATATGTTACCCCCGATTTGATATGTAAGCGCTGTAGAAACTGTATTTTATATCCGATCAGCGCGAAATACGGCAGAAAGAGGTTTCTTATTACATGAAGGAATACTGTAAAATTCGGAGAAAATCGGTTCAGATTTAGATATAGCCCCCATATATACGTTACCCCCGATTTGACATGTAAGCGCTGTAAAAACTGTATTTTATATCCGATCAGTACGAAAATCGGCAGAAAGAGGTTTCCTATTATATGAATGAACACTTTTAAATTTGGATGAAATCGGTTCAGATTTAGATATAGCCCCCATATATACTTTACCCCCGATTTGACATGTAAGCGCTGTAAAAACTTTATTTTATATCCGATCAGTATGAAATACTTCAGAAAGAGGTCTCCTATTATATGAATGAACACTTTTAAATTTGGAAGAAATCGGTTCAGATTTAGATATAGCCCCCATATATACATTACACCCGATTTGACATGTAAGCGCTGCAGAGACTGTATTTTATATCCGATCAGTACGAAATTCGACAGAAAGAGGTCTTTTTACATAAATGAGTATTCAGTGAAAATCGGTTCAGATTTATATATAACCTCCATATATATGTTCCTCCTGATTTGGTATCAAATCGCTATAGAAATTATACTTTACTTCCGATCATTAAAATTTGCCAGAAAGATGTTTCTCAATTTAGGAACGAATATTGCTTAATTTTCCGATTATCGGTTCAGAATTAGATAATATGTTCCTACCCATTTAAGATTATTCCAAATTCTTATCGCAGTCACCCTTATCGCATTGTTAGGGAGGTGTAGGGTATTATATAGTCGGCCCCACCCGACTTTCTGCCTTTCCTTACTTGTTTTTACATAACATATGGTCTCGAACCAAAATAAATTCCGACTGAATAAAATAAAAAAATCACAAAAATATTTCATTTGGCGAAATTGATACTTTTGATACGTTTGTCAAAAGACCATGTTTTATATTAAGAGCTTTGTGGCCTATTAGTGGGATGGGACATGCTTATCTATCAAAAGATAAGGATAAACATCTAAAAACCCGTAATGAAAGGCTAAAGTCGGGCGTTGTCGAATATTGGATAACTGTGAAATATCCAATGTATACCCAGCAAAATATTGATAAGTACCTGTCAATATTCCCTGCATTACCAAATAATGACATATCATTACCCGTTGCAATACTTTCGGCTTATTAATAATGACTTACCAATAATAACAGAAATAAGTGATATCTTTTTATCAAAATCATTTTGACAAATTTTAATATATTGCAATTTTGGCTGTATGCGGGTTATTGTACAAGATTTATTAATTTTCAGCATTTTCAGATTTAAATGAAAATACCACAAAAAATATTTACGTATATCGTATGATGTTAGACCATTGAAGAATTTTTCACATGGTGGTTTGGGTTAAGAAATTCGAATCTGGCACTTTAAATAGCCATCTCTACATATCTACCATATCTACTACTTATTTTATAACTTAGGTATTGGTCACGTACTTTAAATCGTGAAAATATATTTAAGCACATATTTATGTGGTATGCCTATGCAACAAATGAGTACTTATTATGCTACTTTATTGTATGCTTTTGGGAAGTACTTTCCTCCAATGACATCTCCATGTTAAAATAATGAGAAAAGTGGCTAAATAATAAGTACTTACCATTATCGAACTTTGCTTACTAGTCGGATTATTTGGTAATGAGAAATTTTGCTGGGTACTTCAACTAAAATTTGTTTAAACAATTTACATTTACAGAGACGTACTGCCTCTGTAGCCAAATCGAACGAAATATATAAAGGTTAGACCATTTTAAATTTAAATCGGCTATAAAAAAAGTACTGATAATTTTTTCAAATTTCTGGATTTATTGGAAAGGTTGAACTTTGTCATTTAATAATGGAACGCAGTATCATTCATATGACTACTACATACGTCTCGCTCGGCAGTAACCAATTTTTCAGTATATTTTCGATTGTTTCGGGTCGAATCTCTTCAATGACAAACTACAGCTTATATACGGCTAAAGAGCCATATCGGACGAACAATTATGTATATAGGGGCTATATCTAAATCTGAACCGATTTTCTTCCAATTCGGCAATGTTGGTCCATAGATCAATAAACTCTACCATATAAAATATCAAAATAATTGTATGTAAAATACAGCTTCTACTCGTATAGAGCTAAAGAGCCAAATCGGCCGAAACATATATATGGGAGCTATATCTAAATCTGAACCGATTTCAACAAATTTCAATAGGGGTCTTTTCAAGTGCGAAAGACTCCTTCAGCACGATCGAAATGAAATCGTGACCTGTACGAAACGAACAATATAAGATGGTCAGACGGACAGACAGTTAAATCGACTCAGTTCGTATATCTGAGTCGATGGGTCTATCTGCAGTACTTCGAGGTGTCACAAACATCTGCCACGAAACAAACTTATAATACTCAGTAAATAAAGGTTGAACCAATTTCTTTAGCATAACTCGAGAACCATTTATCCTAATTGGTTCAGGAAAGCTTTAAAGAATGCTAAATTAAGTAGCGTTCATCTTGTTCGAATACCATTTATTCATCCCATCAGCAGTTTCAAAAATATGGCGATTTTTTCAGAAAATGTTAATACGTTCTTAAATAAAACCTCTTTAAAACGTCGAAAAATTTACAATTAATATATCGGGTCCGTCAATAAGAGCGCTACAAAAGTTTTTTTTAAATAAAACAAAAACGGTTTTGGATATCAATGAAATTCTTTATTCCTGTGAAAGTACGTTCGATGCCATTATGTATGGAACTCGATTTCTTTTGCATGGCCACCACGGGCACGCTTGCAGAAGTCCAGACGCTGAACCCAATTTTCGCCGGTTTTCAAGCATAAATCGACCGATACTGCTGCAATTTCACGTTCGATATTCGTACGAAGTTCATCAATCGTCGCTAGCTTGTTGGCATAGCCCATAGACTTGTCGTAGCCCCACAGGAAATAGTCTAACGGCGTCAAATCGCACGACCGAGGCGGCCAATCGACTGGACCATTTCGTGAGATAACACGTTCTCCAAACTTGGTTTCCAATAAATTGATTGTGGCATTCGCTGTGTGGCTTGTGGCGCCGTCCTGTTGGAACCACATGTCCTCCAAGTTCATATCATCCAATTTGGGCCAAAAATATTCGGTTATCATTGAACGGTAGCGATTCCCATTCACAGTAACGTGCCGGTCTTGATCATCACGGAAGAAGTACGGCCCAATGACGCCGCCGGCCCATAAACAGCACCAAACCGTAATTTTTTCGGGATGCAATGATGTGTGGGTTGCTGTCTGACCAATAACGCATATTTTGTTTATTGACGAAGCCATTCAGCCAGAAATGAGCCTCATCGCTGAAAATGATTTTTCGATTTTTCGCGCTCTTAACGTTGAGGCCACTGACTCCGAATTTCGGTAGTAAATTTTAATAATTTCGACTCGTTGTTGGCTCGTATATCTTTTCATCATGAAATGGCGAACCTTACTGAAAAGAAATATCAAAAGAGCGGCCAAAAATATGGCATCGTTTGCTGTCCCTGTCGGTCTACTTTTTTAGCGTCCCTGTTGAAAAACCCGATATATATTTCTTGAAATATTTTTCTTCAATATGGAAAAAACTTTGGGCAATATTTTCTAAATACAATAGGTACAAAAAAATTTTTTTTTGTTACCTAAAACCTTTTTTTGTGTATATTAAGTCATGCTTACTATTTTATGAAATGAAAACAAATAAACTTATGGTCAAGTTTTTTTTTTTAATTCCAATTTTCTTGGAAGATATGTACCTTTAGTATTTCGAGCATATTTATTGAATTATAAGCCCGATAGAGCCGTGATAACCTTTAACTTAAAGAAAATTATGATGACAATGAAGTTGAAACAAATGCAAAGTCACGTACAAACTTTGGTTTTTGTTATTCGTTTTTGAAGAATAATGTTTTTTTGCTTGCTCGAAAACACCATAAAAAAGCAAAAAAAATTGTTCTTCAATTTTTTTGAAAGCTACCATCCTAAGAAAGAAGACGATGCCTAATTGAAAAATATCTATGGATAAATGTAGAAATCTTGACCCTTATGGTAAAAGGAGTGGAAAAACAAAAAATCATTTTTCATAATTTTTATTTTGGCCATTTTGCTTGGAACATACCAAAGGGTTGTGGCAATAACGCCCATTTTTAACAGACTATGGGTACTTCGTTAGTATGCTAGCATTCAAAAACTGGTACATTTTTTGGGATTTTTTTTTTAATAACAGCAAAAAAAATTTAAAAAAAAAATTAATTTTTTCTAATTGTTTTAACGACAGTTACTAAACTTCTGTTTCCACATAGATTTTCAAATAGACATTGTTTTCTTCGTTAGTATGCTAGCATTTAAAAACTAATAAATTTTTTGGGTTTTGTTTTTTTTTTAATAACAGCAAAAAAAAAATTTAAAAAAAAAAAATTTTTTTCTAATTGTTTTAACGACAGTTACTAAACTTCTGTTTGCACATGAAAGTGTCATAATTACCATTTTTTAGTCCTCATAATTTCCTGTTTCCACATAGATTCTCAAATAGACATTGTTTTCTTCGTTAGTATGCTAGCATTCAAAAACTGGTACATTTTTTGGGATTTTTTTTTTAATAACAGCAAAAAAAATTTAAAAAAAAAAATAATTTTTTCTAATTGTTTTAACGACAGTTACTAAACTTCTGTTTCCACATAGATTTTCAAATAGACATTGTTTTCTTCGTTAGTATGCTAGCATTCAGAAACTGGTACATTTTGTGGGTTGTTTTTTAATAACAGCAAAAAAAAATTTTAAAAAAAATTAATTTTTTCTAATTGTTTTAACGACAGTTACTAAACTTCTGTTTCCACATAGATTTTCAAATAGATATTGTTTTCTTCGTTAGTATGCTAGCATTCAAAAACTGGTAAATTTTTTGGGATTTTTTTTTAATAACAGCAAAAAAAATTTAAAAAAAAAAAAAATTTTTCTAATTGTTTTAACGACAGTTACTAAACTTCTGTTTCCACATGAAAGTGTCATAATTTACATTTGTAGTCCTCATAATTTCCTTTAGTATAACGTGTATCCCGGCTATATCGCGCATATCGTCTTCAGAAACGAAAAAGGGCGCAACAAAAAGAAAAAATGGAAATTTAGTTTTCAAGGGATATCGGTACACTGCATCTAAATACGCAATCTTAAAAATGATTAGCGACATACTTTAAAAAAATGGCGAATTTATTAAAGAAATTCAAAAGGGGCAATATAAAATGATTAATTTTCATAATTTTTAATTTTGTCGCATAAATAGATTTTGGGGAAAAACTTAAAAATTCGTTGGGGATTTAATATTTCTCTTTCATTTTTTCCCGATTATTTCTGCAATGTGGAATATGTATATGAGAAAATGCAATAGACGATTGGATTCGAATTCGGAGCAAAAAAATATGCAAAAACTTGTATCTCCTCAAAAAAAGTCAAAGCTTTCTTCGATTTTGAACCTGTAAACTAAATTTTTTTAATTATTGAATGAAGCTTTTCAGCGGTCCAATAATAAGTAATTTGATTAAAAAGTTAATTGACACAAATTAAGTATTAAAAAGAAATTCTTTGATACATACACGAGTATACAATAGTTCAATAGATTAAATTTCAGCTGAACTTGTTTCTGTGTTAGCTAACCTATCTACATAATATTTGCAGTCATTGAAACGGCCACCTATGCCTATGGCAATTTTCACAAAGAAATGGTGCGAGAAATGTGCAATGGAAAAATCTTCAAATGGAATCCCAGGCCAAAAGAAATACAAACAGAACATCTCAAAAATGGAACTGAAGTCGGCCAACATATGGATTTGAGACGTAGTAAAAGTAGTTGTTCCTCCTCCTGGTGGTTTGAGTATACCTGCCTATATCGGCGTATAACACAGCAAATTTGGAGGGATAAGGTAAACTTATAATGAATAAGTAAGTATATTCTTTGACATCAATTAAAAAAATATTTTCACTTTTTTGCAGGCCAATATGAAGTTAAGGATTTTGGTGCAACTTCTCGTTGCCCTAATGACCGGTTGGGCTTATGCTGGAATCGGTAATAATGCCAAATTTGCCATATCGAATTATTATTTTGTTCTCCTGACGATTTTGCAGTTTGTATTTATGTGTACATTGCCGATGTTTGCTCATGGTAAGACGAAATTTGAAATTTCTTATTTCATTCTGCAAGAAATATACATATTAGTATGAAATATATGTAAAAACGAAATATGTTCGGAAGGTACCTTCATATGGGAATTATTGCAAAAAAAATGGACCTATATGACTCATATTTACTAGGAACTAGTTTAGGCAATATGTGAATATATTTATATGTATAGGTATTCTCTAGAGTGCCAAGAAATCAAATTAGAAGGGAACATTTTTGGAGCTATATCGAAATCTTTCGAAACTATAAATTGCACTGATGGATTGTCAAAAAGTGCAATACAGAAGTTAATGATGCTTATGACTCATTTAACTACTTATATAAAGTATAACACGAAATCTAAAACTAGAAAACAAACTAAAATGCCAAGAAGTCAGCAAAGTTTTAAAAATCGTTTTTGAATAAGAGTATATTTGGAAAACTTCTTAAACAAAAACATTGTTTGTGTATAAACACATATTTTATTTGTGAAAGTCAGTTCGCAAATATATTTTGTTCTAATATATTAATATATGCGCTCCAAACAAAAATTCTTGATTTTCAAATAAAAATTATTTGTTCACAAATATATATGTAATATGTAAAAATTTTGTTTCCGAATATATTTTCTTTCAATTCAAACATATAAAAAATTACGACTTTTCCCTTGTATATTCGAAACGTTTGATGCGCCTTCCTTTATACTAGAGACGAGACATCTGATAGATCTTCTATACTAGCGGAGAGAAGTCTTCCTCTATATTACAGTAGAGACCTCTGAAATGTCTTCCTATATAAGTATACTAGAGACCTCTGCGAGATCTACCTCAATACTAGAGCCTAGACTTCTGAGTTCTTCCTATACACTAGATTCGAGGCATCTACGAGGTGTTTATCAGAACTAGAGCAGAGATCTCTGGGAGGACTTCCTCAATACTGGAGCCGAGACCTTTGGGAGGACTTCCTCAATACTGGAGCAGAGTTAAATTTGAAGGGACCTCAACATATGCGGGTATATCAAAACATGGATCAATTTAGCTAGGAATTAATTTCAGCCGCATTAATTGTAAAATATGAACGTCCTCTATACTAAAGTCGAAACCTCAGAGTGGTCATCCACTTCCCTACAGGCGAGACCTCTGAGAATGTTTCCATTACACTAGACTCCAGACCTCTGATAGGTCTTCCTCTATCCCACAGTCGAGACCTTTGATAGGTCGTCCGCTATCCTAGAGTCGAGACCTCCGACAGGTCTTCCTCTATAGTAGTATAGTCGAGAGACTTCTGAAAGGCCTTCCTCTATACATGAGTTGAGACCGCTGAGAGGCCTTTCTCTATACTAGAGTCGATAACACTGAGAGGACTTCCTATATGGTACAGTCGAGAAATTTCTAAGAGGTCTTCCTCTATACTCGTATATGATTTGAGACCTCTGATAGGTCTTCCTCAATACAAGAGCTCTGAGAGGTCTTCCGCGGCATTAGAACTACAGTTCCTTCATCCGAGAGTTTAGACCTCTAAAAAGACTTCCTCAATAATGGAGTAGATACATCTTTGCAATTTTCCTCAATACTAGACTGAAGATCTATAGGAGGTCGTCCTCAATCCTAGAGTCGACAACTCTGGAAATACTTCCTCTATAGAGAGGTATATCCAAGAGAGGTTGAGACCTCTGACAGGTTTTCATCTATCCTAGAGTTGAAACCTATGAGAGGTCTTCCTTTATGGTTCATTCGAGATACTTCTGAGAGATCTTCCTCTATACGTACATCATTTGAGACCTGTGATAGGTCTTAATCAATAATAGAGCCGAGACATCTGAGAGGTCTTCATCTGTATTAGAGCCGACCCCTCTGTGGCTCTCCTCTATCCTAGAGTTGAGACCTGCGAGATGACTTCCTCTATATTGGAATAGAAACATCTGTAAAGTTTTCCTCTATACTATAGCCGAGACCTATCAGAGGTATTTTTCCATACTAGAATCGAGACCTCTGAGAAGGCTTCTTCTTCTATATTAGATCACAGACCTCTCTAAAGTTTTCCTCTATCCTAGAAACGATACCTCAGACAACACTTCCTCTATACTCGATTAGAGATATCAGAGAGGTCTTCTTCTATACTAGAGTCACGAACCCTGAGACGTATTCCTCTAAATATACTCGAGTCGAGACATCTTTTGGTCTTCCTGTATACTAGTGTTGGGAACTCTGATAAATCGTCTTCTATATTGGAGTAAATATCTCTGACAGTTCTTTCCCTATATTAGAGTCTACAACTCTGAGTAGTTTTGCTATATACTGGAGTCTGGACATATGAGAGTTATTCCTATTTACTAGATTCGAGTCTTTTGAGAGGTCTTCCTCTATTCTAGAGTCGTGACCTCTATGAGGTCCTTCTCTGTACTTGAGTCGAGACCTCTGAGAGGCCTTCCTCTATACTATAGCTGAGACCTCTGAGAGGTCTTGCTCAAAACTACATTCGATACCTCTGGGAGGTCTTCCTCTATACTATAGTTGAGACCTCTGAGAGTTTTCTTCTATACTAGAATTAAGACCTCTGGCAGGTCTTACACTATACTAGGCCCTCTTCTATACTACCTTCTGAAAGGTCTTTCTCTATATTAGAGACAAGTTCTCTGAGACGTCTTCATCTATACTATAATCCACTACTTCTGATAGGTCTCCTTTTATTCTAGGGTTGGGAACGCTGAGAAATCTTCTACAGTATTAGTAGAATAAATATACCGTTAGGTCTTCCTCTATACTAGTGTCGTAACATGTGGCCTCTTTGGCAAAAAAAATGAAATCGGAAGATATTTTTATATTCAAACTATATCACTATCTGTCACACCTATTTCTTTTTCCCTCTTCCAGTGCCACGTGAAATGCAATATCTGAGAAGGGAATATTTCAATCGATGGTATCGCCTAAGTTCCTATTTCATAGCACTGCTGACATCTCAAATACCCGTCATAACTATAATGTGTCTGGTGTGTTCGGCTTTTATGTACTTCGTCACAGATCAACCCATGGAAATGTTTCGATTTGGACTATTCTTCATTATGACGTTCCTAACTTCAATGGTGGCCTCAACATTTGGCCTCTTAATAGGTTCAAGATTCAGTTTACTTGTAAGTATACTCGTATATCAAAGGAGTGAGGAATAATTTCCAGTAACTATAAATGCTCTTTCCTACTTTCAGAATGCCTTATTTATAGGACCCAACATTACTTCGGTATGGGTCGTCTTCAGCAATCTCGGTTTGGAAAAACCTCAACCCACACTATTCGAAACAATCCTGATGGAAACCAGTTATCTCAAGCATTCCATGGAGGGTATATTGGCTACCTTGTTCAAATTCAATCGTCCCGATATGAAATGTCCTTCGGAGGAAATCTTTTGTTTCTTTTTAAAACCCAAATACTTATTGAGACTATTGGGTAGCAGCGATGTTAATTATTTGCGAGCGGCTTTGTTCCTGATCGGATTCTATGCGCTTTTCATGGCTTTGGCTTATGCCAATTTTAAAAGTCGTCTTGATAATTCCGAATTTTCCATAAAGAATCGTCATTATCGTTATATTAAACATAAGATAAAGCAACATTTCTATTTTAAAATGTTCTAGATTTAAGGTGCAAAAGCAAGCGAATTATCTAATCGGGGGGGGGGGGGGGGAGTTAGATATAAGGATTTTTATTTTTTATTAAGAGTAAATACTTGTTTTAGGTGGATAAGTTTTATAAACATTATTGATAAGTTTTTATGTTGTAAAAAAATATATTTATTCATATAACAGTGTATGTATTTTGCGGAGATTATTTATTTTTAATAATTAAAAACCAATATGTTTATGAGTGGTTCTATAAATTTAAAGAAAAAAATTTTTCTCTTGTTGGAAGAAAAGTTTAATCCAAAATTTTACACTTTTCAAACATCGACAACAAGAGGTCTACACCATTTTCAATAGGAATTGAGAACATTTCGATTAAAAATGAGAATTGACATTTAAAATGGACATAATTTCATTTGAAATTGCCAAAATTTTATTTGAAATGGTGATTTTGCATTTGAAATTGACTAAGTAACGTTCAATTGAAATTGAGATTTTACATTTGAAATTGGACAAATTTCACTTGAAAAAATGAGAATATTCTCAGTTACTGTTGTAAATTGTGTAGTTGAGAGGCTTAATGGTGTGGTTGAGAGGTCTTCATCTATACTAGAGGCAAGACCTCTGAGAGGCCTTCCTATATACTAGAGTCAAGACCTACCGCTAAACAAGAGTCGAGAACTTAAGTAGTTCACCCACAACTCTAGAGTCGAGACCTCTGAAAGTTATTTATCCATACTAGAGTCAATATCTCTGAGAGGTCTTACTCTATACTACAGTCAAGACATCTGAGAGGTTATTCTCTATACTACAGTCTAAATATCTGAAAGGTCTTCATCTACACTAGAGACGAGACTTCTGAAAGATCTTCCTCTATAATAAAGTCGGGTCCCTTGATATCTTCTTCTAAGCCAGAATCAATAAGTCTCTCGATACCTCTCAAAGGCCTTCCTCTATATGTAATACAGTCAAGACTCTTGCGTGACCTACCGCTATACAAGAGTCGAGACCTGTGAGAGGTCTTTCTCTATACTAGAGCCGATACCTCTGAGAGGCCTTCTTCTATACTAGTGTCAGGACCTAGGAGGTTTCTTCTATACTAGAGCTGATCGCGTAAAGCGCAGTAAATTTGGTAGAGGACTATAATAATCCTCAAATTTGCCTCGCGATATAAACAGAACCTATAAAGCAAACAGTATATATTATACAGTACACCGTCAGACGACAATTTTTAATATTAAAAATATTTTGCCTTAAATTATGCTTTTCTTTTAAATAGAAATAATGTCAGAATCAGAAAAAATAAAAATTTATCGTCAGATAAGTTGGAAATAATTTTACATATTCATTTCCGAAAAACAGCATTCACAGTAGTTCTAAAAGGTTTGCATCATACAACGTCAATTTCGGATATCAAAGCATTGCTTTTGAGTTTAGGGCACCAAGTGAGAAGTGTACGGAACATATCTTCCAAAACGTCAAAACAACCTCTTCCAATGTTTTACATCGATTTGGACCCCAACGACAACAATAAGGATATTTATAAAATCACGAGATTTGACAACGCTATTGTTCAGTTCGAACCACCAAAAAAATTTGAAGATATCGTGCAGTGTTTTAGATGCCAAGATTATGGGCACACCAAATCTTATTGCAAAAAATACTTCAGATGCGTCAAGTGTGCACAAGATCATCCAACATCTGAATGTAAAAAAACTCCTGATACTCCAGCTAAATGCGTACTTTGCTCCGAAAGCCACACTGCTAACTACAAAGGTTGTACTAAGTACCAACAAATTTTAAGAACAAAATTTGCAAGAAGCAGAACAAATTTTATTGGAGAAGTAACCCAAACACCAACACATGTTTTACCACCAAGTTACAACAATAATTCAGACAAATCGCAATTCGGTACTTACTCTCAGGCTGTTAGAGGAGAACAGCCAGCTATGAACAACGTTTTAGAAAAAATTGAAGCTATGCTTGCAAAGCAAATAGAATTAACTAATACGTTGATGAATATGATGTCAATGTTAATGTCAAAATTATGTCGTTAAACTTAATTATTGCTGAATGGAATGCTAATGGCATTCTCAATCATATAAACGAAATTGAAATATTTCTAAAAGAAAATTTTATAGATATACTATTGGTATCCGAGACTCATTTCACTGACAAGTCTTTCTGTAAAATCAAAGGTTTTGATATAATTCCTGCAAATCATCCTGATAATAAAGCTCACGGAGGAGCTGCAGTAGTTATTAAATCCAATATTAAATATGAAATTGCAGAGCCCACATTGAAGCCATTCCTACAAGCTGCTGGAGTTAAAATTATGTGTGACAATTTTAAAACTTCTGTTTATTCAGTATATTATCCCCCAAGATATAGTATGAAATGTGACCAATACGAAGATTTCTTCAAAAATATTGGAAATCGATTTATAGTTGGAGGCGACTTTAATGCCAAACATCAGTGGTGGGGATCCCGTTTATCTAATCCGAAGGGAAAAGAACTTTATAAATGCATATTTAAACACAGGTTTCGAATCTTATCTACAGGTAGCCCTACGTATTGGCCAAGTGATCCGTATAAAATCCCAGATCTACTAGATTTCATAGTATTTTCTGGAATAGCCGCAACTTCTTTAAATATTACCTCTAGTGAAGATCTTAGTTCGGACCATACTCCAATTATTGTAAATTACAACACTACACATAATAAACGTTCTACAAACTCCAAATTAATTACGTCCAAAACTGACATTAATTTGTTTCAATATTGGATAGAAAATAATATTCAGTTAAATCTTAAAATAACGAACGGATTCGAACTTGATAATGCTGTAGAAGTTCTTACAAATACTATTTATGAAGCAGCTGAACTGGCCACCCCACCAATAATATACAAAAATGTCAGCAATGTTCGAGTTACAAATGAAATCAGGAACCTTATTAAGAGAAAAAGACGCTTACGCAAAATCTGGCAACGATCTAGAAGTCCACAGGACAAATCCAATTTTAACAGAGCAGTTAATTATCTAAAAAAATGTCTTAAAGATTACAAAAATGGTGAAGTCAACAGATTTTTGAGCAATTTAAATCCAAGTGACAACCATGATCATAACCTTTGGAGAGCAACAAAGTACCTGAAACGACCTAAAAAACGAAATGTGCCTATAAAGACCTCATCTGGTTGCTGGTGCAGATGCGATACGAGCAAAGCCTTTGCCTTCAAAGCTTTCCTGGAGGAAACATTTACGCCGTTTTCTTTTTGCGAATCTCGAGAATCCAAAGAAATGTGTGATTTCCTTGATGTGCCCTGTGAAATGAGTCGTCCTATTAAACATTTCACTGTTAGTGAAGTAGAGAAGGAAATGAAAATGTTGAATTCTAAGAAATCGCCAGGCTATGATTTGAGTGACGCAAGAATAATTCAATTATTGCCGAGAAAAGGAATAATCTACCTTACCATGCTATTTAACTCATCATTGAGGCTTTCATATTTTCCAAAGCAATGGAAATATGCAAAAATCATAACAGTTCTTAAACCTAACAAAAATGAGAATGAAATAAGCTCATATAGACCTATAAGTTTATTACCAGTGTTTTCCAAACTGTTCGAAAGACTTCTCAAAAAAAGGTTACTTCCTGTACTAGAGGATCTTAAGATTATACCTAATCATCAATTTGGGTTCAGATCAAAACATGGAACTCCGGAGCAATGCCACAGAATAGTCAAAGAAGTAAGAAATTCCCTAGAAAATAAAATGTACTGCTCAGCAGTGTTCTTAGATGTCAAACAAGCATTTGATAGAGTATGACATGAAGGGTTGCTTTTCAAACTTAAGCGTTTATTACCAGCTCCATTTTATTTGCTAATAAAATCTTACCTTAATAATAGAAAATTTTATGTAAATATAAATGATGTTAACTCCGAAAATGGCGTCATAAAATCTGGTGTTCCCCAAGGTAGTGTGCTTGGACCTGTTTTGTATACCATCTACACATCTGACATGCCAACAACCAATGAAGTTACAATAGCTACATATGCCGATGACACAGCAATCCTAGCGTCAAGTGAATCCTCTATAGAAGCTTCAAATATTGTACAAAAACAACTTGATCTGATCCAAATTTGACTAAAAAGATGGAACATAAAGGTTAATCCTGATAAGTCAACTCATGTAACGTACACTTTAAGAAAAGGTGATTGTTCTGCTGTGTCGTTAAATGGTGTCACTATTCCTCCAAAAAATTCTGTTAAATACTTGGGTTTGCACATTGATAGGCGATTGACTTGGAAAGAACATATAACAGCAAAAAGGAATCATTTAAACTTGAAAACTAAAAGAATGTTTTGGCTCTTAGGTCCTAATTCTGATCTCGCTTTAGAGAACAAAGTTCTTCTTTATAAAACTATATTGAAACCAGTGTGGACTTATGGAATTGAACTATGGGGAACCGCAAGTAATTCTAACGTGGAGATTCTTCAAAGATATCAATCCAAAACGCTCAGAATAATATGTAACGCTCCTTGGTATATGAATAACAAAAATATACACAATGATCTTGGTGTCCCTAATCTTAGAAGTGAGATTTCTCGTTATAGCTCTAACTACCTAAATAGACTAAGCTATCATCCAAATATTCTAGCCATAACTCTTTTAGACGACACTAATGAATTACGACGTCTTAAACGTCATCATGTTCTTGACCTTCCTTTTCTGAAATAATATACATCAAAAATATAAAAAATCATGCATTGTTATTCGCGATAGTGATATAACAACTCTGTTACATATATAAGATACTATAACATTTGCTTAATATTGTACTTTATATAGATCGCAAATAAAGAACTGAAAAAAAAAAAAAAAAAAAAAAAAATTCCGAAAAACAATTTACAACAGAATTTTTTTAAATTACGCCAAAATGTACGAGCGAAACTATTTTTTTATAAATGGCAGTTTTCTCCAGTTAGCGAGACATTTATCAAAATTGAATTTTTATTGAATTTTCGTCAAAATTTAATTTTTCTAGAAAATCGTGGTAAATTATTTTTAATACAAATTTTCGTTGAGATAGTATTTTTCTAGAAAATTTCATTAAAATTATTTTTTTTTTGAAAATTTCATTAAAATTTAATTTTTCTATAAAATTTCATTAAAATTGAATTTTTCTAGAAAATTACATTAAAATTAAATTGTTCTAGAAAATTTCAATAAAATAGAATTTTTCTAGAAAATTTCAATAAAATTCATTAAAATTTAATGTTTCCGAAAATATTCTTTAAAATTGAATTTTTCTAAAAAATTTCATAAAAATTGAATTTTTCTAGAAAATTTCATTAAAATTGAATTTTTCTAGAAAATTTGATTAAAATTGAATTTTTCTAGAAAATTTGATTAAAATAGTATTTTTCTAGACAAATTCAATTTTAATGAATTTTTCCATAAAAAATAAATTTTAATTAAATTCTCTAGAAAAATTTATTTTTTAATGAAAAAAATTAAATTTTAATGAAATTTTTCAGTAAAATTCAATTTTAATTAAATATTTAGGAAACTTCGATTTTATTGAAGAAAAATTAAATTTTAAATACATTTTCTAGAAAAATTCTATTTTAATAAATTTTCTAGAAAAAATCTATTTTCTAGAAAAATTCAATTTTAATGAAATTTTCTAGAAAAATTCAATTTTTAAGAAATTTTTTAGAAAACTTAAATTTTAATGAAATTTCATTAAAATTGAATTTTTCTGGAAAATTTCATTAAAATTGAATTTTTCTGGAAAATTTCATTAAAAGTGAATTTTTCTAAAAAATTTAAATGAAAAAATTCAAATTTAATGAAATTTTTCAGAAATATTCAATTTTAATGAAATTTTTTAGGAAACTTCAAATTTAAATAAATTTTCTAGAAAAAATCTATTTTAATAAATTTTCTAGACAAAATCTATTTTCTAGAAAAATGCAATTTTTTAGAAAACTTAAATTTTAATGAAATTTTCTAGAAAAAATCAATTTAATTACATTTTTTAGAAAAATTAAATTTTAATGAAATTTTTTAGAAAAATTCAATTTTAATGAAATTTTCTAGAAAAATTAAATTTTAATGAAATTCTCTAGGAACTTAAATTTTATTTAATTAAAATAGAATTTTTCTAGAAAATTTAACTAAAATTGAATTTATCTGGAAAATTTCATTAAAATTTAATTTTTCTGGAGAATTACATTAAAATTGAATTTTTCTACAAACTTTCATTAAAATTTAAGTTTTCTAAAAAATTTCTTAAAAATTTGATTATTCTAGAAAATTTATTAAAATAGAATTTTTCTAGAAAATTTATTAAAATATAATTTTTCTAGAAAATTTATTTAAAATTGAATTTTTCTAAAAAATTTAATTAAAATTGAATTTTTCTAGAAAATTTCATTAAAATTTAAGTTTTCTAGAAAATTGCATTTTTCCAGAAAATAGATTTTTTCTAGAAAATTTATTAAAATAGAATTTTTCTAGAAAATTTATTTAAAATTGAAGTTTCCTAAAAAATTTCATTAAAATTGAATTTTTTTCATTTAATTTTTTTTTTTCATTTACATTTTTTTTCACCAAAATTTAGTTAAATTTAGTCTAGAAAAATTGAATTTTAATGAAATTTTCTAGGAAACTTAAATTTTAATTAAATTTTCTAGAAAAATTCAATTTTCATGAAATTTTCCAGAAAAATGCAATTTTAATTCAATTTTCTAGAAAAATTCACTTTTAATGAAATTTTCTAGAAAAATTCACTTTTAATGAAATTTTCTAGAAAAATTCAATTTTAATAAAATTTTCTATGAAACTTCAATTTTAATGAAATTTTCTAAAAAAATCCAATTTTAATCAAATTTTCTAAAAAAATCTATTTTCTAGAAAAATTATATAAATTTTTTAGAAAAATTCAATTTTAATGAAATGTTTTAGAAAAATTCAATTTTAATGACATTTTCTAGACAAATTCAATTTTAATGAAATTTTCTAGAAAAATTTAATTTAATAAAATTTTCTAGGAAATACAATTTTAATGAAATTTTCTAGAAAATTTATTAAAATAGAATTTTTCTAGAAAATTTATTTAAAATTGATTTTTTCTAGAAAATTTCATTAAAATTTAAGTTTCCTAAAAAATTTCATTAAAATTGAATTTTCTGAAAAATTTTATTAAAATTGAATTATTTTCATTCAAATTTTTTTCCATTAAAAAATAAATTTTTCTAGAAAATTTAATTAAAATTAATTTTTTCTGGAAAAATTCAATTTTAATGAAATTTTCTAGAAAAATTCAATTTTAATCAAATTTCCTAGAAAAATTCAATTTTAATGAAATTTTCTAGAAAAATTGAATTTTAATGAAATTTTCTAGAAAAATTCAATTTTTATGAAATTTTCTAGAAAAACTCAATTTTAAAGAATATTTTCTGGAAAAATTCAATTTTAATGAATTTTATTGAAATTTTCTAGAAAAATTCTATTTTATTGAAATTTTCTAGAACAATTTAATTTTACGGTGCTATTCTCGAATACATAACAATAATTATTCATGAGTCTTTACTATCACATTTCTTATCATTGGAATTTTAAATATCTATTCTGGAATTCCTGTGACAAAATGAAAGCTTTAAAATTTAAAAAATGTTGGCATCGCTGCCCATTGAAAAAATACAATATTAAAAGCTTTTGCGTATGAAGAAATCTACTGAAATTCAAAATTTTACAATATGGTATGATTTTTTTATTATGACATAGAAAAAATTAAAAAATAAATTGAAAATGAACAAATCATCCCCAAATTTTTTCATGCAAAAAATATACATACATATGTACAATAGCATGAAATATGTATGTTGGAAGATTTGAGGTCTTTCTGCACCCATGCTTAATTAATCCCCATCATGTATATCCCCACATTTCATAATAATATAACAAATAGAGATGTTTCTTTGATGGAAGAAAATCATAGCGCAGGGTCAGGTAAATTGTCTGATGCAAAAATCCCGCATCCAGACATCGACTTTTTTCCTTTCCGATAACAACACTAACAAGAAAACGCTGAAAAAACAGTTTTCTATACACAAAATTTATCTTGTCATGAGCTATTGGGGTTGTGACTGCTATCATTGAAAATTATAACAAAAAGAGCTTCCATTTGAAACCCAGAATAGCATATTGTTTTTACTATCACAAATGCTGTTACTATAACAAAAATATTCTTGTCACTCGGTCGAGAATAGGGGTGTAAATGTAATTTTCTAGAAAAATTAAATTTTAATGAAATTTTTCAAAAAAAAATTATGAAATTTTCTAGAAAAATACTATCTCAACGAAAATTTGTATAAAAAATAATTTGCGATGATTTTCTAGAAAAATTAAATTTTGACGAAAATTCAATAAAAATTCAATTTTGATAAATGTCTCGCTAATTGTAAAAAAATAGATTTGCTCGTACATTTTGGAGTAATTTAAAAAAATTCTGTTGTAAATTTGTTTTTCGGAAATGAATATGTAATATTATTTCCAACTTATCTGACAATATATTTTTATTTTTTTTTCTGATTCTGACATTATTTCTATTTAAAAGAAAAGCATAATTTAAGCCAAAATATTTTTAATATTAAAAATATCGTTTGACGGTCTGCTATATAATATAATTGTTTGCTTTATTGGTTCGGTTTATGTCGTTTGGGAATGTTGTGGATTATTAAAGTCCCCTACCAAATTTACTGCGCTTTACGTGATCAGCTCTAGTATAGAAGAAACATCCTAGGTCCTGACACTAGTATAGAGGAAGACCTCTCAGAGGTATCGGCTCTAGTATAGAGAAAGACCTCTCAGAGGTCTCGGCTCTTGTATAGCGGTAGGTCACGCAGGGGTCTTGACTCTATTACATATATAGGAATCCCTTTGAGAGGTATGAAGAGACTTATTGATTATGGCTTAGAAGAAGATATCAAGGAGATAACAAGAATATATCAAGATTTTAATGAAATTTCATTAAAATTTAAGTTTTTTTCTAAAAAAATTCTTAAAAATTGAAGTTTTCTAGAAAATTTCATTAAAATTGAATTTTTCTAGAAAATTTATTTAAAATCGAATTTTTCTAGAAAATTTCATTAAAATTGAATTTTTCTAGAAAATTTCATTAAAATTGAATTTTTCTGAAAAATTTCATTAAAATTGAATTTTTCTGAAAAATTTCATTAAAATTGAATTTTTCTGAAAAATTTCATTAAAATTGAACATTTTCTAGAAAATGTTATTAAAATTTAAGTTTCCTAGAAAATTTCATTAAAATTAAATTTTTCTGGAAAATTTCATTAAAATTGAATTTTGTTGGAAAATTTCATTAAAATTAAATTTTTCTAGAAAAGTTCATTAAAATTAAATTTTTCTAGAAAATTTCATTAAAAATAAATCTAAAGAAATTTCATTAAAATTGAACTTTTCTAGAAAATTTTATTTTTCTACAAAATTTCATTAAACTTGAATTTTTCTAGAAAAATTCGTTGAAATTGGGTTCTTCTACAAAACTTGAGTGGAATGACACTTTAAAAAAAAAAATTGTCTACAAAAATTTCGTACCAATTGAACAAAATTATGATGAAACTGCATTTTTCTAGAAACATGGCTAAATTTGCATTTCCCTAGAAAATTATTTATTTTAAATACGTCGACACATTCCATTCTTTTTTAAATTCGTTCGAAATTTAATTAAATTTTCTAGAAAAATTCAATTGTAATGAAATTTTCTAAAAAAAATTCAATTTTTAAATTTTTTCCTTAGATAATCAATTCAATTTTCAATTAAATTTTTTGGAGGAATGCAATTTCAACAAAACTTTGTAGAAAAAACTTGGACAAAGTTTTCTACAAATATGAAATTTTATTGACATTTTCTGATTAAAGGGACGATATATGTGTTAAAGGACGATAAAGGATATTTTCTGCAAAAAAAAAACACAATTTCGAAGAAATTTTGAAGAAAAAATCAATTTTAACCAAATTTTCAAAAAAAATACTTTCGGAAAAAAGGAAAAATATTGTCATTTGGACTAAAAAATTTATTTCAAATACATTTTATAGAAAAAAATACAATATTCAACTTATTTTTGTTTAGATAAATGCAATTTTGACAAAATTGTCTATAAATTTTCCTGCTACCTCCTGTTCCTGCTACGCCCTGTTCCTGCTATGTTTCGGTTCCTGCTTCGTTCCAGTTTTGTCATATTCCTGTCAATATCCGTTCCTGTAATACTCTGGTTCTGCTGTGCTCCTGCTACGTTCTGTACCTACAATGCTCTGTTCCTGCTACGTTCTGTTTCCTGAAATTTTCGGTTCCTGATATGCTTCGTCCCTGCTATATTATGTTTCTGTCATATCCGTTCCAGCAACGCTGTGGTCCTGCTGTGCTCCTGCTACATTCTGTTCCTGTCATGCTCGGTTTCTACTAAACCACGTTCCTGTAACTCTCTGTCCCTGATGTGCTCCTGTCCTGTTATGCTCTGTTCCTTATACGTTCTGTTCCTGCAACTCCCAGTTTCCTGTTGTGATATCTTCCTGGTATACTCTTTTCCTGAAACACTCTGTTCCTGCTGTTCTCTATTCTTGACTCGTTCTATTCCTGCCATACTCTGAATCTTCAACGTCCCGATCCTGAAACACTTTGTTCCCGCTGTGCTCTGGTCTTGCTACCCCTGATCCTGCTGTATTCTGTTCCTGCTACGCTCTGTTCCTGTTTTCGCCTTGTTATTGCTACGTTCTGTTCCATCTTTACCATCTATTTACTTTAATTTAGCTCCTGACCCTACCTGTCCCCTTTAAAATTTCTGTTTCAGTTAAATTTTGTTTCTTTTGTTTTTTTTAATTTCCTGTTATTCCTATTTCCTCTTATTTATTTACTTTTTCTTTTTGTTTTAAATGTTATTTATTTTTTATATGTATATATATTGCTATAAATAAATAAAAAAATATGTTTTCAATAAAAAATAATGTGCAAGGAAAGCAAGAAAAAGAAGAATATAAATCGGAAATTTTAACTGAATTTACAATAAACTTGTAGTAAATCTATTTAGGCAAGAGAAAATGAAATTTCCTCAACTTTGAAGTAATTTCTAAAAATTTCCAAATCATTTTCAATAAATGTGAAATTAGATGAAAATTTCGATAAAAATTGTAATTTCTATGAAATTTTAAAAATAAAATTAAAAATATTGCTTCCCCATCCTTTGCAGCATAAGGCCGCCAGCAGTAATGTAAAAAAATACATCCCCATCTCGGAAAAAAAAATGGGAATTTATATTTCTTTTTTAATATGTTTACGAGTAATAAGAATCCAAGCGATTAATATTAAAATTTCCCAACAACATTTTTATTTTTGAACAATTTAAATAGCACATCTGCATATCTATTATAAATATTAATTGTTTTTGGAGTTTCGGTGCAGACTGTCTTAAAAACCGCAAAAAAAAACTTAAATAGGTTAGACGAAATTTTGTCTACTTATAGAAAAAAAGTGCCTTTACAAAAATATTATGTTTCGGGCAAATATACTAGAGAAGCAAATTTTTTCATAGAGAAATTGTATTTTAAAATTTCAATTGAGACTTTGTAGTTTATAATCTGTGTATAGTATTCAATGGAATCGTAGCCATTTAACAAGAAATGAGCTTCATCACTAAACACAATTAGCTGATTAGAACTTCACGAACAGATTTATTTTTTCCAAAGTAAATTTCCACAATTTGGAAGCGTTGTTCTGGCGTTAAACGATTCATGGTGACTTGCCAAACCTTACTGAACAGAAATGTCAACACATTTTGAGATTATCAGCTGTCAAACCATAGTTATCGATATCGATGAGTAGAATTACATACAGAAGGATCGTATAGAACTTAAGTTTTAACATATTCTTTATTTTATTAAATGTTAACCCTTTGTGAGGGAGGTACTAATAGGAGTCGACCAATGTGGCCCATCTTCCAACATTGCCTGAGATAGAAAAAAAATATTACCGCATACCCAAGGTTACTCTTTTCAAGAGTTATCATGCGCACCCATCAGACAGACGGACGGACATTTCTCAAATTACTTAAAATTTATTTTGAAGGCACAACCACTGGACTAAGCTTCAAGGAAGCTGTGGCAGAGCCATGGCTTATCTTGCGCAGATTTTATTATTTGTTAGCTATTTTATTTACTTATTATTTGAAGGCACAACCACTTGACTAAGCTTCAAGGAAGCTGTGGCAGAGCCATGGCTTATCTTGCGCAGATTTTATTATTTGTTAGCTATTTTATTTACTTATTGTAGTAGGTCCTGGTTAAACCCTGAATGTTTTCATAATTACTTGACTATGCTTCCAGGGAGGCGCGCTTGAGAAGTCCTGACTTGAGATGTGGCAAAGTTTATTAATAAAAGGTCATTAAAATAAATAATAAAATTTGTGTTTCCTAATAAATTAGCGCCCACTGTAAGCGCGTATATCAAAAATATCAAATTTTTGTTTCACTATACATAAATATGTATGTGTATACGCGTCGCATGTACTATACTCGTATACTGATGTAGTGTATAATTTCAGAATATTTGGCGTCAACAGACTTTGTATGGTATCGCATCAAAATATTTTGAAATTTCAATTAGTATGAAGTTTAAACGATTCAAATAAACTTGCGCGTTGCGTTCCAATCGGGAAGAACGACTTCGAAATGAACAGTGAAAATCCACACATGACTTACCCAGCGTCAATGGGTCACAATATATTTCGAAAAAGTTCAAATGAGGCAGTGGTAAATTTAAATTTTAACGATTTGACATATCAAGTGATCAACAAAAATCAAAGTAATTATATATAGTAGCTTTGCGTTTCGATTTTGCTGATGTGGAATAATTTTTGTTTGTTCGTTTTTTATTTCGTTGTCAAGATTCGAAAATTTTAGTAAATGGTGTAAGTGGAATATTTCGTGCGGGTGAGCTGTCGGCTATTATTGGACCTTCAGGATGTGGAAAGACCACACTATTGAATCTATTATCGGGATATCGGTAGGTGTGGGTTTTTTGTTTGTGATTTGATGGTGAGAGAGAGAAAAAAAGTGATAAATCTTAATTAATTAAAACCAGTAAGGAAAGGCAGAAAGTCGGGCGGGGCCGACTATATAATACCCTACACCACTCTCGTAATATTGAATAACTCTGATATATAAATTTTGTAATTCATGTATAAATTGTTTACATAAATTTACTTTTGGGACATTTTATACTTAAATAATACCCAGTACCACAGTGTGATGTAGGGTATAAAAACGATTGCATCTAAAGAGCCAAATCGGATGAAAAATATATATGGGAGCTACAGCTAAATCTTAACCGATTTTCTTCAAATTCGGCAATGTTGGTTCATGGATCAAGAAACTCCACCATTCTAAATTTCAAAACGATTGGATGTAAAATACAGCTTCTATAGAACTAAAGGGCCAAATCAGACGAAACATATATATGGGAGCTATAGCTAAATCTTAACCGATTTTCTTCATATTCGGCAATGTTGGTTCATGGATCACGAAACTCTACCATTCTAAATTTCAAAACGATTTGATGTAAAATACAGCTTCTATAGAACTAAAGGGCCAAATCAGACGAAACATATATATGGGAGCTATAGCTAAATCTTAACCGATTTTCTTCATATTCGGCAATGTTGGTTCATAGATCAAGAAACTCTACCATTCTAAATTTCAAAATGATTGGATGTAAAATACAGCTTCTATAGGACTAAAGGACCAAATCGGACGAAACATATATATGGGAGCTATAGCTAAATCTTAACCGATTTTCTTCAAATTCGGTAGAGTTGGTTCATGGATCAAGAAACTCTACCATTCTAAATTTCAAAATGATTGGATGTAAAATACAGCTTCTATAGAACTAAAGGGCCAAATCAGACGAAACATATATATGGGAGCTATAGCTAAATCTTAACCGATTTTCTTCATATTCGGCAATGTTGGTTCATGGATCACGAAACTCTACCATTCTAAATTTCAAAACGATTTCATGTAAAATACAGCTTCTATAGAACTAAAGGGCCAAATCAGACGAAACATATATATGGGAGCTATAGCTAAATCTTAACCGATTTTCTTCAAATTCGGCAATGTTGGTTCATGGATCACGAAACTCTACCATTCTAAATTTCAAAATGATTGGATGTAAAATACAGCTTCTATAGGACTAAAGGGCCAAATCGGACGAAACATATATATGGGAGCTATAGCTAAATCTTAACCGATTTTCTTCAAATTCGGCAATGTTGGTTCATGGATCACGAAACTCTACCATTCTAAATTTCAAAATGATTGGATGTAAAATACAGCTTCTATAGGACTAAAGGGCCAAATCGGACGAAACATATATATGGGAGCTAAAGGCCAAATCGGACGAAACATATATATGGGAGCTATAGCTAAATCTTAACCGATTTTCTTCAAATTCGGCAATGTTGGTTCATGGATCAAGAAACTCTACCATTCTAAATTTCAAAACGATTGGATGTAAAATATAGCTTCTATAGAACTAAAGGCCAAATCGGACGAAACATATATATGGGAGCTATAGCTAAATCTTAACCGATTTTCTTCAAATTCGGCAGTGTTGGTTCATGGATCAAGAAACTCTACCATTCTAAATTTCAAAATGATTGGATGTAAAATACAGCTTCTATAGAACTAAAGGGCCAAATCAGACGAAACATATATATGGGAGCTATAGCTAAATCTTAACCGATTTTCTTCATATTCGGCAATGTTGGTTCATGGATCACGAAACTCTACCATTCTAAATTTCAAAACGATTTGATGTAAAATACAGCTTCTATAGAACTAAAGGGCCAAATCAGACGAAACATATATATGGGAGCTATAGCTAAATCTTAACCGATTTTCTTCATATTCGGCAATGTTGGTTCATAGATCAAGAAACTCTACCATTCTAAATTTCAAAATGATTGGATGTAAAATACAGCTTCTATAGGACTAAAGGACCAAATCGGACGAAACATATATATGGGAGCTATAGCTAAATCTTAACCGATTTTCTTCATATTCGGCAATGTTGGTTCATGGATCACGAAACTCTACCATTCTAAATTTCAAAATGATTGGATGTAAAATACAGCTTCTATAGGACTAAAGGGCCAAATCGGACGAAACATATATATGGGAGCTATAGCTAAATCTTAACCGATTTTCTTCAAATTCGGCAATGTTGGTTCATGGATCACGAAACTCTACCATTCTAAATTTCAAAATGATTGGATGTAAAATACAGCTTCTATAGGACTAAAGGGCCAAATCGGACGAAACATATATATGGGAGCTAAAGGCCAAATCGGACGAAACATATATATGGGAGCTATAGCTAAATCTTAACCGATTTTTTTCAAATTCGGTAGTGTTGGTTCGTGGATCAAGAAACTTTACCATTCTAAATTTCAAAACGATTGGATGTAAAATACAGCTTCTATAGGACTAAAGGGCCAAATCGGACGAAAGATATATATGGGAGCTATATCTAAATCTGAACCGATTTCAACCAAATTCAATAGTGATCTTAACAGCCGCGAAATACTCTAAACTGCAAAATTTCAGAACGATCGGAGTGAAATTCCGACCTGTAGTCGACGAACAATTTTACATGGACAGACGGACGGACGGACGGACAGGCTTAAATCGACTCAGCTAGTGATTCTGAGTCGATCGGTGTACTTTAAGGCGGGTCTAGCTGTGTTATTTTCAGGTGTTACAAACATCTGCCGTGAAACAAACTTATAATACCCTGTACCACAGTGTGGTGTAGGGTATAAAAATGTTTAAAAAATTATGCTGCTTATTATCTTTATCGGTTTGTAATTTTTTTTAATTCATTTATACATTCTACTGTAAAAAAAACCATTAAGCTGCTTATTATTTTTCGGTTTGTAAATATTTCTATTTTTGTTTTTTTTTTGGTGTATTCTATAATTATTGTAAAAATTCCTAAACAGAAGTTGTACTCAATGCAATAGAGATTAGAGATTTACAGATTGACAAGCAAACAATATTTGGCAGAACTCAGAAAAAAGATTACATTTGACTTCAATAAACTTAAAGAATAACGTTGTAATTTTTTTGTAAAATAAAAATAATTTTTTCAGTCAATAACGAAATATTAAACAAAAGTTGTACTCAATGAAATAGAGATTAAAGATTTACAGATTGACAAGCATACAATATTTAACAGAACCCAGAAAAAAGATTACATTTGACATGAGAAAAACCCGTTCAATGAAGTTTCAGTTCAATAAACTTAAAGAAGAGATGTCACGTTGTCAGTTTTTTGTAAAATAAAAATTTGTTTTCAGTCAATAATGAAATATGACCCCAAAGCCTTAGAAACAAACAATAATATATTTTTGTTATTGATTAACTTTGGACATATATTCTAAAAACAGTTGCATTAAATTGTCAAATTTAATTGCTTTCTAATCAGCAATCAAGTTTTAGAACTAAAAAATTCATCAACATTTCGCCTATGACATATTCTGGAAAATGTTGCCTCGTTCAAAAGCCTGTAACTGTAACTGGTCGATAACACTATGCAACAAAAAAAAATCCTATGGTAAAGTTTTTTTTTCTTTTAATTCGTATTTCTTTCTTAAACAATTTATTATGGTAAAGTTTTTTTTTTATTTTTTGTATACCCTCCACCATAGGATAGGGGGTATATTCATTTTATCACTCCGTTTGTAACACCTCTAAATATTGATCTGTGACCCCATAAAGTATATATATTCTTAATCGTCGTAAAATTCTAAGACGATTTAGGCATGTCCGTCCGTCCGTCCGTCTGTTGTAATCACGCTACAGTCCGTAATAATAGAGCTAGGTTGATAAAATTTGGTATAAATATTTCTTATAGTTGCAGGTTGTTGGGATTGCAAATGGGCGATATCGGTCAATATTTAGATATAGCTCCCATATATAGCATGATTCCTACTGTCTACTCATCTACTATAGTTTTTGTGTTTTTCGGTGTTATTTTCTTTAGGTTTGAGTTATTTTGTGAGGTCACATGCTATCCATGGTGGAGGGTATATAAGATTCAGCATGGCCGAACTTAACGCTTTTACTAGTGTTAATTCCAATTTTTATGGATTGTACCCCCAAACTCATAGGCGAGCACGCTACCTACTCATCTACTGGGGGCTTTCATCTCAATTTTTATCCCCTCACCTTAGAGAGAAGGGTATATGTCATTTGCTACTAGCCAAAAGTGTAACACATTGAACGACATTAATAATTAAATTTGGCGGAAACATATCTCATACATATTAATTTCTTACGTTTGAAAATAGTCTTGCTCATATATTATTTATTTATTTACGTCATGAAAGCCACTAACTTTAACCTACTGGGACGAAGTTTGATAAAATGCATATAAAACCATTCACATCAACAGGGTCCAGTGTAGATCCATTGTTTTATACAGCCCCCATACGAAGGTTCCATTAGATTCAACTTCTTAACGCATTAGAAATCACTAGAACCAACCGATTAGACTGAATTTTCACAATTTACCGTGAATTTTCTACTGTTTACCGAAAAATAGGTGTATTTGTTAAACCTAAAAGCTATCTCGAGGTGATAGCGACTAATAAACTAATACAATGTGTGGAATTTCAAAAGATTCTAATAGGAAGTATAGAAGTTATTAAAGAATCAATTTTTCACTTAATGTTAACCCTTTGTGTGGGAGCTACCAGAAAGAGTGGACCAATATGGCCCATCTTCGAACTTAGCCGGAGATAGAAAAAAATATTACCGTATACCAAATTTGAAGTCAATCGGTTACTCCTTTCGAGAGTTATCGTGCGCACCAGCCAGCAGACAAACAGGCAGACGGACGGAAGGACATTTCTCATTCGACTTAAAATGACCCAAAACGAATATCCGCCACACATACTTAGGGTCTTAGATCACTCCTTCGATGTGATACACTTTTGGCCCGTAGCAAATGATATATGTATACTCTCGTATCACTAATGTGAGGTTATAATAAGTAATCAAATCTTAGCCAAATTTATTCTAAGGGGTATTATCAGTGTAAAGAACCCTGCAAGATCTTCGAACTTAGCCGGAGATAGAAGAAAATATTACCACATACCAAATTTTAAGTCAATCGGTTACTCCTTTCGAGAGTTATCGTGCGCACCAGTCAGCAGACAGCCAGACAGACAGACGGACGGACATTGCTCATTCGACTTAAAATTACCCAAAACGAATATCCGCCGAACATACTTAGGGTCTTAGGTCACACCTTCGATGTGTTACACTTTTGGTTCGTAGCAAATGATATATACCCTCCTCTCTAAGGTGAGGGGATAAATATGGTATTCAAATTATTAACATGGAAGTTGGTGGCAAATTTTTCTCAAGCTATTTCTATATCAGGTCTAAGGTGTTTCTTCTTCTGAGGCGTGTATGTCCTTCAAAATTTAAAAGTTGTTTGGATGCGAGCTTAATTTGTTTAAATAGCTTCGGGAAAGATAGCCGATTTCTTCAGTTACTGTTGTTACGTTAAGGTCTTTATGAATACGAGGGCGGTTCGGAAACTTCTTAGCCTATCAATGAAAGAGAATAGTTAGTTGTTCAGAAATATTTTTATTTTTCAATATAATCTCCTGAAACTTCAATACACTTAGTCCAATGCTTATCTAGCAATTCTATCCCTTTATTAAAATAGTTTTCCTCAAGGTCTTCAAAATAGTGGTTTACAACTGTAATTGCATCTTCATTTGAGGTAAAACGCTTGCCAGCAAGGAATTTTTTTAGATTTGGGAACAGGTAAAAGTCACTGGGAGCTAAATCAGGAGAATAAGGTGGGTGGTCAAGCAACTCGTACTTTAATTCGTTGATTTTAGCCATTGTTAAAACACTCTTGTGCGCTGGTGCGTTGTCTTGATGAAAAATTATTTTTTGTGTTGTAAGCCAGGACGTTTTTCTCGAATTTGTACATTTAATTGATCCAAAAGGTTGCAATAGTACTCTGAATTTATTGTTTTACCCTTTTGCAGATAGTCAATCAATAAAATACCTTTGAAGTCCCAAAAAACCGTTGCCATACCAGCCGATTGAATTGTTTTTGCCTTCTTTGGGGCACTTCCTCCAGCTTCAGTCCATTGTTTGGATTGTTCTTTTGTCTCTGGAGTATAGTGGTGGATCCATGTCTCATCTACAGTTATGAAACGACGCTTAAAATCCATTTTATTTCGCTTAAAACGATCCAAACAAGCTTGAGAAATGTTCATTCTTATGCGTTTTTGGTCGACTGTTAACAAGTGCGGCACCCATCTTGCAGAAAGCTTTTTCATCTGTAGTTCTTCATGCAAAATTAAATGGACTCGATCATTTGAGATGCCCATGATATTAGCTATTTCACGCACTTTTATTCGTCGAACATTTAATACCATATCATGCACTTTGGCTACAATTTCTGTTGTTGTTGCTGTTTTTGGACGTCCACCACGTGGTTCATCTTCAATGCTTGTACGACCACGTTTAAATTCAGCAACCCAATTTTTTACTGTTGCATATGAAGGAGCACTTTCACCTAACACATTCACCATATCATTATGAATTTCTTGTCCCGATAAACCTTTTTTATGTAAATATTTAATGACACCACGCATTTCTAATTTTTCCATTGTAAAAAAATCGCGGATGCGTCTTTTATAAACACCTGTTTCTATATGAAGGAGTTGCCAGATCGAAACAAAATTTAACATGTGTTCATAGCAGAGATGGAAGTTTCCAAAACACTTAACTTTTTTCTGTTTATACCGCGCTTTTTGTGCTAGGCGTTAACGATTTTTCGCTGAATGATAGATTGTCTTCTTTGTAAGTTATTGATATTGGTTGCACATGCTGTTCCCCAGAGTTGAATGACGTACGTCTATATTGGTTTTATATAACAAGACTTTGTATTGCAGAGTTGAATTGGGACTGATAAGCCATTGCAGCTGATTTGATTTCAGTTTTATTTGGGTTAATTTTGGGTTAAAATAAAAAAACTGAGAGTAAAAGTAGGATCATTATGGATGCTGCCTTGTGGAACGCCAGCAGAAATTTTTTTGGTGCTGGAAAGTGTGCCTATTGACTTTACGTTGAACGGCCGATTTGATAGAAAAAGGTAACAATCTACAATCTTTAACATTAGGCCTTCATGTCATACCTTGTCAAAGGCTTGGGAGCTATCGATGAAGAGTGCTGAGCAGTACTGTTTTTTTTTCGTAGGCCTTTCTTATTGAAGTTATTATACGATGTACTTGTTCAATAGAGCTGTGTTTCTCTCGAAATCTAAATTTGTGATCGGGAATCACGCAGTTTGACGAAATGTGTGGTGTTATCTTTTTCAATAAGTTCTTCTCAAAGATTTTTGACAGGCTTAGGAATCATTACTATTTCAGATCGTTTCCATGATCTAGGGAAATAACCGAGGCGTAAAATACGGTAGAAGATAAACAATATTGTTCTGACGGCTGAATGAGGAAGTTCCTTTAGAATTTTTGCGTTTATACCATCTCCTCCGGGCGATTTTTTCAATTTTAGATCATTTATAGATTCTTCAATGTCTTTAAGCCTTAGTCGTAGGGGGTTTGAGACTTCTTCGATTATTGCGGTTGGATTTCCTCTTTCTCTTCTGTATTTTTTGCCCAGCAGCCACTTTCTAGACGAAGTGGTGAATCGTGTGTAATCGGTCTTCTCAAATTTATTGTGGCTCTCCAGAGATTATAGTCTGTTCCTTTTGATGGTTCCAAATTTCGTGTGTAATCCTTAAGAGTAGATTCCTCGATTGACTTTAGTCTTTTCTGGCAAGTTCGAAGACTTCTTCTTAGAGCTGGAGAGCGGTATCGTTGCCATTCCCTTCTGAGGTTTCTTTTCTCCCTGATGAGAGCATCGATTTCAAGTGGCTGTGTGGTATAATTTCGTTTTGTGGCTGGGTATTCGTTGAAGCCTCTGCTGCCGCATTGTTTAATACACCACGAGAAGGTTTACGGCTGACTCAATATCGTCTGACGATCGTAATGTTATTTCCCCATATAAGTGAGTGCTAATGTATTCATGTACTTCGCCCAGTTTGTGCGCTTGTTGAAAATAGTTGTAAGTTCATTTTCTTGGAGTCCTGGATAGGACTTGTTTATCTATCAAAATCAAGATAAACCTTTAAAAAAAATTGAGGTTCGACCATGTAACGGGCTTTTAATAGGGATGACATGAATTTTAAGTGACGTTTCGGCCATTTGTAATATGTCATGATATGTCATTTGTTTTTCATTGTATTCAGTAGTGTTTACAATTTCATCATGGAGAGATATACGCAAGAACAACGTTTACAAATTATTCAGTTTTATTATCAAAATAATCGTTCTCCAATTGCAACTTTTCGTGCGCTAACTCCATTTTTTTTAAATCCAATAAAACACTTTCCAGTCGACCTAAGAGGTTGACACCCATGAGCAATATTTTAGCTCCATTCATGACATACGACTTGATTTAGTGGAAAAAGTGCTCGAAAATTGGGTTCATCGAATTCGTTTCTGCAGAAGAAGTCATTTAGAACTTAATTGTATCGATTGTACTTCACATTAAATAAAAAACTTTTGAATTTCCTTAACAATAAGTGTGTTTTTTTCACAGAAATCATATCACTCTTGTTGGAAAACCCTGTATTTTCAATCTTTTTTTTTTTTTAATTAAATCTAGAGATCAGCAGTTCTACAACGATACATGAAAAGAGAAAATCGGAACAAAATTGTAGAAGTTATTTCCGGTTTTGTAAAAAATTCACTACAAATTGCACTAACATTTAAAAAAGATGTTTTTCGAATTTCAATTGGTTTATTACGAATTTCAAAAAAATTCGAATTTCACTTGATGTATTTCGAACTTCAATTGATGTTTTTCGAATTTCAATTGATTAAATTGATACATCAATTAAAACTCGAAACACATCAATTGAATTGATTATTTTTCGAATTACAATTGAAAATGGTGTAGTTTCAATCAATTGGTTTTTTCGTGATATTATTATGCTTTATTTTCTCAAACACAATAGATTTGATCAACTCTTCTTACATTGTTCCAAAAACAGAATTAAAACAAAATGTGATCATAAAAACAACATTTAAAACATTCACCTATTTTCAGAATTCAAAAAACCTCCGGTCACATAAATGTCAACAATTTGCCACGAGATATGACAAAATTTCGTAAAATATCACGATATGTCCTGCAGGATGATCACATTAGTCCATATTTTACAATTATGGAAACCATGATGTTTGCATCGAAACTCAAATTGCAATCGCAGTGCAGCCGAGAAGAACGTCGAATGGTAATAGATGAAATTCTAGATGTTCTTCATCTACGCCAACAAGCGAATACCTTGATCTCAAAGATATCGGGTGGTCAGAGGAAACGTGTCTGTATCGCCCTGGAGCTAATTGATAATCCATCTGTATTATTCCTAGATGAGCCAACAACGTAAGTTTTTGTTCAAATTTTATAACATAAATTATTCCATCTTAGCTTTCTAAATAGTTGCGTCATTTTCTATTTGAGGCAATGCGTCAGATAAAAGGCTTACGAATCTAGCGGTCAAAAATTTCTAGTCAAAACATGAAATGCATGTACTCAAAAAGGTAGATTGTCAAGGCAACTGATTATGAATAATAATTTAAGTATTGTTCGTAACAACCAACTCTGTTCGCGTAGATTCCTTCCCGTTTCACGACTTTCTTGTTCTCATCTCTCACAAGTTTTGTGCTGAAATTTACATCAATACCGTCCATATTTCCGTATTATCAACGAAACTCGGAAAATCTGTTTGTATAAGATAATCCAGTTGCATTTAGAACAGCGGGGACAAAGAATATAATCACAATTTCCAAATTATCTCGCCAAAGGTATTGTGAATTCCCGCCAGTGTTTCAAATAATTAACTTACTCGTCTCTCCATTCGATAACAAAGTTCTGCTGCCAATCATTTTTGCCAACGATTACCTTGACATCCGCTAGCCTTCAAACACATGCCACTATCTCATTTCAATTTGTCTACAATGAGTCTCGCCGTCTTCCGTCTGAGTCTCTGAAAAAACACTACAAAAATGCTACGTTAAATCTGTTAGAATATTGGACGCGTAGATTATCGCTGTAGATTTTGAATCAGCTATGAAATTGCAGAACTTTTTTCGCCTGTGGGATCCTATCCCAAAAAATTATATTATCTCCCAACAATTAATAATAATGCACAGCTTCATTGAACCCCTCATCACATCTACAAATATTATTCCATAAATCGACAAAACGTTCTGTCTACATAGATATAAGCGGTAAATCCGTATAAAAAAGGAAGACTGAAGAAGAGACCCCAATTAGTGCCAACGGAAGATATTAGAATCACTGGTCGGCCACATTCAAACAACGGAAATCTTCGACGTACGTCCTGCAACTTACGGTGAAAATGTAGTGCTTTGGTAACCGACCGAGAGGACTACATACACTCGTATACCAACGGTGTGCAGTGTACTCGTACACATTCGATAGGAACTACATCACTATAATACCAGCCAGAGATGAATGGGTTTGGTAGAATACCAGGTAATATGAACCATCTCCACTTCTATATGGATGTTTCGAAACTTGATGATAAGGTTGGCTTCGGAGTACACTGTAAATAACTCAGTCTTGTGTAGCTGACAGACTACCAGATACCTGCAGTGTCTATCAAGTCGAATTAATGGCAATATGGGAAGTCTCCAAGTAGATGTCCGGCTGCCATCAATTCTCTGGGGATCTCTTAACAAGATGGCTGAGCAGTTTTACGTACACCTCATATGAGTGCATTGGCATAGCGATATCCCGGGGAACTGTAAAGCCGATGAACTTGCTGGAAAAAGGGGGCGACATTACATACACCACTATCCACATGCAAGCTTTGGCTTAGGCAAGAGACAATCAGGCAGTCCAAGGAAGGATGGGCAGAAATTCGGTACCTGTAGACTAGCTAGACAAATCTGGCCAAGATATTGACTCCAAAGGCTTCTGCAGAAGCCTTGGAGATGAGGAAGAACTGGGGAGCATTGAGCACTTGCTATACTGGGGTCGGCCTTTCTAGGTAGTTTAACAGATATTTCCGGTACCGATATTCGTACTATTCGATGAGGGACATTTCAGCCCGTGGTAATACTAGGGACCTATACTGGTCTATGTGAGCTGGCACAATGTCGACTGCCACCCTAACCCAAAGCTGTGAATCATCAGGCAGACACTCCTGGATGGTCGACCAGTTGAGGTGTCCACGCCAGAAATAGTAAAAAATCCACAAAATGGAATTATATGATCGTCGGTTGAAGGTTCGCGAGCTAGCTGAAGTCATAGGCATTTCAAAAAGTGCTATACATCGCATATTGACGGAAATATTTATGATGAGAAAGCTGTGCGCAATATGCGTGCCGCGTTTGCTCACAATCAAGACAATGCACCAGTTCACACATCTACTATTGCGATGGCCAAAATCTATGAATTAAAGTACGAATTGCCTCTGCAAGCACCTTATTTGCCAGATTTAGCTCCCTCGGATTATTTTTTGTTTCCAAACTTGAAAAGTGGATCGGAGGAAAAAGATTTGACAGCAATGAAGACATGGAGGTTGCGGTTGATTCTTATTTTCAGGAGCTAGACAGTTCTTACTATAAACAGGATATCGAGGCTATTGAAAATCACTGCTGATGCTCTACAGAGTATCAGACTTGAAACAAAATCTTCACTGAATACGTAGCGAATGTCCTGACGTATATAAAATGTTCTTCTTTTTTATACTCCTATCAAACTTAATATAGATTTTCTTTCATATTTCAGAGGTTTGGACGAAGTCTCAGCTTGGCAATGTCTAACGCTGCTGAAACAATTGGCAGAATCTGGACGAACCGTAATTTGTTCCCTACACTGCCCTTCAGCGAGATTATTTCAGATGTTCGACAAGGTATACGCTATGTCTAGAGGCGAATGTATCTATCAGGGTGCCATGGATCATATAGTTCCCTATCTAAAGGGATTCGGTTTGCATTGTCCGGTGTCTTATAATCCAACAGATTTTAGTAAGTTTTATAGGGAACATTAGCCATACGAGTATATACAAATAACATGTCATGTTCGAATTTCTTTCTTTGCAGTCATTGAGGTCTCTGTAAAAGCCTATGGCGATTTTCAAAACGAAATGGTTGGTGAAATAAAAAACGGTAGAATCTCAAAGTGGTTACCATATGAAGATAGCAGCCAAATACAAATCTATAATACAGTTGAAAAGCATTGCATGAACAATTTTGAGTTAGCATCGAAAATGGACATTGGAAGATCATGGTGGTTGGAGTACAGATTGCTATTTATGCGTTTCTTGGAGCAAATGTGGCGCGATAAGGTAAGATGGCTAAGAAATTTATATCGGATTATATTATCTATTTGTTATTAATCGTGTTTTTGTTTTTTCTGTTCTTTCAGTCCAATTGCAAATTAAGAATATTTGTAAATATATTTGTTGCTCTTCTAATAAGTTTAGCTTATACTGAGGTTAATCGTAATGCTACAGTTAGCATATTTACGTATCATTTTGCAATGCTGGTTATTATAAAAGTCTTCTTCCTGACTATGGTTCCAATGCTGGCAAGTGGTAAGTTGAAAAATTGTTGTCCTCTAGAGCGATCGATGTAATCGATAAATAGTATAGAGAAATCCGAACGCGGTTTCATTACAAGTCTTCATGAACTTTCCGGCAGGATATTCCTGGTAACATGTGTTGTTTAGAAAATACGAGGGCGGACTCAAGCCGACCTAACAAAGAAAACACAATAAATTTGGAAAAATTATTCATTATATCTCAATATAATCTCCTTTTAGCTTGATAAACTTTTTCCCAGCGATTTTCAATAGCTTCGATACCCTGATTATAGTAAGAACTGTCCAGCTCCTGAAAATAGCCATCAACCACAACCTCCACCTATTCATTGCTGACAAAGCTTTTACCGCCTAGGCATTTTTTCAAATATGGAAACAAAAAATAATCTGAGGGAGCTAAATCTGACGAATAAGGAGCGTGCTGAAGCAATTCGAACATTAGTTTATTGATTTTGGACATCGCAGTAGTGGATGTGTGAACTGGTGCATTGTATTGATTGTGAGCAAACGCGGCACCCATTTTGCTCACAGCTTTCTCATCATCAAATTTACCGTCAATATACGATGCACTTTTTTAAATGTTTAAACAAATCTTGCGTGGACACCTCAATTAGTGGACCACTAAGGTTTTTGTCTTGGCAGATCGTATGGCCCCGTTTAACTCTACCCTCCATTATTATATAGTTTTAAACGAAGGAGCAGACTCCCCCAAAAGTATATATAATCTAGATCGGTTTAAATATTAGTTAGACTGAGACCTTTCAAATAAAAGTATTGTATTACATATCGGTGACTAATTTGATTCCTTGTTTAGAAATTCACTGAGATCGTTTACTATTGAGCGCTCAAAATAAACTAAACGACGTGGCGCCTTTAAACTTAAAACATATTGAATGATGTGATAATTCCACACATAGGTTGCCACTGTTCACAAAAGTGATTTTTTTAAAAATACTACCGCCATCTATAGTCAGTTCGCCTAATTTTGGGACCTCCCTTGTACTTAGTTACTACGTCATTAACCGGACGTTGTTTCTACATTTTCGTCCACCAAATTTTAAAAGATTCTATTTATTCTGAACTTCCGAACAGAGTGTTGGTCGCCCTCTCCTGAGCCTTAGGTCGGACTCATTTTGAGACTGTTTTCGTTTCATTTATTCACATTGCTCCATCCAAGGAGTCGTTGTGTTTTGTCTTTTGACTCATGATTCACACATGGTTCGCTACTATCGAAAATAGGTCTCTCTAAACTATCTAAACTATTTCTCCCGAACATTCTACTCTTGCTTCTGACTCGTATAACAGAACGAGTAGGATTAAAGTCTTTTAAATTTTTAGTTTTATCTACCGATAGAAATTTTATTTCTAAGCTGCTTACTTAGCATGAAGAAGAATCTAATGGTTGACCAGATAAGACCGCAGGAAAACAGTTTCAAACTACATTTATCTTGCAAACTAAGAGTGGAATATCACATCATTCAAATTGATGATCGGTTGATCCAATTTGTAATTATCGGTCCAATATATGCGGCGTTATTCCTTCAGAATCATCTCGAGGTTGTCCAAAATGGTAGAATTGAATACCCCCAGATAAAAAATGAAGCGGTGTCAAGTCTCAGGATAGCGGTAGCCGTATCTTTCCTTCACATCTTCAAGAGATGCGCTTGTATGGCATGTTTCGCTACCAAGTTGAAACCTCTGCTTGTATATATCCATGTTGTCGAGCTCGGAATACATAAAGTCCGCTAGAATCGTTCTATACCGAGGACCATTGACCTGATAGAAACAGAATCTATATTTCTAGTTCTTCTGGGCGGCTAGTTCTCTTCATCTCGCACCAATATGTCTGGTTGGTGGCTGAAGGAGTGTACTCAAAATTTTCCACTCTTCGACGAATAGACGTCATAAAACTGAACTGGATTTTAAACAATTGAAAATAATTTCCACGCATTCGGCAGAAGGTGGAGAGTGTATTCATTCCCAAACTTTTCCACAGTTCGACGAATTGACGTCCTAAAACTGAACCTGATTTTAAACATTTCAAAATAATGTCCACGCTTTCGGGAATTCATGATGAAATGTCAAATCTTACTCAATATTTTGAAAGTTGAATCATATTTTCCAGATATCATTACTACCTGGTCTCGCGATAGAATTTTCCCAAATGATTGAAACACTTTTTTATATTATGGATGATTTTAAAACTTTAAATGCAAATAGATCCACAATTTCCTTATTTCCAGTCCCTCGAGATATGGAGTTCACGAGAAGGGAGTACTTTAATGGCATGTTTCGCCACCATGTTGAAATCTCAGCTCGGACATATCGGTGTTGTCGAGCTCAGAGTACATAAAATCGATTAAAATCGTTATATACCGAGGACCATTGACCTGATAGACACAGAATCTATATTTCTAGTTCTTCTGGGCGGCTAGTTCTCTTCATCTCGCACCAATATGTCTGGTCGGTGGCTGAAGGTCTTAAGGAGTGTACTCATTCTCAAAATTTTCCACTGTTCGACGTATAGACGTCCTAAAACTGAACTGGATTTTAAACATTTGAAAATAATTTCCACGCATTCGGCAGAAGATGGAGAGTGTATTCATTCCCAAACTTTTCCACAGTTCGACGAAACTGAACCTGATTTTAAACATTTCAAAATAATGTCCACGCTTTCGGGAATTCATGATGAAATGTCAAACCTTACTCAATATTTTGAAAGTTGAATCATATTTTCCAGATATTATTACTACCTGGTCTCGCGATAGAATTTTCCCAAATGATTGAAACACTTTTTTATATTATGGATGATTTTAAAACTTTAAATGCAAATAGATCCACAATTAAACACCTTTTCCTTATTTCCAGTTCCTCGAGATATGGAGTTCATGAGAAGAGAGTACTTTAACCAATGGTATCGCTTAAGTTCATATTTTATGGCATTATTAACATCGCAGCTGCCCATGATATGTCTGACATCGGTAATTGGCTCATCTATAATGTATTTCATAAGTGGTCAACCGTTGCAAATGCATCGATATGCATTATTCTTTGGCATAGTTCTCCTGGTCGGGCTGATGGCATCAAGTTTTGGCCTATTGCTGTGATCAAGATTTGGTGTACTGGTATGAAATTAAAAAAACAAATATATGAAATATCAATTGTTATAACATTATCTATATTCTAGCACGCTTTATTTCTGGGCCCTTATATTTTGGCATTGATGGTTTTTCTGGCCTCTTATCCCGCAGAGCGTTTACAGTTGTCAACCATCGAATATATTGTTGTCTACATCAGTTTTGTACGATATCCTTTTGATGGGCTATTAGTTACGTTGTTGGGGTTCGATCGTCCTGATTTTCCTTGTCCACCAAGCGAAATACTTTGTGTGACCTCAAAACCCAAATACATTCTAAAACTAGCGGGTAGTTTGCACAGCAATTATATGTACTCTGTAATAGGTTTGATTGGATTTTCCTCTCTTTTCATACTGTTGGCATTTATGATATTTAAACATCGCCTCGACCGCAACACAAAGAATACAAGTAGAACTAGTAGTAGTTATATTAAACTAAAATGTTTGTTAACAAAATTTTTAAATTTTAAATTAATTTAAGATTATGAAATAATTTTTTACAAATACTTAAGTGATAGGGTAAAATTGTTTTTGTTTGTTTGTGTTTTTTTTTAATAATTTACTTTCTCATATTGTGGGAGATATTTCTAATGCCAAATATGAATAAATTAAGTTTCTTACATGAATTTTCATTCTATCTACGTACAAATTGAAAACTTTATAAAGCTTTATTGTATAACAGCTGTTTTATGAGAAAGCTTTGGCCGTATCTCCATATGATGTCACCTCAACCAAGTGAGGGAGAAACATACATAATAGAAAAATACAGTACGAACTTGATTTGCGCAACCATTGATTGCCGCAACAGCTCGATTGACGCAACCGACAATATTTTCTCATTCTGATATTTATTTGTTCAACTTTTTCTAGTGAAAAGGTTACGACATGTGGAATTGTTTCTACAAAAACATCTCAATGTAATATCTGGAGTGATACTGAATTGATATCTGATTTTATAACCTGTCAATTGTAGTGTTAAAATTTGTGAAATATTGATTAAAAAAAAACGTATGTAGTAAAATGTCATACCTGAGATATTATCATTTAATAGTTATCATTTATAGTAAGTAATTTTTTTTGTCAAAAAAATATATTCGATTAGTGCAGCGGTCAATTCCTACATAGCTGTTGCGCAAATCGAGCTCGTACTGTAGCATTTTTGATAAGACAAGAGTTTTTATTGTGTTGCTATACATATAAATGAGAACAGAAATTTGTAGTGGCCGGCACTTAAACAAACAAGTCGAACACGACCGAAGTCTCCTCAGTCGTTGCCGTTCGTTAAGCACTGTTAGATTACTTTCACGCGTTTTGTTGCCGCCATCGTCGTTATGCATTTCGGTATTGTGGGTAGCGGTATTATCGGTTTAACCACCGCTCTAGAGTTACAAGAGAATTTTCCCAATGCCAAAGTGACCATATTGGCAGATCGTTTCAATGAAGATACCACCAGTTATGTAGCAGCTGGAATCTTCCGACCGGGCACCAGTTTTATGGGCCCAACTCAAGAAATAACGCAGTAAGTTTTCCCTGTCGAAAGCATTGAAGTAATAGTGGATATTAAATACTATTTTGTTTCCAGACAATGGATGGCCGATGCCTTTCATTATTGGGATGATTTGCGTCGCTCCAAAGAGGCTGCCTTAGCTGGTGTTTGTCAGTTGTCGGGTTATATATTCTCTAGCACATCACCATCTATAGTTCGTGTAAGTATAATTGTTAAGTTGATTTTTTTCGTCTTCTGATAAGATTTCACTTTTCCAATATGATTTTTTGATTGATTTCGTTGGCAAGATAAGTTTTGCAATTAAATACTAATTTATATGTACCTAATTGGGCTGTAGAGAGACCAGATTTTTGGTAAATAGCATATTGAGGGAAATACTCTCACTAATCGCGATGAACATTTATTCCCCGGGAGCAAAGTTCTTACTATCCCGAACTTTCACGATCGATTTTTCACTTCCAATCTGCAGATTTAATTGGAAAATTTCATATTTTCAGAACAATTTTACAAAGTGAGAAATCGGTCGATTAAATTGGCGATCTAATTTTGGAAAAAGGTATCAAATCGTGAGCGAAATTATTTCGATTTCGATTCTGGAAAAGTGCAACACATTTTGGAAATTTGAAAATTTGAGTTAAGCTAAATTCGAGGTACTACATCATTTCGACTTAATAAGTGCTACTATTTCGGGGTAATATTTTTTCCAGAAACAAAATCGCCATTAGTTTTGCTTTAAGAAAGATTCTATCCTTTAAAAAAAAATTGTGATTGCGTAGCTGAATTATTTTAACAAACTTTAAATGCAAATACCTATATTCACATACCGAAAAATGTTGAATGAATGTGTTGCTCACTGTACCAGAGCTTCCGTTGGAATCGATCGGGTTTCTATATCAAATTATTTAAAAATACCGAAATTATTTCCAATGGACATTTTTCCAGGACCAGGCATTTTTATTTGTTCGAGCTTAGAAGTCCAAAATGATTTGACAAATTGCTCTTAGCTTTGGAACAAAATTGATAGATTTTTGTTAACTATCCTAAATTCTACTGTCATAAAAACTGGTAAATATTACTTAGGTTTTTTGATTAACAAAGCGATTAGAGTTCTCAGTAAATACTCGTAGGTAGTTTCACTGTTCGGAGAGCAGTAATTCCAGCATTGCTTATACTCTGCATTACTCCGACTCTGTTAATTCAACCATAGCGAGACCAGCTACGAATGATGTGAAACGTAGTAACAACGGTGTGAAATATCACACTGATTCTGACATCATTACATCTGTGGTTTTTTGGAATAACAACCTATGTCATAAAATTTATGTTTCGGGGTTATAGCATACATGTATTCAGCTAATCATTATATACAAAATCATACATGACACTCCTAGTTATGTCCAGTTTTTGGTGATTTTCCAACACTCAACTATGCACATTTTGTATTAAATGTTCTGCAATAGAAAAAGTATTTGGGCACTCCTGTTCAGATGATCTGTTATTGCAGAAAACTACATATATTTGGAATATCACGTCGTTCTAACGGCAGCCACGCCTTCGCTGGCAATGCTTCAAGTGGTCGTTCCAATTGTAGATAACTCTCGAGTCCGTTCAAAGTGGTTCGCTTGTTAACGTAGAATAAGAAAAAAATGGAGGGGTTTCAAGAAGCACGATCGCGGCAGCAAATAGTTGAGCGCTAGACGTGAGAAGATCCAGTCGTAAAATTTTTCTTTGGCAATTTCGAGCGTTGCGTCGATGATGTGCCATATAACCCCGTCATGTTGGAACCACACCTAGGATACGTCGATGTTGTTGAGCTCTGACCTGCAGAAGCGTTTAACGATATTTTTATAGTTTTTGTAGAAGAAGTAAACTATACAAATTACACATATAATCATACTAATATTAATTAGATCGATAATTTTGATCATAGAACTCTACAAACTTGTACCGGTCTTATTTATTATCCGATTTTGCCGAAATTTCGTAAAAGTTATTTTTTTGAACCAAGAAAAGAGGTCCATATGTTTCGGGAAAATCAGTTCAAAATCAGTTTTTTTTACTTTAAATATTTTCTTTATTTAAAGTAAAAAAAACACATATTTAAAGTAGAAACATCGGCCATAATCGCAAAAAGTCGCAGATAAACTAGGTACCGTTGGATTCACCACTAAGTCACCTCTCTTCTCCATGTCATATCGTAGTGATCCCATGTGATCCAAAAAAGTTGTATTCCATTTACTGCAGATACTTTTTTTTGAACAACAAAAAAAACTGTATTTTTACTTTGAAATATCTCTTCATTTAAAGACGATAAAAACACGTTTTATACACAAAAATTTAGATGTTACAAGTCCGGTCGCATTTCAGCAACAAACGAGAATTCTACAAGTATTTTAGTATATACATTTTATCATCGCAATTTGATTTGCATTTATTAGTAAAAAATTCAAAATTTGAAAGGTCATAACTCGGAATCGCCCAGAGATATTTTGATAATATTTGAAGGTATTTTCATTTTCAAATGTTATCCACAATAAAACAGCATTCCCAAAAAACTGATTTTTGAAAGTTGTTTTCAATGTCCTATGCGCGCATATTTCATCATATTTTCCCATCGTGCAGCGGCTTTATTTTATACACATCGCACCAATCTCTGCCTGGTTAGTGGCGAAAGGTCCCGTCTCACGACGTAATTCCTATTGAGAACTGAACCGGAATTTCGTTAATATTTTTAATAATTTCCAAATGATTGACAAGCGTGAAATAATACAGGGTGAAAGGACATACCTTACCGAATATTTTATCAACTGAATAGCATTGTAAACTTTGACAGCTTTCCGCAATTGTTGGAAATCTGCGTTCTTTCATGGGACTCTTGAGTTTTTGGAACAGGAAAAAAATCCAAATTCAATGAATACTGCGATTATTCATGATTGAGGTGTTGTTTTGTCCTTTTTTCGTATTTCTTCTCGCAAACGGACACATCGGGCGTTCGAATTATTTATTTATTTAATATCAATACATAGAAAGCCCAAGAGGCCAATTATGCATGTACCAAATTTTGAAAAACGAAACGATTTCCTTGCGAAGCTCAATTTGTGTTAAGGAGATATTTTCCTTTTGAAAACAATAGCTGAATTTGTTAGTAAACTTTAAATGCAAATATATTCACAAAATGGAAAACGAATATATTTTTTCGCCATCAAAATGGCGAAAAATTCTTGACAAAATTTGACTTGCATTGAGGAGAATTTTTCCTTTTGAAGACAATAGCTGCAGTTTTTAGGAAACTTTAAATGAAAATTTATTCACCAACTGACAAATTATGAATTTATTTGCTGCCCATTATATTAGAATCGATCTAGTTTCTATATGAAATTATATTTCCCGCGGAAATTTTGCAAAAGTTTCTTTTAATTGTTCATGCTTAGAAGTCTAAAATGGCAAATTGACCTTAGGTTTGAAGGGAAATTGATCGATGTTCAGTAAATATTCTAAATTAGTTCCAATTGTTGATAACTCGGTCTAGGTAGTAAATTTGGCAATAAGTTTCTTTAAATTGTTTGTGCAAAAGACAAACTGACCATAGGTCTGTATAAAAATTGATAAAATTGCGTAAGCTAAGGACTCGACTAAGCCGTCTTCTGGGTCTTCGATGCTGACCGCTACAGCGGCTATGTTTTATTCATATCGCATCAATCTCTGTCTGGTTTGAGCTTTAAGGTCCAAGTACTCACCGCCCTCGCACTGAAGCCTTGATCAGGACCGACTCACCGCGTTATTCTTATTGACAACTGAACCGGAATTTCGCAAATGTTTTTTAATAATTTCCAAACGATCGACAAGCTTCAAACTATGCGTTATGATAGGGCAAAGCTTACTGAATATTTGCTAGCTGGATGGTATTGGTAACTTTGATAGTTCTATGCAGTCGTTGAAATTCTCCGCTCTTTCATGGAACTCTTCAGATTTCGGAACAGGGAAATGCAGGGATAAAAATCAGATGAATGTGGCGGGTATGCATGATTGTGGTGTTGGCTTTGTCGTTTTTTCGTATTACTCTTCAAACGGCTCGAAACTTCTAGGTAGTAACCCTTATGGACCGCGACCTGGTGATAAAAGCATTGACGCGGTCGAACTTGTTATGCTTTTGTCGACTTGGTTCTTCTTGCAGTTTTCATTGGAATTGGACTTTAGATTAGGGTGACAGTCAGCTTTGCCATCTCACATAAACCAATGTCGGTCCCTAGTCATATCAAGGGCACAGAAGCCCCTCATCGAACTTAACCAGTATGATAAACAAAGTTACAAAGAGTACGAAGAGTCGGTACCGAAAAGATCTGCCGGTCTTCCCAGAAGGTCCGACCCCAGTATATCCAGACGTCGTTTACTTAGTGAGGGACCGTAGCAAAGCAGGTGCTCAATGCTTTCCAATTCTTTCTCATCGCCACATCTCCTACAGAAATCATGGGACTCAATACCTAATCATGACGTGTTCGGCGATCAGACAGTGTCCCGACGGAGGTCCCCGAAGGCAATATTTTCCTCTCTAGTGTGAGGAGACATTTTGAACTTCTTGGACAGTTTTTTCTACCTACCCTACAGCTACCCTAAATCTGCACGATTTCTGTCCATATTTCTATGGACTGCTTAATTGCTTTTTCCCTAAACCAAAGTTTGCATGTGGACGGTGGCGCACCAATATATGCAAAACTCTTCGATAATTTTCCTATCAATTTCATCAGCTTTGCAGTTCTCCGGGATATCGCGGATAGAATATATAGGATTATTCTTGTCAGAAAAGCAAAAATCGCCAAGGACACCAAAATTCGAAGATGCGAAAGTTATGAGTTACCAATTCCCGATCTTCTATATCTTTGAAAACAAAACTTGTCCCATTATTAATTGTTAGTTAATATTTTGATAAGGAGAGGAAACGTTTTACACATCACTTGTCCATGGACATACATTTAAAACAGTGGGTCGGCCTATTGTGCGAAATGTAGACTTTGAAATATAAAGAGTTCCATCGTTTCGATGTCTTCCCTACAAGCCAATGACGACCACGTCTGAGTGCCCTGCAAGAACATTTATCATATTAGGATAGGTTAGACAAAAATCGGTCTTGCTTAGTTTCAATACAAATCTTGTTTTCCGCTCATTTGGGAGACGCTGTAGTATCTTGATTGTTTCTCCCAATATTTTGCCGCTCAACATAATTCTGTGAGCCATCGCTTCCCAGTGCTTTAACTCATTCTTTATGGCATCTAAAGGATTCGGATTTTCGATATGTATTACTTGAAGTATTCTTCCATTTGAAGCCTGATAACAAAAAGATCTGCAGTTGACCAGTCCAGAACATTTCGGATCCAGAACAATTCGGGAATCGACCCTTGTGGACACAGACAAGTTGCTGTATAATCTATTGTAATAGTATACAAAGTTTCCCATTTTTCAGATTCTAATTTTGTTGTATTAATAACTTTAAATGCAAATGTATCCAATTGTATATCCACATTCTTGATAATTTTAGTGCATCATAATGCGATTTCTAGAATTTTGCACTATGGACCCATATTTAGCTATAAAAACGCTTCGATAACACTTTCACACTGAACTTTGTATCAATTTATCAGATCAGTAAGAATATTGTGAAATTTAAATCACAATCTTTCATTTCATAAGGTACCACCATAAACATTTTATAAACTCTGTGATAGGGGAGTAGGGGCGTCATAAAATAATATAGAATTGATTTTTGATTTACTATTGTAATCTCCACCAGTGTAATCTTAATGTACGTGACTGAATTGATGTTCTTTCTTATTTTCAGAATCACTTTATTGAGAAATTATTACCCATTTATCGTCAAGCCACAGAAGACGAATTGAAATTGTGCCAGGGCAATTGGAAATATGGCTCATTCTTTACCACATGTCTAACGGAAAGTCGCTTATTTTTGCCCTATGCCACCAAAAAGTAAGTTCAAATAACTCTCACATTTATGCGCTGACATTTAATCAACTTTATCTACGTCAACTTCAGATTCAAAGATGCTGGTGGTGTTCTGATGTTCCATCATGTGAATTCCTTAAAACGACTTCCCGAGAAATACGATGTTGTCATTAATTGCACCGGCATGGGTGCCAAAGAATTATGCAGCGATCAGCAAATGGTTCCCATACGGGGACAAATCTTGAAAGTTCGTGCTCCCTGGATTAAGACGGCCTTCTATGGCGATTATGACACGTATATTGTGCCTGGTTTTGAAACAGTTACTTTGGGCGGTTGTCGCCAATACGATAGTTATAATACTGAGGTGTGTAAATACGATTCAATGGCCATCAAGGAACGCTGTTACAATATGTTGCCTAGTTTGAAGAAAGCCGAAGTTGTACGTGAAATGGTCGGTTTGCGACCACATCGTTCAGTGGTGCGAGTGGAAACCGATATGCTTATACGTTCGGATGACGGACGCCCCTTAAAAATTGTGCATAATTATGGTCACGGTGGTTATGGTGTTACCACCGCTCCTGGTACGGCCAAATATGCTGTCAAATTGGTGCGTGAAATTTTAGTTGGAAATAGTAAATTGTAGAAGAAAAATGTGCCTGAGAATACGGAAGGAGCTATTCTACAAAAGGAGGAAATATATGATTACAAAATATTGTTCATGCAACATAGGACCTGCTATGAAGACCTTGGGATCAAAAATATAATCTTCTTTGTTTATATACATATGTATTTACCATATAAATATATAGCTTTTCGTATGTACATAATCCTGTATATATTTAATATGATTAATTGTGTATAAATTTATATTTTAAAAATATCAAGGTCTTAAAATAAAGTTTTCATTGAAAAGGAAAGGCAGAAAGTCGGTCGCGAACGACTATTTAATACCCTACACCTCCCTTGCAAAGGCATCATCTAAGAAAATTTTTTTAAAAGATTTTTTCGTGTTTATGACACCATATTACACCAGAAAATTATATGAACAGCCCTTCGACAGTAATTTTGTGGACTAGTGTTGTAGATTTGATCTGGGATTTAGGACACGGAAATTATTAAGTCTAAAGAGAATACCAACTTCAAAATGTCTGGCATATCGATTAAAAATTCTTTGCGCCTCAAAAAGCGAATTGAAATTCAATGCCACACTCAGTAAAAATTTATTTAAAAATAAAATGAAAATTTATTGTAAAAAAAATTAAAAATACTATATAAAAAACTAAATATAAACATAAACATCTACACCATTATCAACCAAAAATAAATAAAAAGATATGTCATCCCGGAGCGAGTAAGTTGTCAGGTACGAACGAATAGAAATTTCAACGAGTAGGACTTCAAAATGTGAGGTTTTCCGCGGATTTCGGAGCGATTTTCCCGAATTTTTTGAAATTGTCACAATTAAAAAATTAATATTAATCGATTAGTGCAAAAAAAGTTTAAACTATGTTCGCGGAAAACTGTTTTTTCGAGTGTGACATTTCATTCCTATTCGTTCGTAACTGATAGATTTTGACGTTTCGTCCGGACGGCACATCTGTCTAAATTAAGGCCTGTGTTATCAACTATAATTTGAAAAAAAAAAAAATAAATTGAAATCCAAACATTCCATTTCAATAAATCAATTACAACACAACAATCCAAGTTAAAATTCAAAATACATCGATTGAAACTTACAAATTTAATTTGCAAGTCAAAATTATCCATTTGAAATTCAAAATGATATATACCCTCCTCTCTAAGGTAAGGGGTTAATTAAAACAGGTAAGAAAATTTCAGTCCTGTAAACCGACTCCTCACTTTTTGAGTAATTTAAGTTATGGTACTTTTTGTGAGAGCCAGAAAAGTGGAAACATTTTTTGTCATTGCAAAAGTTTTCTAAAATACAGAATATGAAAACAATTAAATGTTTTCTACAGAAGTTATGTGGAAAGAAGTTGTGTATAAAAGAATCTGCTAATTTTGTGTGGGGCCACTTAGACACTTCAAAGACAGTAGATAATTCAAAGACATTGTTCTGTATCAAATTGTAAGTATTTATTTGCGAACACTGGTGTTTAAGTTTTGAGCTATTTGAATTTGGTATGGTGATGTGTGGGAGGTACCAAAGAAATGTAGCAATTTTTAACGGGTCTGTAGATACAGTTAGGTGAATTTCACTGCATACAATAGTTATAAGCTGTTAACTTTTTGTACAAGATGTCCCTTTGCGTGTCAACTTCGTCCACTTTTCTTAATGTGATAGCGATATATAAACTATTATTCTCTCTGGAATTACAAAAGGTTCGGATAAGAAGTAATTAGAGATTCGATATTTCTGAAAATGTTAACCATCTGTGTGCGAGGTACTAGAAGGAGTGGATCAATATGGCACATCTTCGAACTCAGTCTGAGATTTAACAAAATATTACCACAAACCAAATTTGAAGTCAATCCGTTAATCCTTTCGACAGTTATCATGTGAACCATAGATGGTGCGTCGAAAACTGTGACGTACACTACGCTCGTCTGTGACGTATACGTCGTACGTATACAACGTCGGAAACATGACAATTTCGCAAACATAAAATAATGGACAAATTAAGAAAAATTTTACTTTATATTGATAATTTCAGTTATATTTTGTCTTTAATCGGATCATTATATTCAATAAGAGGACTTTCTTAATTTTCGCTATTTCCGAGGCCAATTTAATTCGCAAAACCGAATGTATATGTATTATAATTGTGCATGAGATCATCAATAGCACAAAAAAGTTTTTGCTACCACATAAGCTTACATTTAGATACATAGGATAATAATGTTCACAATCTATAAATACATTTCTTTGAATTGACTCTGGTTTTTGAGGAAAACATTTTAGCCAAATTGTTTGAATGAAACTCGAGCTCAAGGTCTAAGTTTTATAGATTTATTTTTCTTTGATTCAATATTTCGCCTTTCATCGAAAGGCATCATCAGGGAAATTTAAATAACTATAAGCCGATGAGTGTCGATCTGACGTCGCTGCCGCCTGTTGTCAGTATGACCTAGACCTTGAGCTCGAGTTTCATTCAAAAAATTTGGCTAAATCACTATACAGGTCGAATAAACGAATATTATTGAAATTTGAAAAACATTTTATTAAAAATAGAAAAGTTACTCCATATATTAAAACATAACTCTTCATAGAAAACATTTGTCCGACTTGATCACAAATATGCTAAGAATTTAAAAGAGAAATTGTCTTTAATTTCTTATACGAGTAATACCATCCATTTCCACAGTTTCGAAGATATGTTGTGAAAAAATGTAACTTTAAAAAAATAATCATTTTGAATAAAAAATTCCATTTACCACCAATTTCACGACCTCCGGTTAAAAAAATACAAATTTCATACAATTTGACAGCTATAACTGTAGGTTAGCCGGAGATTGTAAAATTGGCCGCTAGTCTTAAAACCATAAATGAAGCACATTTTTATTCAAATTATTACGTTTTCTTTGAAATTATTATTTGTCACAATAACTTGTCAGATATTTGCGAAACTGTGAAAGAGGTGGAAGTTGAAGGAAATTTAGTTTTAAATTGTTAACATTTTTTACACTTAACGGGCAAATGTTTCTAGAGTTATGTTATATGCAGCAACCTTAAATTAAAAATATATACTAATTTTAAAAAAATTTCCTCAATCAAATTTTTTAAAGCTTGCATCTATCATGAAATATTAGAGTAGGTCAAGGTCATATAGTTATGGACATGCAATTTTGCATAGAATATTTTGTAAACTATATCTAATAAAATATAATACTTTGCGTCTTGTGTGAGATTGTATATATTTGATACGGGTTTATAAAGTATGTCACGTTTACACCTTTCTGACAGTGGTAAACCTAAAAAACAGGCTATGGACCATCGCTGATGCGCACCAACCAGACAGGTGGACGGACGAATATGGTTCAAATGACTTAAAATATCTTAAAAAGGATTTCCGACGAATATAGCAAGGTTCTTAGACGACTCCTTCCATGTGTTCCATGTTGACTTCGGCTAACGTTTTGACACTGAAATATTGTTATGTCCAATTTTCGCAGTTTTCCAAATTTTGTAATGTATGTGCTGGTCGCGAAGCCTTTGTTTTGTCCATCTATCGTTGGGATCTAGCCCGTTTATACCTATCGTGCTACCTATCGGAAAAAGTCATACATACCAAGTCCCAATTACTTTCAATTCGCAGTGAGAATAAGAATTTTGCAAATAACTTGACCGCTAAGGTACCAGTTGCGTTTGGTGACGGAGATCATGCGTTTTAAACATGAGGTTGGAAAAAATATAATGGTACCAAGTTTCACTTGTAAAAGTTGTCTCATAGTGAGAATAGAATAAAATAAAATCAGCAAACGATGTAAAAGTTGGTTAGCAATGGTTTCAATACAAGCTTTTTCAATTTCATAAAGAGCTCAACTATATGATCGCATTATTGTTGACAGCCGGTGCATTTACACAAAAGGATCACGGGGCCTTTAACCGCTTGAGTAGTTACAAAGCCGGCTACATTTAACTTTCGCTGTTAAATGCATAAGTTAAACGTCAATCGTGCAAAAACATTATCATCTTGGATATATCAAATGTTTGGGTCTCGTAGAGTCCTTGCGGTGAATACTTCGAACTTCTTTATCCACATTTTTCATCTACCCTAATTTCAACAAAAGCTTCGTTGATTTGATAACTGCTTTGAGGTTTTGCTCAAATAATTCCAACAAACCGAAACAATTAAATTCCAAATGATTACACTAATTATAGGAGCATGTTCTGATTCTTATTTAATGTTCTCAACAATATAGACGGTTTTCTTCATATCTTCACTATATTTCTCATCTTTTTCACTATTTTTTATGAGAGGACAAAAGAAGCTTACATTTTACCGCACTTATTTTAAAATCCGTACTGCACTCGTTCAATTTTCATTTTCCTTCGTTAAACTTACGGTTGCTACTTAAATAGCCGACGTCGGAGTTCGACATTTGTCAAAGTGTTGTTGTGTGCACAGAAAACAGTAGGATGAAATTAGAGTTTGAGGGTATCTCTTAAATACCAGTGAATGCGTCCGGCGTCTGTCAAACTGAAATTTCATCCTATTGTTTTCTGTACATACAACAACACTTTGACAGACGCCGGACTCATTCACCGGTATTTAGGAGATGCCCTGACAGACGCCGGAAGCTTTCACTGGTATTTAAAGGCCGAGTTAGGCAAACGAAACCGTAACATAGCGCAGACGTAACGTTGCCCACTAGAGCAATTACCCAAAACTTTAAAAACGTGTTATATCCCTCAGACATTGACAACAAAAATTATAAAATCTTTATTAAACCCTCACTTTAGTGTGACGAGGATATATGTATATCATTTGCTAAGGACAAAAAGTGTAACACATCGAAGGAGTGACCTAAGACCCCAAGTGTGTTCTGCGGAAATCCACTTTGGGTCATTTTAAGTTGAATGAGCAATGTATGTCTGTCTGCTGGCTGGTGCGCACCATAGCTCTTGAAAGGAGTAACCGATTCACTTCAAATTTGGTATGTGGAAATATTTTTTCTATCTCCGGCTAAAGCACGGTACTATGTTCCAGTTTCACGGTGAAATCCCATACAAAAACCAAAGTTATGAGAAACTGAGTAAAATTTTTTCATTTGTGGTACTGTGTTTATGTCAACGTGAGAAATTGACATTTTGCGCCGATACAAATTAATTGAACGCCGCCAGCATTGTACTCCTATTTATTTACATTCATATTTGTCCGCGAGAAATTCAACTGTTGTAAATCTTAGCATTAAAATTTCCTAATCAAGAATACTAAATTAAATTATCTGAAATAAAGAAAACTAATGCAAAGGACGGAAAATAATTATGTACATGGAATAAACAAGAAGAGTGACATTCCGATTGGATAGCAAAGCAAATGTGCAAAACACTGGAAGGACATGTAACTATATGTAATAATGTGGAATTTGTCTTGTAATTACATATGTACATTTACGTTTGTATGTTTAGAACAATCGTGACGAAAAGCGTGGAAAAACTTTGTGGACGGCAAACACTACCGAAGCACTAGGACAATGGAATTGGGCAGTGCCTGTGATCTCATATTTAAATGGTTATAAAGAACATAGTGAGTTTTTGCCGGCCATAGGAGTTGGAAGAAGAAAATCCGTTTATGGATAGAAGTATAATTTATATATGTCCACAAATATAATGTAAATCCTTAAAAATAATAATAAAACCTATTTTTCGGTTCATCAAAACATCATTTTATTTATTTATATTCGTACAACAGTAGGAAATTATTTTGTTATTTGTAACATTGTATTACCCTGGCTTCTGATGCCTCACAAGCATCGCCATCGTATCAACACAAAATAAATAATTTATTTAATTATAACATTAGCACAATGATCTTCAACCATATTTCCATTCTGCAATTTAAATTAACTATTTTCTAAGTCGGCATTATTCCATTTAATTGCTCATTGATTCTCAATTTTGTGATTCTAATTTAAACTCGTGTTTTTTTTAAGATAAGCAAACAGGAAAAAATGCACATGCTTATACACAGACACATACATATAAAAGTGACATCTCGACACACACACTTCAAAAATGCAATGCGACCTTAATAAAAAAGCGTTCCATTTTTCAACTTGAAATAACATTTTGTGGAATTTTTTCAAGCTGAAAAAACATAGTCCCACCTTAAAGCATGGTACTATGTTCATTTTTCGTGTTGAAATCCCATATAAAAACAAAGTCGCGAAAAAAACTGGGAAATTTTTTCGGTTGTGGTACTATGTTTACTACCACGCTTAACAAAGCAATGGTTTCGTTGCTTGTGTGGCACGTAGCGCCGTCTTGTTGAAAGTAAACGTTGTCCAGATCAATACCATCCAACTCCGGCCATAAAAAATCAATGATCATCTCTCGATAGCGCAATCCATTCACCGTAACTATTGATCCAACCTCATTTACGAAAAAGTAAGGTCCAATGACCCCGCCGGACCATAAACCGCACCAAACAGTAACACGTTGAGGGTGGAGAGGCTTCTCAACAATAACTCATGGGTTTTCCGAGCCCCAGATGCGACAATTTTGCTTGTTGACGTAGCCACCGAGGTGGAAATGGGCCTCATCAGTCAAGATGATTTTTCGATGATTTTCGAATTTTAATAATTTCAATGCGTTGTTGAATCGTGTATCGTTCCATTTGTAGTAATGGCGTAGTTTCTACTTGTCAAATGTCAAAGAATACAGGCTTCAAAAGTGACAGCTACCGAAATACCGTAAAATTAAAAAACCCTGTACAATTTAATTTGTTGTGAATGTCTGAGTGATACAGCACGTTTTTCAAGATTTGGGTAATTGCTTCAGCGTGAAACGTTACGGGGTCGCTAAAGTTAAATTACGGTAAAGTTTGCCTAACCCGGCCTTATATCATATGACTCTTTTTACAGTTGGCTAATTGCTCAAACGGGCAACGTTACGGTAAATATTAGTTACGGTTACGTATGCCTAACTGGATTTTTAAACAGCTGCTGTTTAGGTCGCTGTTACACGACATATTGTCGGGAAAGAAAAATAAATAAAAATAATACGTTTATGGATAGAAATCAACGTTTATGGATAAAAATCGTCGTTTATGGATAAAAATCAACGTTTATGGAACTGTCAAAGTTTTTTTTGGATAATGGAAATGTGGCAGAAGAAGACCAAATAAAAATACGTGCCAAAATAACAAAATAAATAAATATTAGTTAAACCAAATAGAAAAAAGTGATAAAGTAATCTCCCCAAACGGCGATTGGAGTTTTGTGCGAGTTCTTATTCTTATTAGAAAAGTGAAGTGGGTTGGAACGCGAAACACTCATAAAAACCTGAAGACTAAACTACAATAAAATCAACGAAAGTTAGTTTTTTTCTTTTCCAAAACATGTCGTCAACCAGTCCGAGCGAGGTAAGTGCAGTGTGAGAAATATTATATTTTTAGTAAACAAACAAATGCCACGACTTCAGATACTAATTTGTTGTTGACATGGTTACAAATGTAATTACGGTAGATTCCCCCAGACTCCTTCAATGTCCGTGTGGATCCCTTCAAAATCTATTATGTTGGGAAGAGATACAACAAATTGTTTTGCCTTAGTATTGGACGGGGGAGGTGGGAGGTAGGTGGCATTGTTGGTTGGTCTTTCGTGTTTAGATGTAAAAAAGTGGTCAACGGTGGGCAGAAGGACGGTCGGTGGCTTTCGGGCTTCTTTGTTTTCGTGATGCTGCTCTGAGACAAAGAAGAAGTTTCAGTTTCTCTGTTTTTCGCTGAAAGAAACCAATTACAACAGAGGTTTGAAGTATTCATGGCAGTTGTTTAGATAGCAAATAGCGACGTGCTGCATTTGTGCGTCAGTCACTTCATCATCATCTATGATATTGAGATTCAATACTAATTATTAATAATGCATCGAATGCTTATTATTAATAATGCATCGTAGGACAGACTTTACCGAATTTAGGACCTATTTATGTTTTCGTAGATCGGATTTGGGACCTTTGTAGGACATTTACAAATGGGGGGATTTAATGTCAAGTGAGTGAATTTTAAAAACCCATATCATCTGATTGGGATGAAACTTGCTCCATGTTTAGTCCTATTGGATAGTGGATAGTAGTTATGGCACAACATTTCAACCACAGCAGTTGGAAGGTGTTGCATTTTGACATTTTGGCCAAAGTTTTGTTGATAGCTTTTTATCCCGCCCGTCTGCTGGCTGGTGCGCACGATAACTCTCGAAAGGATTAACCGATTGACTTAAAATTTGCCATGCGGTAATATTTTTCTCTATCTCCAGCTAAGTTCGAAGTGGGCCAAATTGGCCCACTCCTTCTAGTACCTCCCCCACAAAGGATTAATATTTAGAAAAATATTGATTCCCTAATAACTTCTATACTACTTTCCCGAATCTTTTGGATATTCCGCACATAGTATTACTTTATTAGTCGCTTAACCCTCAAGAAAAATAGGCGAAGTTGCCACGCCCCTTTTGGTACCTACCAAACAAATGGACGATTTTGCACCAAAAGTTAACAGCTTATAACTTTAATACCAGCACATAAAAATACTTGAAATTTGGTACAGCATAATGTTTTTATAGTGCCTACATTCCGGTACAAAAATTGACATTATTGTACGGCCCCTTTTTTACCTGCCACACAAATGGACCGTTTTGCACAAAAAAATAAATTAATTTACGAATAATTCTTGGGATTGAAGGTGAGGGAATTCTTAAGTCGGTTTACCCGACTGAATTTTCTTACTTGCTTACGATTTTTAGACCCCAAAGAAACTCAAATCACTACTGAATCGACATTTTATTCACAATTTGAGAAGATTGTAAAACTTATTTATTGCCACATGCTGTTTTTTTTAATGTTTTTATACCCTACACCACACTATGGTCCAAGGTATTATGAGTTTGTGCATTTCTTTGTAACACCCAAAAGGAGAAGAGATAGAATCACTTCCTGAGTAGATTTAACCGTGTCCGCCCGTCCGTCTGTAGATGTATGCTTGAAATCAAAGTGCAGGTCGTAATTATAGTTCGATTGTGATAAAATTTAACACAGCCCACCTTTTTAGCCCAGGCACGATCTCTATTGAAATTGGTGGAATTCGGTTCAAATTTAAATATTGGGCCCATATATATTTTCCTCCGATTTGGGTTCTAAGGGCTATAGAAGGTGTATTTTACTCCTGATTCAGCTAAAAATTGGCAAGGACAAAACTTTTCGCCCAATAATAAAGACTACTAAATTAAGTGGAAATCGGTGCAGATCTAGATATAGCCCCCATATATACGTTCCTTCCGATTTGGGTTCCAAGGCCTATAGAAGGTATATTTTCAGCATTTCGTGGAAAGAATTGGCTGAGACAATGTAGCGAGATGGGTTCAGATTTTTATATATCCCCCATAAATATGTTTCTTTCGATTTGGCTTCTGAGGGCCTTAGAAGGTGTATTTACACCATATCGAGGTAGAAGTTGGCAGAGGGAAGTCTATGCAGCCTTTAATAAAGACTGCTAAATGAAGAGGGTTTTACAATAAGAGTGATATGATTTCTTTGAAAAAAAAACACTTATTGTTAAGGAAATTCAAAAGTTTTTTTATTTAATGTGAAGTACAATCGATACAATAAAGTTCTAAATAAAACGTCATTCAAATGGCCTCCAAGACTTCTTCTGCAGGAACGAATTCGATGAACCCAATTTTCGAGCACTTTTTCCACTAAATCAAGTCGTATGTCATGAATGACACGTTCATATTGACATGTAAAGCTTGAAGAGAGTCTGGTTTATTTCGAAAGACCAATGACTTCAAATAACCCCACAAGAAATAGTCTAATGGTGTTAAATCACAACTATTTGGAGGCCATTCAATATCACAATTTCTTGAAATAATCGAATCTCCAAACTTTTCTCGCAATAATTCTATTGTTTCATTTGCTGTGTGGCACGTAGCCACAATCGGTCAATGGGTGTCAAGGTCGTAGGTCGACTGGAAAGTGTTTTTTTGGATTTTAAAAAAATGGACTTAGCATAATTTTCAAATGTGAACGGAAAGTTTATTTTTGCTCTAGCTCATTAGCGGAACGTCGCATCGGGAATCGGTCAATGGCAAAGAGATAGCTCTTAAAGAAAGCTAAAATAGTAGTAGATCGACTGGAAAGTCTTTTTTTGGATTAAAAAAAAATGGACTTAGCGCACGAAAAGTTGCAATTGGAGAACGATTATTTTGATAATAAAACTGAATAATTTGTAAACGTTGTTCTTGCGTATATCTCTCCATGATGAAATTGTAAACACTACTGTATACAATGAAAAACAAATGACAGATCAGGACATATTACAAATGGCCGAAACGTCTATCATCCCTATTGGAAAACCCGTTAGTTAAATCGTTTCAGATTTTGATATGGCCCCCAAATATATTTTCTATTCGATTTGGCTTCTAAAGCCTATTGAAGGTGAATTTTACAACGAGGAAAAATTAGCAGAGTAAAGTCTCTTTATCCATTAATAAAGACTACTCAATTGTGCAAATGATATATATGTGTTCCTTCCGATTTCCCTTCTAAGGCCTATAGAAGGTGAATTTTACATCAGATCGAGGTAAAAATTGGCACAGAAAAGTCACTTTACATATTTATAAAGACTACTAAATGTAGTGTAAATCGGTTTAGATTTTGATGTAGCCCCCATATATATGTTCCTTTCGATTTGGCTTCTAAGGGCTGTAAAAGCTTTATTTTACATACCCCTATTACTAAAATTGGAAGAAGGGTGTCACTTGCTCTACGAATATAGGCAGCTACATTTAAAGAAATTGGTTCAGGGGAAGATTATTCATTTCGGTTATGAATATATGGATTGGCAAATCTACATTTTTCATTGTGATTTCAACTATATGGTTTCCAGGCCAAGAAAGTTGGCTGCTTCCACCGGTTGGGTGAAAAAAGATCTGGGAACAAGTTGCGTACGTTTGGCAGGGCAGTTGAACAGGTGTAGTGTGGTCCCTGGTTTCATGCGGGACTGGTGTACGACGTGTTGCCATCAATCCTTGCGATCAATACGATCAAATCGGCTGTTTGTTGCATAGAAGTCATGTGATAGTTAACGTTCGACATCGTGCGTCAGTGAGTAAATTAAAATAAATTAAATAAATAAAAAATTAAAATAAAAAGAGCCTAAATTTCACCGGCAAGAAGTCTAAACTTAAGGATACAAAGATGAACCCGGTTACCATATTTTCTTTAGGAACAATTTAAAGCAATATAAACTACAATAGTACTTAAATTTCGGTTAGATCATTTGAAAAAATGTGTCGTCTGGTGCCCGAAGGAGTGATAACCGATGGAACCACTATATGAGGGATCATTCTTAGACGAAGAAAAAAAACCTATACCAATTTTCATAAATATCGCTTCATATTTGCGTCCTGCACTTTCATAGCAAGAATATATGACGGACATGAGTCAATTCTAAAAATGATTCTATACCGATCGGTATAATAAGCAATCTGCCTATCTCTTATGTTTTAATGCGTTACAAACAAATGCACAAAGTCATAGTACCCTATACCACAGTGTGGGTTTTGGGACATGGATGTTATAATACTTGAGTCTGTTGCAGTTTGTTTTCGGTATGTATCTGATTACAGTGAGAATTTTGCCTTATTTTCTATAATTCCCATTCCTTGTTTCCACTAGAAGGTGTTATACGTATGTTTAATCATCCCGAAGATATTTCGTTTTCATTATCCCCTCACCTTAGAGAGGAGGGTATATATCATTTGCTACGAACCATAAGTGTAACATATCGAAGGAGTGACCTAAGACCCTAAGTATGTTCGGCGGTTATCCGTTTAGGGTCGTTTTAAGTCAAATGATCAATGTCCGTCCGTCTGTCTGTCTGCCTGCTGGCTGTTGCGCACGAAAACTCTCGAAAGGAGTAACCGATTGACTTCAAATTTGGTATGTGGTAATATTTTCTTCTATCTCCGTCTAAGTTCGAAGATGGGCCATATTGGTCCACTTCTTCTAGTACCTCAAAAGGGTTAACATTTAGTGAAATATTGATTATTTAATAACTTCTATACCACTTATTTGAATCCTCTGAAATTCTACACATAGCATTAGTTTATTAGTCACTATTACCTCGAGAATAATAGGCGAAGTTGCCACGGCCCTTTTGGTACCTCCCACACAAATTTACAATTTTGAACCAAAAATTAATATGTAGTTTATAACTTTATTACCAGTGCATACGTGTACAAAGACTTGAAATGTTGTACAGTGTAATGGTTTAATAGCACCTACAATACAGTAAAAACTGGGCATCATTGCCACGCTCCTTTTGGTACCTCCCACACAAATGGTCCACTTTGTACCAAAAGTTACCAGCTTATAACTTTAATACCAGTGCATACAAATACTTGATATTTTGTACAGTGTAATGCCTTTATAGTATCCAGTGTCCAGAGAAAAATGGGCGTTATTGGCCCGCCCCTTTTGGTACCTCCCACACAAATGGACCTTTTTGTACCAAAAGTTAATAGCTTTTAACTTTAATACCGGTACATACTTTAAAGTTATAAAATACAATTTAAATTGATATAATTGAAATAAAACAAAAAATAAATAAATTTTCTAATATTTTTTTGAGACTCAAGGTGAGGGGATTCATTAGTTGGTTTACCCGACTGAACTTTTTTACTTGTTTTATTTATTCTAATATATAAAGCCTACAAGGCCAATATTCCTATATTAGAAGGTTGTCGATTTTGAATAAAACACAAATTATTTAGGAAATTATTGTCATTTCTTTTTATTATGATAATATTGGTATGGTTCAATTATGTATGGAACAAAATATCGGCCAGATGGCCGCCGCGACCTCAGCGGCACACCTACATCCGATGGTCCATATTTTCGATGACGCTGAGGCATAATTGATGTTCTATGCCGTTAATGTGCCGAAATATCTCATCCTTTAGCTCTTGAATTGTTGCTGGCTTATCGATGTACATCTTTTATTTCAAATAACCCCAAAGAAAGAAGTCCAGCGGTGTCAAATCACATGATCTTGGCGGCCAATTGACATCGCCACGACGTGAGATAACCCGGCCATTGAATTTGTTGGGCAAAAGAGCCATTGTTTCGTTAGCTGTGTGGAAAGTGGCACCGTCCTGTTGAAACAACATAATGTCCAAATCCATATCTTCCAATTCGGGCCATAAAAAGTTCGTTACCATCTCACGATAGCGAACACCATTCACAGTAACTGCCTGACCGGCCTCATTTCGAAGAAGTATGGCCCGATGACGTCGCCAGCCCATAAGCCGCACCAAACCAACTGGGCGAGCATGCACAGCTGTTTTTACATCTCCTACAGACCCGGTTTGCGGAAATTTGCGAACAATTCTCCCGATGGTGGACACATTTGGTCGATTATGCTGATCAAAAAAACATCACGAAGTGCACGAAATACATTTTGATTTGAAAGGCTTACAAAACTTTAACGCGTTGCTCGATTGTGTATCTTTCCATGGTTCAAATTGAGTTATTCTGAAAGTGAGAAATGTCAAATGAAATGCAGAAAAAAACTTGACGTTTATGTGTGGTTTACATTCAACATCGGCCCTTACAATTTAACCACCCTTTAGTTCAAGTTTAACAATTTTTATCTAATCTAAAAAAAATATACAGCTTTCTATTGTCTATTTTTGTCTTGTACTTCCTTTTTTTTTAGAAGTACGTCCGCCTAAGACATTTTATCTTCATTAACTCGCTTTTATGATGAAAACGTGAAATGTTTGAAGTTCAATTTCACCACTGCCACAAATGGTAATTCAAAGCAGCACATTAGGTTTCCAAGACTGCAGGAGACATAGTCGACATACTCGACATATTTACTTTCTGTCGAATTATTTATTCTACCCCAAACAACTCTTATGTGAATTAATAAAATATTGACCCTGTGTTAAAGTAACTTAATAAAATGTTGGCTCGATTGTAAGAAAGAAAATAAATATTCTATATTTTTATAACAAAATATTCTTTTTTCCGAAAAGCTTTTGTCTTTATCAATGGTTTATTATTTTCTATATAAAAAGTATAATAAAATTAAATTACATTCAGCTATCAATGTTCAATGTTGTATTTATTGAACATTGTTTGTTTAATTGATCCATTGTTTGGTAGATAGATGTTGAGTTCGAACCGAAACAAACAACTTTTATTAGCTGCCTTTATATTAAAAACACTTTGAATTAATTTTCATTTAGTTAAGTATTTATTAATATTTCGTTAATCCGATGGCGTTTCGCTTAAAAACAATTTGTTCACTCCGTATTAACATTCGAACTGAACTCAGCTTTCGCCTTCGTTGCCCTTTACAACTTCTTTTCCAAAAGAAGACACTGCCGTTATTAAACTGCATACAATGTATATCAAAGGGCTACGCACATACATACACACATGTATGTATGTACGTACATATAACTGAATTGGTAAACAAACAATAGGGCAACGAAGGAATAGAAAATAAATAGATTTGTAAAATGAGAGTAATGACTACATAAACAAAGCATGAAGATTTGAGGACATAAGAAATTTGAATGTAGTATTAGAAAATAATTGAAAGTAATAAATAAGACAGTGGCGGCGGTAACATTCCCCCCCTCGTAAGCGAATTAGGTCTTCATGAGCTTGCTGTCATCCTTCTTTATACCGACGTCTAACACTGCAACTTTAGCTACGGGCCTCTCGTACGTATTGGAACTCGTTCTGATTTTGACACTGCGGACTTGACCATCTTTAGCGGGGAACACGTTGGTGACAACACCTTTGGGCCAACTATTGCGAGGAAGTGTGTCGTCAACTATGACGACTATATCGCCAACTGATGGTGGTTGTACTTTATCGAACCACTTACTTCGCCGAACCAAAGTTGGACCATACTCACGCACCCATCTTCGCCAAAAATGATTTGCAAATTTCTGCGTTTGGTGCCACCGTTGTCGCAAATCGTAGTCGAACTCAACTAGAGGTTTTTGCCCGGCTGCTGAACCAAGTAATAAATGGTTTGGTGTTAGGGCATCGTCGTCACCTGAGTCTAGGGCCACAAATGTCAATGGACGAGAGTTGATCATAAATTCAATTTCGTACAGGGCACATCTTAGGGTCTCGTCGTTAAAATTGAAAGCTGGACACATTGAGTAGAGGATAGACTTTACTGACCGGATTAAACGCTCCCATGCACCGCCCATATGCGGGGCTGCCGGAGGGTTGAATCGCCACTTGATTTCATCGTAATTGGAGAGAGCTTTTTTTAAGTCGATATTTTGTTTCTCTTCACGAAGAATTTTCTCCACTGATTTAAAATTAGTCCCGTTATCGGTGTATACCTCTTTCGGAGAGCCACGACGACTGATGAAATTTTGTATACACATTATACAAGAACTGGTGTCAAGACTATGAGCTACTTCGATGTGCATTGCGCGTACTGTCAGGCACGTAAACAGAATACCCCACCTTTTTTCCTTATGTCTTCCTACGGTAACGTATAAGGGTCCAAAAAAGTCGATACCGACGTAGGTAAATGGACGTTCAAAACTGGAAAGTCTCGCCAAGGGTAGAGTTGCCATTTGTGGTGGTCTGGGTACGGCTGCTGCATTCTTACATCGTTGACATTTGCTTCGTACATTTTTGTAGAGGACTCTCAATTTGGGGATATAAAATATGGACTTTATTCTGGATACTGTTGCTTCGTGTAGACAATGATGGAAATTTTCATGATAATATCGGACCACAAGGAAAGTAATGTAGTGACTGTGCGGAAAAATGATTGCATTATTGCAGCTTAATGTGTCGGCTCTGCCTGAGGCACGAATTACACCATGTTCGTCCAGATAAATATTTAGCTGTCTTAGCTTGCTGGTCTTTTCAATAGACTTATTATTCTTGAGGCACCAAATTTCTTCAGAAAATTCGCTTAATTGCGCATTTTTAAACAAAATGTTTTTTGCTTTCTGGATACATTTATATTGTGCTTCGGATGGTACTTTATTGCTACGGACCACGGACTTTAGTTTTTCTATGTAAAACAGAAACAGCGACAGCGCTCTATAAAGTCGTCTCCAGCATGAAAAATACTCAATATTCAGAGTGAAGTTACATGATTTTGTAATATGTAAAAGATGATGACGTACCTCTTCTTTATTGGTGCCTCCTAAATCTGGACATTTCGGCCAATCACTTTTGTTGAATTTGAGAAACTCTGGACCTCTGGACCACATGTCGTCGTTGGGTGTACAGACCTTCGTAGAGAAATCTGCTGGGTTGGATTTCGATGGGACCCATTTCCATTGAGTCACATTAGTCGATTCTAAAATCTCGCCAACTCTGTACATCACAAACGCCTTAAAGTTTTTCGGATCCATGGACAACCATTTCAAAACCGTTTTAGAGTCGGACCAGTAAAAACTTTCTGAGCAGTGTAGACGTGTCGTATTTTTGATTTTCGTGGCCAGCCGGGTTCCAATTAACGCCGCTTGGAGTTCCAATCTAGGGATTGACACAGGTTTCAGTGGGGTGACCTTGGACTTGGCTGCTACGATACTGACGTCGACCTCATCATTGTGACACTTCAACCTATGACACGCGACATCATATCTTCCAGGCAATTCTTGCGTGTCGTTTTTCCACAGCAAACTTACTTCAAATTGTTGTTTTCTCCTTACACAATTATTCTGAAGAATTGCTATGGCCTTTTGATTCTCCGTTGACAAAATATTCTTCTCTTGGGCCACTTCCAGGGCGAAATACTCCTTTACTTCGTTATGTAAACTTTTATATCCGTCTTTACAATCACACGTGTGAATATTTAACGAAGCACTTCTTCTAAAGTCAGAGCCACTACCTTGAAGGGTCCACCCCAGACGAGTTTTTGTTGCAATCAGTTGATTGCGTCCACCTTCTCGAATTTTCATAGGGACGGCCATCCTCCAGTTGTTGACACCAATTAAAATCATCGGTTTGGCATTGTCGTAAGATTCAATGGGCAACCCTCTTAAATGTGAATTGTCCTTGACGATATCCTCGAAGTTTAGAGTCTGTCTGGGCAGACCAAGATTATTCACCGTATGCACATCGTGGAGTGTAAAACGCGATTCACTTTGTGTACCGGAAACTTCCAAATTAATTTTTACCGATTCGTCTTCACATCTTGTCGTATTACCGGTCCAGCGCAACTCAAGGGGCTCCTTTTTACCTTTTAGGTCAAGCTTGTTGAAAAACTCCTGATCCATTAGGGTCACTGAAGATCCTTCATCCAGAAAGGCAAACGTTTTAATTGAACCACCGTTGAAGAAAACACGAATTGGTAAAATCCTGAAACACGGTCTTTCTTTGTCACCGTCACTATGCGCATTTACACTTCCACGGTGATCTTGCGTTGATACATTACTCGTACTAGGGCTGGCTGTTGTGGCATATTTATGTAATAACGGGTGATGTTTTGCTGCACATCCACTAACTCCACACTGTTTATTCGAGAAACACTTTCGACGATGTAAATTCAAGCACTGGCGACACAATTTGTTTTCCTTTACCACATTCCACTTGGCGTCCAAATTCATGGATTGAAACTCACCACAGTTCTGGATTTTATGAGCCTCACTCTTGCACGAAAAACATATTGGTCTGCTTGGGCTACTTTCTCGATGTGTGTTCACTGATGCTCCTTTTTTACTGATTACAGGGGACACGACTTGGCTGGCAGCAGCTGCTATAGCATATATCCAATCACTGAACACTTTCACAATGGGAACCTTATCATTTTTAACATGCATCGCCCAGTTTAGCTTATGATTATTTGGCAATTTATCGACCAAAGTTTTCACAAGCATCGGATTATTTAAATGGGCCACCATATTGCATGCCTCCATTGTTGAACAAATATTCTTTATAGATAGCGCGTACTCAATTATACTCTCCAGTCTGTCCTTCAAGGGGGGAATTCTTGTGGCCTTCTCGATCATGCTGTCCAGAATATGCTCTGGACGACCGAAACACATTTCCAGAGTCTGGATAATTTCACCCACCATTGAAGGAATTAACAGTTTACTTTTCACCAATTCTTTAGCACGACCACGGAGACACGACTGCAAACGCATTAAATTTTCACCATCAGTGTAACCAGCAATCTCAGTACTATTCCTATAGTTACTGATGAACAGGGGCCAATCCTCGGGATTTCCGTCGAAATTAGGCAAATTCTTTGGAATTACTTGCCTGGCTGCAATCTGCGACGCTGTTGGTTGGAACGACGAGAAGCTGTTCGAAAAAGAACAAGATGGCTGACTTACGTTGCCTTGCGAAAGAATTTTGTATTTCTTCTCTAAATACTGCCGTTGAAGTTCTTTTTCTTCTTCCAACATTTGTAGCTGCAACTGGGTCTGAGACAACATGGATTGGGCCACGTTCGATCCGTTGGGGTTCACAAAATGGCGAGTATCATACTGATTTTTATGCGCGTCGGTTGGGAGCGTCATCGTTGTTCTTGTTGGCGGAATTACGGTGGTTTGAGACATTGTTTTTGTAATCGAAGAAATGGTGCTGGAGCCATGATTGTTTAACATCGGTTTGTGTGCTTTTTTGTATGCACCATTTTCATGTCCAGCATCCATTTGTCTTCGTGCTGGTAAATTTCCCGAAAACGACGGACCGGGCATTCCCATCACACCTCCTGCTGGAACTATGTTTGCTGGTGATGAGGAAGCCTGCCTACCGGCGGAGAAATCAGCGGTGTTGTCAACGGGGGGCATCTGCTGTGCTGCATTAAGCTCGTCACTTTGGACCACGGGTTGTTCACCACAGCACGAGCAACTCCAGCTAACGTTGGCTACGTTACTGTCCACCTTAACGCACTCGAAGTGGAACCACTTGTCACAAGAATCACATTGCACCATACGTTCGGTGTCTTTTAAATCGCACTTGTTGCAATTAAAATCGGTTTCTGACATTATTTTGTCTATTTATGAAACACGATTTATTTCTATTTTTTTATTGTTTTGCTTATTTAATCGCGCACTCTTGGTTTATTTAAATCACCGTAGAGTTTTAACTCTGAACAACTTTTAATCGAAACAAACAATAACAATTCTTCTGTTAGTTTCTTTTGTAGCACAAAGTTAAAAGACTTTAATAAAACCGCGATTAATGTTCACTTTTTTCTAAATTGTTTTTAAGAATGTTGAGTTCGAACCGAAACAAACAACTTTTATTAGCTGCCTTTATATTAAAAACACTTTGAATTAATTTTCATTTAGTTAAGTATTTATTAATATTTCGTTAATCCGATGGCGTTTCGCTTAAAAACAATTTGTTCACTCCGTATTAACATTCGAACTGAACTCAGCTTTCGCCTTCGTTGCCCTTTACAACTTCTTTTCCAAAAGAAGACACTGCCGTTATTAAACTGCATACAATGTATATCAAAGGGCTACGCACATACATACACACATGTATGTATGTACGTACATATAACTGAATTGGTAAACAAACAATAGGGCAACGAAGGAATAGAAAATAAATAGATTTGTAAAATGAGAGTAATGACTACATAAACAAAGCATGAAGATTTGAGGACATAAGAAATTTGAATGTAGTATTAGAAAATAATTGAAAGTAATAAATAAGACAGTGGCGGCGGTAACAATAGATTTTTGCAGAATTCTGACATCAATGTATTTTAATATATCTTTAAACTTCTTTACGTGATAATAACTAGGGCATTTACCTTGGCTGCAGACCATTTTCTTACTAAAATTTGAAAGAGAACAAATATTTGTTTCTATTATAATGATTTGTACGATTTTTAGGTCATAATAGTCTAGCTGCTATTGTTTAACAATTATCGAGCTCCATAACATAGAAGTTCTTATACAATCGAATGAGAATTATTTGCAAAGCCTCACTTCTTGGATACTTTCCAAAGGAAATTGTTAACCAAAGTTAAGGCAAAACAGAAGTCATGCTGCAATGACAAGCAAATCATGCTCTATTAACTGAAAGTGCTAATTAACATATTTCTGTAACATTGGAAACAACAACAGTTTCCCTGTAGGTATAGCTATTTATGTATGTATGTAATTCTCTCATTTCATACAATAGCGTGTCACATTTAAAAATTAAATCTTTTTGACAGAAATGATCGAAATGCAAATAACAACAAATTGATCTAATAATGAAAAAATTTAAGATGTTAACAAATAGAAGCACGGACGTCTTATCTTATTTTCCAATCATTCTAGTATTGGTGTTAATTGAGTTTATCACTACTATTCTCCACTAGAAATGCGTTTTGCTAATATTTGTCCAGATGTCGGCGCTATTTTTGGCTAACCTCTTTTCTTGGGCAATCAAATGTTGTTGTTCTTTGTGATAATGAGTTCGGATAAGTTAGTTTTAACAGCAGATCTTAGAGTTTATGATAAAAACATATATGTAGGAATTACAACGAGAACCATTCAAACTAGAATGGGAGAACACAAGACAGACATCTATAAAGGGACTAAGAGAACAGGTTTATCACAACATATCGAGACCTAAAAGCCAAAAAAAACGTAAGCGACAAAATTTTCTATTTTTGTTACTCGATGAAAATCGATTAAGCAACATAATTCGCATCACCTGTAGAAATTTCGCAGCTGACATGAGAGACTGGAAACAAAGCATACTTCGATAACGTTAAAATACTGGATAAGGAAAACAAAGAAAGGAAACGATGTGTAAACGAAAACTTTAGAGTTCAACAGAAAATTGATAATATAGCTTTAAGCGCCATGGCCACACATCAAACTGACTCATCAAACTCGAGTTTTTATGATTGTGTTGGTAAAAAAAACTCACACGTATGGTTTGATGAGAGAGTAAAAAAATATCAAAACCATTTAGATATTTGCGTCGACGCGGCAGAGATTTGACGTCGGTTTTATGTGCGTGTGTCAAAATATCTTCAATTATCATTTTTGATTTGTTTTCGAAGTGTTAAAAGTGTTTTATTTTTTGGTGACAAGTGTTTTTGCCTCTGAAATGCCATCTTGTGCCTCTGAAATGAAGTTTGATGACATGAGTTTGATGTGTGGCCGTGATAAGCAAAACAAAATTTTACTAACACATACAAGAGTTTGATCAAACAGTTTGATGTGTGGCCACGGCGCTTTAGTTTTCGAATTGCAATATAGATTAAAACACTGTGATATTCAATTTAAGTTGTCTGTCAGTAATGTTTTAATTGATGTCATTATGTGTATCAATAAAATAAGCTTCACGTAATATTATTCCTCAATTTTGTAATGTTCCCATAAGAAAATTAATAATAATTGTGATGTTTTTATTTATATAGACGAATCCCCAGAAGAAGTCAACAAAAATGACAAAACGTCGGGAATAAATGATATAAAGAAGATTTTTTATTTATTCAAAGACTAGGTCTTATTAGCTTAAACTTGAGAAAAGCAAATTATAAAATATAACTATAACATGAAATGCATGACGATGTTAAGTTTCACCAGTCTAACAGTACAAAGGCCATATAATACGTAATCTTCCTATTTATTGTGGTGTACGTATGTAGATCTTAGCCGTTATTAAACTCTTGAATTTCGTACTCATATTTATACCCTACACCACTCTGTGGTACAGGGTATTATAAGTTTGTTTCACGGCAGATGTTTGTAACACCTAAAAATAACACAGCTAGACCCACCTTAAAGTATACCGATCGACTCAGAATCACTAGCTGAGTCGATTTAAGCATGTCCGTCCGTCCGTCCGTCCGTCCGTCCGTCTGTGGATGTAAAGTTGTTCGTCGACTACAGGTCGCAATTTCACTCCGATCCTTCTGAAATTTTGCAGTTTAGAGTATTTCGCAGCTGTTAAGATCGCTATTGAATTTGGTTGAAATCGGTTCAGATTTAGATATAGCTCCCATATATATCTTTCGTCCGATTTGACCCTTTAGTCCTATAGAAGCTGTATTTTACATCCAATCATTTTGAAATTTAGAATGGTAGAGTTTCTTGATCCATGAACCAACACTACCGAATTTGAAAAAAATCGGTTAAGATTTAGCTATAGCTCCCATATATATGTTTCGTCCGATTTGGACCTTTAGTCCTATAAATGCTGTATTTTACATCCAATCTTTTTGAAATTTAGAATGGTAGAGTTTCTTGATCCATGAACCAACATTGCCGAATTTGAAGAAAATCGGTTAAGATTTAGCTATAGCTCCCATATATATGTTTCGTCCGATTTGGCCCTTTAGTCCTATAGAAGCTGTATTTTACATGCAATCGTTTTGAAATTTGGAATGGTAGAGTTTCTTGATCCATGAACCAACATTGCCGAATTTGAAGAAAATCGGTTAAGATTTAGCTATAGCTCCCATATATATGTTTCGTCCGATTTTCCTCTTTAGTCCTGTAGAAGCTGTATTTTACATCCAATCATTTTGAAATTTAGAATGGTAGAGTTTCTTGATCCATGAACTAACACTACCGAATTTTAAGAAAATCGGTTAAGATTTAGCTATAGCTCCCATATATATGTTTCGTCCGATTTGGACCTTTAGTCCAATAAAAGCTGTATTTTACATCCAATCGTTTTGAAATTTGGAATGGTAGAGTTTCTTGATCCATGAACCAACATTGCCGAATTTGAAGAAAATCGGTTAAGATTTAGCTATAGCTCCCATATATATGTTTCGTCCGATTTGGCCCTTTAGTTCTATAGAAGCTGTATTTTACATCCAATCGTTTTGTAATTTAGAATAAATAAATAAATTTATTCATGAACTACAAAATTTATATTTCAGAGTTATTCAATATTACAAGAGTGGTGTAGGGTATTATATAGTCGGCCCCGCCCGACTTTAGCCTTTCCTTACTGGTTTATTATGGAATTGATTTATGGCCTATATACGAATTAATTTGGTCCAAAATAAAACCTATATTTTATATTTATTATAACTAGACTTACTCTGGATCCTGGCTGCATATTAAAATTTTGGACTTTTTATGCACAGAATTATTCAGTTACCATATTACTATTATATTTTGAATGAAAAGTGCATATTTCAAATAAACAGCCGGAATTGGAATCCGACAATATTTTAAAATTGCATATAATTCCGCTATCTAATTAACTTTGTGTAAGGAAATTGAGTAGAATTAATACATAATATGTATGTGTTATGTATTTGAGCATATGACACGATGCAACAATTTAATTGCTCTATGAGCATTACGATCTCTTAAATTCGAAAAGAAAACGAAATGTATTTTGATTGTTTTTACACAATTTTATATTTTGTGCCTGCAGATTTTACCATTTTGACTTTGTCCTATCGAATATTATGCAGCTCAACTCGACTGAAACTTAATTGTTTACTGAGTACACTACCACTCCTGTTCCGTCATGTTATGGTGAAGTTATTGGCATTGAGGGTACCCAATCCTATACTGTGGTGTCTTTTAACCTAGACTTAAAAATCAAAATCAGTATCTGATTCTATCTAATCACGTCTGTGTGTCCTTCCTTTATCTGCTGCCCATTTTATGTTTATGTGCAAAATGCAGTTCGCAATTTTAATACGATCTTGATGATTTCTGGCAGGAAGCTTTTTTCTGGTCACGGACGATGCCTGTTGAAGTTGGTACATATCAGTTATGATTTAGATATAGTTCCCATATATGTATGTATTTATATCCCGATTTGGTCTAAATGGTCTACAAAACCCACATTTTTCAAACCATATTCATCAAATTTAGCAAACCAAATTCATCAAATTTAGCAATGATATGTTTTTTGGGACCTGAGCAAGCAGCAAGAATTAAATAATGTTTCAGATTAAGAGATACATCTATACAAATCTCACGGTTTTGTGCTTTTGCTTTTTTTAAACCTGAAATATACGTTGTATACATGAAAGCAGTTTGGGCATTAACCCAAACCAAACTAAATTGGTTCTCTTTACTAAGAAGTATTTATAAAGTCCCACATGTGTACCATCCTCGTATAAATGGAGCAGAGCTAGTCTTTTTGCCATTTACTCGGACACCCAGGCTGTCATCTATTCTCTGGAGGCCACATCCCTATATTCTCAGACAGCCCTCGACTGCCAACGAGATCGCTGAGCAGTTTTAACATATATTTTACATCTGATCACCAAGTCAACAGGGAAGCTAAAAATAGACATAACACCATGACTACTGTTAACAGAAATGCAGTGCTTCTAGTAGAGAATAGGAACGGTAATAGGTAGGTAAATAACATCAATTACCTGAAATTAACAGACGAATGTTAATTTACAACCGGACAACATTGAGTAGATGAAAAAAACAAAAGGTTCTTGCGATAATCGGATATATGCCGGAACGAAGTCTGTAATAAAAAAGACTTAAGTATTATCAACTCAGCGTCTCCAAGCTGCTACAACAACAACAACAACACATACCTCATATGGGTACCTGGGCATAGGAATATCCCGGGGAATTGAGAAGCCGATGAAAGATTTGACTTAGGGAAGAGGCAATCAGGCAGTCCAATGAAAGATGGACAGAAATCGGCATCTGTAGAGCAGCTAGACAAATCTGGCCAAAATATGAAGGTCAAACTATCTCCACGCACTGGTGAAAAAAAGACTGCCTTCGTTAGAGTCAGTTCCGACTGGATGGGGACACGCCAGAAGGTTGGGTTTTGACTCCAATGACTTCTGCAGAAGCTTTGGAGATGAGGAAAAAGTGGAGAGCATTGAGCACCTGCTATGCTACCCTCCCGCATTGAGTAAACGACGTCTGTGTATACTGGAGCCGACCTTTCTGGGAAGTTTAATAGATCATTCCGATAACGGTATTCGATATTGATAACTTTGCTTTAGAAATTTTTATTTTCTTATTCGATCTTTTATCTTACGTGTTTTTGTATTTGTTTTTCAATCAAGATCGAGGTCTGTGTTGTTGTTGATTTATTTATTCTTTATTATATTCAATATTTCTACCTTCTTTGAAGATCATCCGCAGGAATTAAATAAATAAAAGAAAATAAATAACACCTAAACTATTCACTAATATCGACCCATTGTCGTCGTCATCTGTTATTGCACTGCCCATCAATATTGTATATCAAACATGTTGGTTTCGATGAAGGGCATCTGAGTTCGTGGTAACACTAGGGACCTAAATTGATCTATGTGAGCTGGTTGTTGTTGTAGCAGCTTGAAGACGCTGAGTTCATTATCCTTAAGTCTATTTTCTATTACAGACTTCGTTCCGGTATATATCAGATTATCGCGGGAACCTTATGTTGTTTTCATCTACTCAATGCTGTCCGGTTGCAAATTAACATTCGTCTGTTAATTTCAGGGAATGGATGTTATTTGAGTGTTGCCGTTTCTATTCTCCACTAGAAGCGCTGCATTTCCGTTAATAGTCGTCATGGCGTTATGTCTATTTTTTGCTTCCCTGTTGACTTGGGTGATCAGATGTTTTTGTAGTGGTAGTGCGACAGGTGTGTTATTTTTAGCTGTATAAACTAGAATTATGATGAAAACATGAAATGTGGATGTTAAATTTTTGCCAGTGCTCTGGCTGGGAATTGAACCCAGCACCTTCGGGATCCAAGTCGAATGCACTAAGCACTGAACTACCGAAGGCCACTGTTAGCTGGTAAAACCGGCTGCCACCCTAACTATAGTTATTTTATCCTAAGAGAAATATAATCCTAATTTCTTAGAAGAACTTTATAAATTTCCGGATTCACGAACATACTCTGGTCTTGGGAACAAGCTGAGTGGGGTTGGATGGGCCGTTGAACATGCGGCTTTAGATATTCCGTTAATTCTAGTCTAATATGAATATCAAAATCAAGATCTCTGCTAAACCAGTTTGATACTCACGTGGCAGTTGTTAGTTGTTACTGCACCTTTGTCTGTATCAATATTGTTCCAACCAGCTTGATACGTTCTCTGACCTAAAGGCTTTCTTTTTTTAACTGTTGGACCTACATATCTGGTTTCTTATATCGCGGAGGTATCTCCTGAGCTGTTGGTTGAACAATTAGAAGAATTACAAAATATATCATAAATTTAATTATAAACAAGTAAACTTAAAACAAAACCATAAATGGAGTTTGTGTACCACAAAATGAAAAACATTGTATTATATTCTTTCAAATTTATGAAAAATCCTAATATAAAATCTGATTTGGATCGACACATCGATTTGGTTCTCATAAAAACTGATTTCTCAAGAAAAAATATTTTTCGTGGTTTAATGTTAGAAAATAATAACGTCAATAATAATTCAGACGACGAACTGAAGTTGGACCAAAATTATAGCTAAGATGTTGCGAAATATTTTAATTAAAGTTAGTATTTTTAACAAAAGTTATTTTAGGCTTTAGCTGTTTTTATCCTCATTCAAATTAAATTAAGACTGAAATATGTTTGTATTTCATTTCGATATATCACATTATTAAGAATGAGAAATCTCGATTTATCCCGAAAATCCCGGGATGTCGAAAAATTTCGGGATCCCGAAAATCCCGGGATTTCCAATTTAAAAATCCCGAGTCCCAGGATTTGTGAAAACCAATCCCGTTTGACATCTCTAAGTAGGATCTATGGCTACTCCTCTAAGGTGTACCCTGTACCACTAGTGCGGTGTGTTGGTTATACAAAACTATAGTCATTCTAGTGATGATAAATATATGTATATCATTTTAGGCTCGAAGGAAATATAAAAAAACAAAATTAATGTTTTTAGTTTAGACGACCGCATCTGCAGGACAAAAATCGCTTGTCGCATAGTGTAATTGACCACATGCAATAACAGATAAGAAATCGGGAAAAATAAATTTCACAATATGTGCCATAAAGATTGCAATTTGCAAAAGTCCCAATGATTATTATTATGGTCTAACTTTTGTAATTTTCTGGCTGGTTGCTATGGTTTTGCAATTGGATGTTACTTGCACTATCAGGAATCGAATGCATGGCTAGTCTACATATATATATAAGTACTATATTATATATGTAGATGGGTTAATCTGTCCCAGTGACCGGACAATTTTGATTTGAATTTTCAAAATACCGGATTTTTCTAATAGGTTTGCTTTGTTACTTATAGGTTAATCACATGTCTCTAAAACTGAAGCCTTTTGATTATTGCAGTTAAGAAAGATAGGTAAAGAAATTTAGAACTCTGGCCACAGAAATTCGATTAACATCTATCTACAATCGAGGACCATTAGCTGATGGGCTCCAAATCGATATTTTTAGGATTTTCTTGCTACTGGACGATGCGGCCTTTAGGTTTTATTCACTTCGAAACTATCTGTGTCCGGTTGGAGGCTTAAGATCCAATAGAGTGTAGTGTACTCATACTCTGACTTTTCCACGGTACGACAAATTACCTGCAAACGGAAGACATGCTGACGGCTGACCAATACCACTGCGTATTGACAAAAAGATGTGTATATATTTATAATTTATTATTAAATATAAACTATTAAAATTTTGTTATTAATAATAGATTTTTATAAAATTGATTTCGTTAGAATAAATTAAATATTAATACAAAAAGTTAAACAACCGCGGGATTTTAACCCGGACACATCAATTTAATTATTCCTGGATATATTGGGCATCTAAAGCTATGAATAAGATCCAATTTTTCCCTACCCTTACCACGTGGAATACGAAACCTAAACTCGGTAGCGTTACTTTGTAACGGGAATTCAAAACTTCTTCAGTTTTCATCAAGGAATAGTCAGATAATGAGAACCGTATCGCTGTTATAGTGCTTTTTATATATGGAATAAAAAAAGTTTCAAACGCTCCTTTACTGTTTGAGGAGTCTGAAGATGTCAGAGACCGCCACCGGTCGGGACGACCTCGTACTATTCGAAAGCCGCAGGTCATCAAATCAAGAATTCTGCGAATTCCGCTCCGAAAACAGAAAATCGTGGCCCATGAGATGAATAACGGGTTTTCCAATAGGGATGATATGATTTTGAAGTAACGTTTCGGCCATTTGTAATATGTCATGATCTGACATTTGTTTTTCATTGTATTCAGTAGTGTTTATAATTTCATCATGGAGAGATATACGCAAGAACAACGTTTACAAATTATTCAGTTTTATTATCAAAATAATCGTTCTCCAATTGCAACTTTTCGTGCGCTAAGTCCTTTTTTTTTAACCAAAAAATACAGTTTCCAGTCGACTTACGACCTTGACACCCATGAGCAATATTTTAGCTCTTGTTAAGAGCTATCTTTTTGCCATTGACCGATTCCCGATCCGACGTACAGTTAAGGAGCTAGAATAAACTTTCCGTCCACATTTGAAAATTATGCTAAGTCCATTTTTTTTAAAATCCAAAAAAACACTTTCCAGTCGACCTACGACCTTGACACCCATGAGCAATATTTTAGTTCTCGTTAAGAGCTATCTGTTTTGCCATTGATCGATTGTGGCTACGTGCCACACAGCAAATGAAACAATTGAATTGTTGCTAGAAAAGTTTGGAGATTCGATTATTATAAGAAATTGTGATATTTAATGGCCTCCAAGAAGTTGTGATTTAACACCATCAGACTATTTATTGTGGGGTTATTTGAAGTCATTCATGACATACGACTTGATTTAGTGGAAAAAGTGCTCGAAAATTGGGTTCATCGTCGTCTAAGGAAGCTTCTCAAGTGATTCCACGGGTCGAAAAGGTCCATCATACAATGGGGTCACTGACTACGATGGGGTCACGGACTTGCATTTCTGTGAACAATGGGACAAAACATTGGCCAAGAAATCGTTTTGGAAGCTCTTGTGAAACCACTTAACCATTCCATATTCCAAAACCAGGCATGGACTTTCCCGGCTTTAAAACAATTTGTCAGCTTTCAATTCTTCTGATGAATGGCTCTCTGGCAGCCTTGATTTAAACCCACTGGCTTACAAATTGTGGACAGTTTTAGAGGACAAGGTCTCCCACAAAGGATACCCCAGCATTGATTCTCTTAAGTTTGTTTTGATTCGTGCAGTGGCCACTTTCCCAAAGGGACGAGGTGCGTGCGGCCATTGATGAGTGGTCAGTGTGACTTAAGGCATGTGTGAAGGCCAAAAGCGGACATTTCAAATGAGTGCTTGTTTTTTGTATACAATATATGTCAATAAATATATACAATATATTTCGTCCAAAAGGATTTATTACTTTTAATGTTATAGCATAAAATGTGTGTAAAAGTATTTATGTTTATCTCAGAACAATGGTAATTCGAACTCGTTTGAAGATATGTGCATTAACATGGTATGCTGCTGCAGCGCTAGGAGACCCAGGTTCAACCCAGGGCATGACCAACAATTTCACTTTGAAAAATTAAATAAATTGTTCATAAACAAAAAAAATATAAAAAATGAAAGATTTCTGTCTGGAAACACTACAGTGATCAGGCAGACCCTTTCCAACTATAGATAGGTTTAGGTTAGGTTGGCATCCAGCTTTGTCAGCTCACATAGACCAATGTAGGTTCCTAGTTATACCACGGCCTCAGAAGCTCCTCATCGAAACCAAGCTGTTTAATAACAATGCTAACAATAGTACGAATATTGATACCTAGAAATGCCGTTTACTTAATGGCAAAGTAGGTGCTCGATACTCTCCCCCTCTTCCCCCTCTTCCTCGTCACCACAGTTCCTACTGAAGTCATTGAACTCCATGTCTAACCTTCTGGCGTGTTCACCGATTAGACAGTGTCCCGTCAGAACTGACACTAACGTAGACAGTTTTTTCCTCTCTTTCTTTTCATTTTAACCTTCTCTGTTCGTATATTGACCAGATTTGTATAGCTACCATATACAAAAGTGCCGATTTCTGTCCATCTGTCATTGGACTGTCTCTTAGCCTAGGCCAAAGTTTGCGTGTGGACAGTGGCACATGCTAATTCTTCGAGATTATGCAAGTCCTGCTACACACGAGGCAATTCTTTTCCAGCAAGTGTCAAAGTTTGTAGGAGAGAGAGGTAGAGAGCTCATTCCGCCTGCCTTTCTCTCCTACAAACGTTTACACTTGCTTGGAAACAATTGTCTTGTGTGAATCTCGACTTTCCCAGCAACTTTCAACAGCTTCGCATTTTCCCGGAATATCCCTATGACCAGGTAACCATATGCGGTGTATGTTCAACTGCTCAGCCATCTCGTTAAGATATCGGCGTCAGTTTGTGATTTTAGGGATGTGCCCTCCAGAGAATTGATGGCAGCCCGATTGTCGCTATAGTCCTGCAATGGATAGCTCAAGTTCCTTAGAAAACACACCAAAGCCCACTTGGTTTTTTTTTAATTTCGAACCTTTAGTATAGAAGTTCACGATGTCCTGCTATACGACCATTCCATTCTGATCTATCAGTTATCTTGCCAAAAAGTGTAGTTCAAACATAACTGACAAACTAGACATCATCTGAAAAATAGCCATTGTAAAAACTATTATCTGGTCACCTGTCTCTAAATTATAACTATGTATGTACTAGGGATGTAACGAAAGTGACTTTAGCGAAAGCGAATATTGAAATATATTTCTTGCGAAAGCGAATGCGAATAATCGTTTGACCCTTTAGTACCTACAAATTTAAGGAACGGAATTGATACTTTTCCAGGATATTCAAGTATTAAGAATGTTTTCTATATTTTAACCTCCTGTTACTAAAAGAACAAACATATTTTTTCAACTGTTTTGAAGAGAAGTGGCAGAGGTTTTCATTGATGTTATTATCTTCAAATTGTGTGAAGGGAATAATGAGTTTTAACACTTTTAACAAATGGAAGCGAATACTGAAATATATTTTTGCGAAAGCGAATAATTCGCATCATTGTAACATTCGCGAATATTCGTTACATCCCTAGTATGTACTTTTAAATACTCAATCCAACTATGATGATTTTATTATTATTCCTTCTTTTCTTACCCGTGACATCCTAATTTGTTCACATTCATAAAATTCCAGCCAAATAGAGTTCATTGTAACGCTTATCGCAACGTTCAAAATTTTAAAGCGCTGATTTTTATTATTTTTTTTTATGAATGGCTGGATTGTTGTGTGTTCCATAATTCCCCAAAGAATAAGAAATGCATAAGGAAATGTTTTAATTATTTTTTTATACATATACTATATACTCGTATAAGCTGATGATGAAGCTTATATTCTTCATTCTATCAATTAAGATTTATTTTGAAATGCAAAGAAAATAAATAATAAATACACAGATTATGTAAATAAAACGATGTCATTTTTTTATTTCGCAGAGCAGTATTATTATGCAATTTTGCATGCAATGATAATTTCACGAGAATTTAAAGAATTCCATATGAATTGCCGTCCCTGGTACGATTTGGGTGGGTAACAACAGCAGCAGTAACAACAACAGCCACATTAAATCGATTATTCGAATAGATTAAATGCAATTTTCTGGCATTTCTATTTACTTTCACCTGCAGTGTCCTTTTGCACGCAAATCAAATGTATGGCGCAGGTAAATACACTCGATTAAAAATAGCTGTCAGTTAAATAAATCGTTCGAGTGTTTAAATTTTTAGTCTCGGATCCATATTGGGACCTGCGCCATACATATTGTATGAAATAAGGTCACCGTTCAGCTCAAGTCATTGTTTAGTCTATAAAGATATAGAAGGCGGCTTTAAGAAACAGTACAGTAAAATACAATTACATGTCAGCATCGTCGTTGTCTTCATGATTTCATACGGCGATCTAGATCATCAGATAAATTTAGTTGTGGTTATTCTATGTGAAAGAATGCTTAGATCTCTAAGCTATATCTTCTAACAAAATTGTAACTCAATTCTATATAAAGCTCAAGCGTAATACGTATTTTCCACACCTTGTAGAATCATCGAGTTTTGTGATAATACGAAAGTTAATATATATGTACTATACATACAGGGTGGCTGATATGTAATGCAACAAAGTAAAGCCCTATATTTTTTTAATTTTTTTTTAAATTTTATTGTTTAAAAGCAAAAAATGTCGGAAATAACATAAAATTTTAGAAACGGTTTAGATTTGTTCGAATTTTGGCACGAATTATGGCCTTCAAACGGCCGACAAAGCCATCACACGCTGCACGAAAGTGGCTCTGCGGTATTTTGGCCCATTCCCGGCGAAGCGCCGTCTTGAGATGATCGATACTTTGGTATTTTTTAGTGCGAATCTTACTCTCTAAAATGCCCCAGGCGCAAAAGTCCAACGGATTGAGATCCGGAGATCTTGTTGGCCATTGTGCGGTAGAAATAAGGGCGAGGGACCTCCTTTTTACGCCATTCTTGGTTGACGCGTGCTGAGTCCTGTTGGAATGTCCATGGTCTGCGGCCGAAATGTTTGTCTGCCCAGGGCTTCAATACTGCCTTTAGGACATTTTCCCGATAATATTCGGCATTTATTTTGACCCCATGGTCGATGAATACGAGCGGGGAGCGACCATCGGCCGTTATGGCGGCCCACACCATTACCATCGGCGGCGCTTGAGTTCTGGTGGCCAATCGAAGGTGTACATTTTCAGCTGACCTCTTTGGCAAGTAAACCCGATCATTTTGTTTGTTCACAAACTGCTCAATTTGGAATGGCTTCTAATCGGAGAAAACCAAATTTGGTAACTGGCCACTGGCAAAGTGCAAGCGAAGCAACTCCTTGGCTCTTTCCAGTCTAACTTTTTTTGTGCATCGGTGAGCTCTTGCACTTTTTGGAACATCAGAATTCGTTTTAGAGGTATGGTTCCTTCGGCAAAGTTTCTTATTTTGATCCCTAGAATACGATTTTCACTGAGCAATGGCGACTTTTTTTGCCTCCCCACAAATCGACCCGGCCTACTGTATATGTATACTGCTCATGGGATAATAAATACCTCACAACTTCTAAAGTGAGAATATAACAAGTTAGAAAGTTCAGTCGGGTAAACCGAATAATGAATCCCCTCACCTTGAGTCTCAAAAAAATATTAGTACATTTATTTATTTTTTTGTTTTATTTAAATTATTATCAATTCAAATTGTATTTAATAACTTTAAAGTATGTACTGGTATATGTAAATGGTACTGGTCCATTTGTGTGAGAGGTACCAAAAGGGGGCGTTCCAAAAACGGTCACTTTTCTCTGGACTATAGGTTCTATAAAAGCATTACACTGTACAAATTTCAAGTAATTATATCTACTGGTATTAAAGTTATATATGACATACTAAATTCAAGAAAAACAATTCGTAATTTAAGCCTTGTCTGACAGAATGCTTTGGAGTCAGATAAAACTGCTTACAGTGCTGGGTCGAAAAAGGGTAAGACCAAGACCAGAGAGCTGAAGGCCAAAAGCGGCTATAAAAGATCATGCAGCTACCTTTTTAAGTATGTTGGACGAGATAATGCTTTGGTATCTGTTCAGGAAAGGCGCTTCATCAAGAGGAACTGGAATACTGTTCTAAAGATCGAACGACAGAACTGGGACGTTCCTAAGAGGACCCTCCTGATGGACAGCGTTTTGATTCCTCCAAAGCCGACAAGAGCTCCAAATTCCTCTCTGAAATAAAAGGAGCATACTTGGATCATGGATGCAAATATAGACCCAACTCTTAAAGAGTTTTGCTTATTATTGGTTTATTCGAAGGAGCAGCAAACATTCCATGGAGCACGATTTCATTGTTGTGGCTGCCTCGGCTGTCTTCGCAGTAGCGCAAGCTGTTAACCCAATTTTCCAAGACAGATTCTGGCTCTATCTCACAAATATTTGATGGATTTTTCGCATAATATTAGACCTTCAAGGTAGCCCACCAGAAAAAGGCTAATGGAGTCAAATTACAGCCGATTTAAAAAGAAAGCACTAGATGGAACAACCTGTAGATGGCATTTTTCGCACATTCCTAAAGCTTTGTTGATTTTTACAAGGTGGCGCAAAAGTAACCTTTCGATGTTTTGTGCCAAAGTCACCGACCGATTATTGGTCAAATAAATAGTCAGCAATATTCCGCGTTCTGGAGCAGTGTAGCGTAACATTGTTTATTAACGTGTATTTCGCATGTGTTTACTACACAAATGTCAAAACAGAAGTGACATTAGGGGCCAATCGCAAAATTTATAGCATTTTCTGATAGGAGGATTACTTTTGCGCCATTTATATTATTTTCTGATAGGAGGATTACTTTTGCGCCACCTTGTATTTAAGTTAAGCCCTTTTATAGTGCAGGGTATTATATGTGTAACTAGAGATGTCTAACGGGTTTGCTTTTTACAAATCCCGGGATTCGGGATTTTTAAATTGCAAATCCCGGGATTTTTCGGGATCCCGGATTTTTGGGATAAATCGGTATATTTTCATTTTTAATAATGTGATATTTCGAAATGGAACACAAACCTTTTAGTTCAGATTTAATTTGAATAAGGAAAAAAACTGCTAAAGCATAAATTTACTTTTGTTAAAAATATTTCACAACATCTGGAACATATGGAATAATAATTTTGGTCCAACTCCATTTCGTCGTCTGAATTATTATTGGCGTTATAATTTTCTATCATTAAACCACGAAAAATATGTTTTTCAACTTGAGAAATCAGTTTGACTAATTCCGTTTTTATGAGAACCAAATCGATGTGACGATTTGAAAGAATAAAATACAATGCTCTTCGGTTTGTGGGACACTGACTCGATTTGTGGTTTTGTTTTAAGTTTACTTGATTATAATTAAATTTATGATATATTTTATAATTCTTCTCCAAATTTTTATTTATTTATTTATTTTATTTAATCCAACCGAGCCCACAGGGGCTATATGTTGATAGATATACAATAAATTAGTTCAAAATAATAAATTAATAACAATTATTAAAAAAAGAAGCGAACTTACAAAACTAATGACCCTAACGCACATTTTTTTAAACAATAATACTAAAAGACAATTTGATATGGAACGGTGAAAAGTAATTGTCAGTAACAAACGAAACGATGTTAAAAATCATATTTTACAGGCGCTGTTCATGAAAATAAGCCAATAATTTATTTTTAAATGTCTGAGGACAAACAGAAAAATTTTTAATGTTAGGAGGTAACGAGTTCCATAGTCTTGCAACACGGATTACAAAAGATCTTTCAAATATATTATGAGCGAAATTTTCTATAAGAATTTGAGAATTTCTAGTGGAATTCAAGAAGTGAAAATAAGGAAGCAGATATAATGGTTGGCCATGTTTTAGCAAATTGAAGAAGAAATAAAGACTTCTACTTTGCAGAAAATGCTCCAATGAGCAACCCAAGAACTGCGAACTGAAATGTGAGTAATCACGTCTGCAGCGCCCACCATACACATGCCTCAAAACACCATGAAAACATGAGGTAAGCTTAGTAATATTTGTTCTATTCGTTCCCATATATACCTCAGCACCATATAGTACATGAGGCATGAGTAACGAATGAGCTAGCATATACTTTATTTGTGTGGGTAAAATTACGTTAAGGCTATATAATTTTTTAAGTATTAGATTTAATTTAGAGCAGATATGCGCTATGTGCGAAGAGAAGTGAAGGCTGTGGTCAATTTCAAACCCAAGAGATGTAACTGAGTTAGAAGAAGTGATGGAATTGTTTTGTACCAATATATTGTACTCAACATTTTGATTGCGTAAACCATTAAAAACCATAAATTTAGTCTTATTAACATTAATTGTTAGCTTATTATGCCGAGCCCAATCACAGATTCGACATATGTCACCATCCAGATCGGAAATGCAATCAGTCATTGAACCAGAACTACATGCATTAAAAAGTTGAAGATCATCGGCATATATAGCTAAATCAGCATGTCGAATACAATGACAAACATCGTTCACATACAACATAAACAACACCGGGCCCAGTATAGAACCCTGGGGAACTCCGGCAAAGATTGGATTTATATTAGAACGACGATCGTTGCAAAGAACAAATTGAGAACGTTCGCACAGAAATGACGAAACGAGTTTACAAGAGGAACGAGATAGATTAAACTGCTGATAAAGCTTAGAACACAGGATACCGTGATCTACGGAATCGAAAGCTTTGCTTAGATCCAGAGCAGCAAGGATACCGGGATATCCTCTGTCAGTGGCACGTCTAATATCATCAGTAAGTTTAATCATCAGTGAGGTAGTACTGTGATGCTTTCTGAAACCCGATTGACAAGAATCTACAAGAGAAAAGTGATCTAAATGATTCATTAACTGGTCTTTAATTAGTAATTCGAAAGCCTTCGATAAAGCTGGCAAAATAGAGATTGGACGATAATCGGCACAATTCAAACCAGAAGTTCCTTTTTTACGCAGTGGTGTAACTCTTGCTAACTTCCAAGCCAACGGGAATTTACTTGTCATTAAAATAGTATTAAAAATGTGTAGAATGTGGGGAAAAATTATCTTAATAAATCTAATAGGAATGCCATCAGTACCTAAAGCATTGGACTTAATTCTAAATATTGCACTGTGTAAATCGACTAGATCAAAGTTCCTAAAGTAAAGACTATCATTACGCGAATCGGAAAATATGTCAGTATTAAAACTAGGAACATAAATGGACGAAACAGATGTAAAATGAGTATTTATTAAATTAGGATCTATATCACAGTTATTATCACAGAGGTTATCAGAATCAAGTCCACCTGTCGATCTAATTCTAGACCACAATTCTCTAGGATCTGTTGTGCCATTAAAAATACGAAGCCCATAAGAACGTTTAATACGTCTTATTGTACTTCGGGCTATAGATCTATACATTTTGTAAATATTACGGTTTCTATCACAGTCGTTCTCAATAACAGCTCGAAAAGCTAGGTCTCTATTAATAATCGCCTCTTTGACTTCTCTGTTATTATACCATTTAGGTTGACCGTACCTGATTACATTAGTTCTCTCAGGAACATGGTTATAATAGAGGGAACTAAGTATATCGTTCAAAAAAGATAATTGCACATCAGAATCGTTAGTCGTATAAATAGGGAAGAAGTTGGAAGAATATATATCGTTCAGTAAACTATCGAAATTGATCGAGCTATAATCACGGTAAGTTCTGTAAACGAGCTCATTGTTAGTGGGTACCTTATATTGCATTAGCATAAAAGCATGATTTGAATTAAGAGCGGGGAAGTTGAACTGACTGCTGCGCATGACAGAATAAGGATTACTGACTAAGGAGTAGTCTATAATAGAGCTAGAATTCTGGAATCGGTCAAAATGAGTGGGCATGTTATTATGGAGTACAGACAAATTACAACGAGTTAACATAAGCTTAAGAGACGAAAATTTTCTTAAATTAGATATATCACAGTTAAAATCACCCAAGATAATTATGTCTGGAAATCTTGTAATAATGTCAGCGATGTGGCACTCTAAAGCTTCTATGTTTCCCCTAGGTAAATAAACTATTCCTACAACAAAACTGCAGCTTGCTGAAGTAATATGTAGAAACAAAGATTCGCAGGATTGATCAGACATGGATGTTAATATTTTTGCTTTGAGATTGCATGAAACATAAAGGGCAACACCTCCTCCTCGCATTCCGTATCGATCGTTCCTAAAAAGCCTGTACCCCGAGATACTGACTGCTTTGTTAGGCACGTAAGACTTTAGCCATGTTTCTGATACCCCGATAATGTGTAAATGTCCACTGCTTAGTAAATTATTGACCTCATCAAACTTAGAAGATAAATTGCTAGGTTTTAATGACTGAGCATTAAAGAACCCCATATTTAAGTAGCCTGGAACCGAGCAAAATCTCTTAATATAAGAATCGTCACTGACAATCTCACCAATAGAATTAGCCGAAATCATTCATGGCGTTCAAAAAAATGTGCGTTAGTGTAAATAAATATAAACTTAATATTAAAAATATCATATTAAATTAAAAGTAACTTTGCTGACTAAACATATATGAAGACAAAGAATCTAGATTGTAAAAATCGGATTAGACAGATAAATCTATCTAACCGATTCTCACCCACCCACCCTTCCAAATCTAGATACATTTAAGACAATCACAAAATATATGTATCCAGTGTACAATTATCAGGCTATAATGTAAAAACACTATAACCTGATAAACTAACCCACCCACCCTACCATATCTTGCTACATATTCAATTATTCTTATCAAATTAAATGTGGTGTCCCAAACGTTGGTGTATCATTCGGGACAGTAGATTGACCATTACTCCTGCGACACAATCTACGACGTATCACGTTGCTACCTTCCTCGCAATCTCGAACCAGTGCTGAAAGATCGTTCAAACTGCAAAAAGATTTTGTACCGTTGTTGTAGGTGACATTCGCTGCGGGAATAGAAGGTACCAGACGGAAACTTTTTATTTCTTTCCTCTTCATCAGGCTGCGACACATGTTCTTTGCCTTGACTGCAGCTGGCGCTAGGTTGTCATTAAGGTAAAGTCTGGACTCAATTTCCGTAGGGACTACTTGGTTCAGCTTGAGATTCTTCTTCGACAAGTACTTTTTCATTACTTCATCCCTTTTAATTGCGGAACAGAACTTAATTAAAAGCGTTTTCTTCGATCTTCCAAGCCAAAAGCAACAGTCTACATCCCCAATGTTTAAATTAACGCCTACCGCTTTCGATATATTGAGAGCCATTTGTGAAGGCTCGACGGTGGAAGGCAAACCATAGACCAATATATCGTTTCTGCACTGTTGTTGTCTAGTTTTGTGAATTTCCCTTTCAATTATGTCAAATCGACGACTTACAGTAGCTTGAAATTCATCATGTTTCCTTTTTTCACTTTCGACAACATCTTTAATTATGGATAGGCTGCTATCAATTTCCTGTTTAATGGTGCTTAGACTGCCATCAATTTCTTTTTTGATGGTCGTTGGCAAAGTCTGAATTAAATTGTCCAGTTTTGACGTTAACTGCTCCACAGCTTTCCATATTTTTTCCTCATCATGTATGAGACTAAAAGCTGAACATTCTTTACACCTCCAACGTATAGTCTTGTTCTTCGCCAACAAACTAAAGGCTCCTTCTGTTACTTGTGAACAGTCGTTCCTATGGAACCAATTATTGCAAATATAGCAACAAACACCACCAGTAGTTTTTGTTACTTTTTCATTGCAGGCTGGACAAACAGCTGTTGTTGTAGGTGCCATGTTTATAAAGCAGCACACGAAAATAAACAAAAGAAAACAGCAAAGAAACAACGACGAAAGCACCAATATTTAATTTGATAAATATGTAATTTTTACAGATCAAAACAACTATTCTTGATGTTTTCAGCACACCAGATACAATGAGGATATTTTTACACTCAATAAACGTTTAAGATAACATGTAGTTATATTTAAAAAACACGAAATAGTCAGCAGTTGCGAATTTTTTACTCTTGCATGTTACAAGGTTGCCAGATTGGTTTCTAATTTTTTCACCGAATTTCTAATTTTTTCACCGAATTTTGTCAATGTTTTTTAATAATTATAAATTGATTCATAAGTTTTTACATATCTTTCACTTAATATTTTATCCGAGACAGCTTCATATATTATTATTAAAATATCCCGGGATTCATTTTAAAAAATCCCGGGATTCGGAATTTTTCGGGATCGGGATTTGCCATTTGACATCACTATGTGTAACTAAAGAACCTCTGTATTAAAAGACGCTTATATGGTCTCAAGAAGACTTATAAAGTCCTTTTTCTATAAGAGGGTCTGCATTATTAGAATATCTTTAAAATATTTTATATTTAAGCTGTCTTTTCTAAGAGGCTCCATCTCACAAGCCCTATAAAAGGTCCACTTCAAAACTCATTTATATAGTCTACATTTTTATAATGTCTTTATATTCGGTATTCACTAATAGAGTACCTTTTTAAGGTAATCTGAAACCAATCACTATAAAGATTTGTTTGTCCTAGAATACCTTTGTAAGGCCCTTCGTCTAAGAAAACCTATAAAAGGTTTGTATTAGAATAATTTTATAATATCTCCCTTTCTGGACTAACTGTATAAAGTTCTCTGAATTAGAGGGCACTCTAAGGACTTCTGTTTAGAATAGCTGAATAAGATCTTAGAAGAGCTTTATAGAATCATCCGTATATGGGTCGTCCATATTCTATTTAAGAATATGTTTATAAGGTCTTCTTTACTAGGGCAACTTTTTATGGTTTGATCAGACTAATTCAAAGTCTGCTCAACAGAAGACGCATAACAGCATGTCTTGGGCCCACAACTCTAATAAGGTTTGCAAACAGAGGGACCCCACAAGGAGGAGTACTGCCTCCACTAATTTGGAAGATAGCGGTGAATGAAATCCTGATAGATCTAAAACGTTGTGGTCGCGGTGGGGCCTCTCCTAAAATCGTCCAACTGACAAACTAACCAAAGGTTCAGAGAACAGCCTGCCTGAGCATAAGCGGAGCCTTAAGGACTACAGCGACCGAGTCTCTACAAGCCCTACTCCATATACTGCCGATTAATATTGTGGCAAGAGAAGTTGCAACCAAAGCGGCAATAAGATTAAACTGCCTATCAATGTGGAAGTACAAGAACTACGGCCACATGAACATATCAAAGTGTAGTGCTATGGTAACCAACCGATTGGACTATATACCAACTGTGTACACCTTCGAGAGAAATTACATCACTATGATTCCCGCCAGAGATGAATGGGTTGGTAGAATACCAGGTAATAGAAACCATCTCCACTTTTACACGGATGGTTCGAAGCTTGATGAAAAGGTTGGCTTCGGAGTACGCTGTGCAGAGCATAGTTTGGATTTAGCTCACAGACTACCAGATACCTGCAGTGTCTATCAAGCCGAAATAATGGCAATATGGGAAGTCGCCAAATGGCTGAGTCGCAACTAAATAACCAACACTGGCTTTGTCATTCACTCGGACAGCCAGGCTGCCATCAATTCTCTGGAGGCAACATCCCTAAATTCACAAACAGCCCTCGACTGCCGCAGATCTCTTAACGAGATGGCTGAACAGTTTAATATACACCTCATATGGTTGCCTGGGCATAGGGATATCCCGAGGAACTGCAAAGCCGATGAACTTGCTAGGAAATGGACGACATTACAAATTCTCGAAGAATTTGCATATATTGGTGCGCCACTATCCACGTGCAAGCTTTGGCTTAGGCAAGAGGTAACCAGGCAGTCCAACGAAAGATGGAAAGAAATCGCCATCTGTAGGGTAGCTAGACAAATCGGGCCAAGGTATGATCTGAGAAGATCAAAATATCTCCTAGCACTAGAGAGTCAAAGATTGTCTACGTTAGTATCAGTTCTGACGGGACACTGCTTGATCGGCGAACACGCCAAAAGATTGGGTATTGACTCCAATGACTTCTGCAAAGCTGTGGAGTTGGGGAAGAAGTGGAGAGCATTGAGTACTTGCTATGCGACTGCCCCGCTCTGAGTAAACAATGACTGGACATACTATGGTAGGCCTTTCTAGACAGCCTAACAGATCTTTGCAGTACCGATATTCGTACTATCGATAAATTTGTATATCAAACAGGTTGGTTTCGATGAGGGGCATTTCAGTCCGTGGTAACACTAGGGATCTAAACTGGTCTATGTGAGCTTTTTAAAAATTACGGCTGCCACCCTAACCTAAACGTAAAACCTAAGCCTAACTTTTTATGGTCTTCTGTTGTACCTCTATAAGTTATTTCTTCGAATATCTTTATATGGTTTATACGTCTTCTATGACTCATTGCTTCTTTGTTTTGGAATGTCCTTATAATTTCTTTTGTGTGTGAAGACTTTTAAAAGATCTTCTGTTTGAGAATACATTTACAAGATCTTCTGCTTTAGGATAACTTTATAATGTTTTTATCATTTTCTCGTTATTCTGTCTTAGAAGACTTTAATACACGTAAAGGGCCTTATAAATTCCAAATGATCTGTCTCATGTTCTAAAATAAATTTGAAAAGTCTTCTGTAGTAGAATTTCTGTTCTGTAGATATTCTTTGGTAGAATGCTATGAAGGTCGTTTTAAGAAGAGCTTTATAAGTATGTCTTCATTAGACGATCTTTATAATTTTCTATTTTAGAAGACCTTTCCTTAATAAGATACTCTGTATTATAATAACTTCATTCTTTTCGAAAAGACCTCTATAAGCTCTACTGTCTTTGTAGAATTTTATAAACTTCGATGATTACGAAGATCTTCCTAAAATCTTCTGAATTACACAACAACACATGATTTTGGAACTCAATTCTGAGAATTGGACGTGAAAGTAGTCCCAACAATAAGAACTCAGTCTGAGCTCATCACTTGTCGTGAACAGATGTGTTTCGGTCTTTTTCTCAGTCAAAGTGCTAAACATTGTTTTTCAATTTTTACTGCTAATTTAACAACAAAAAATTTCATAAAAAAACTCAGAACATAAAGAAAGCAAAATTAAACGTGCGTATGCACATAATGTTGTGAACGCAGCAGTCGTCACGATGAACAATAAAAAAACAAAAACAAATGATAGTGCGTCGACTAGCGCACGCACTAACAACTATTTCTCTCCGCTGCAAACCATCGAAGATGACACGGAAGAAGTCACACCACAGCCGGTCAAAGTCCACATTCCTCCGATCACGGTGTTAAAATGTAAAGTAGTTGAATTGCATGATTTGTGTAAGCTAAGCAAGTTGACTAACTATGCCATTAGAAAAATATCAATTGGTTTGAAGCTATTCTGCAATTCAAAAAACGATTACGATTTAATGTGCAAGGTGCTCAAAAACAAATTCGAGTTTTTCACATACCTTACAAAAAACGAAAAGCCTTACAAGGCATTGTTATTTGGTTTGGATAAACGAGATCCATCAATTATAAAATGTCAACTCACAGAATTGGGTCTCAAATGTCTTGATGTTAAGCTAGTGCAGAAAAAAGGCATCGGTAATACAGAAATGATTATATACGTCGTCTATTTCCAAAGAAAATCGGTAACGATGAAAGATTTAAGACAAAATTATTCTGTAATAGAGTACATGAAGGTGAAATGGGATTTTCAAAGAGGCAGTAAGACGAGAATTACACAGTGCTATAATTGCCAGATGTACGGACATGGCTCTAGTCATTGTCAAGTAAAAACCTTCTGTGCAAATTGCGCCGGTTCTCACAAAACATCCGACTGCAAAGAGACAACAATTAAATGTGCAAATTGCAACGGAGCACATAAATCAAATTCAGACGTTTGTCAAAGCAAACAAAACTATTTGCAAATGCGCGAACGCATGCAGCCTCCTCGCCGCTCTGTCCACCCATCAGGATTTTCCACTTCTAACTACGCAGGAACTTTCCCAAATAATCTACGTCAAAACCAACCATCTACACCATCTTGGCATCCCCCAAGATATACACAAACAAATCCCAACGTGAACAGTCAATCAAACAACATGTTTTCTCCAGAAGAAATTAAAAACTTAACTTTGGAACTAATCACAAAATTAAGAAATTGCCGAAGTAAAGCTGACCAGTTCGAGGTGATAACATCCCTTGCTTGCAAGTTCTTATCATAATGGATGTTGTTGTTAAAATAATTACTTGGAATTCCAGAGGTCTAAGAAATAAGAGCATTGAATTGTTTCAATTTTTAATTATTCACAATATACATATTTGTTTAGTTACTGAAACTTGGCTAAAACCACACTTAAACATAAGTCATCCTCAATTTGTTGTTTATAGAAATGATCGTGAAACACTTCGTGGTGGTGGAGTAGCTATTATAATTAGGAAAAATATTCCGCATAAACTACTACCTATTGTCAATACTAGTTTAATTGAAAATATTGCCATCAGACTTTTCACTAACACTGATTCTATAGACATTTTCTCATGTTATTTTCCGGGCGGCTTAGTAGGATCTGACGGTAGTCGTAAGCACCTTTTTGCTTCGGATATCAACAAACTCACTAGGGGTTCCAAATTTATTTTGGGAGGGGATTTCAATTGCAGACATCATTCCTGGGGCTGTTTACGTTCAAACTGCTGGGGTAACATATTATTTCAGAAACACGACTCTTTTAATTTTGATATTATTTTTCCTAATGATCACTCATATGTTCCCTCAAGTATAAACAGACAGAGTTCGACTCTCGATTTATTCCTTTCGAACATTACTGAAAACATCTCTTCAGCAGAAGTTATAAATGACTTAAGTTCGGACCATTTGCCAGTTCAAATAACACTCCATAATAGTTTCTCTGCCAACGAGTTTCGAGAATATGATTTTGGAAAAGCCAACTGGAGATCGTTCTCAGTTTATGTTAACCGACACCTTTTTCTCCCCGCTCAAAATTCTATCCAAAATTCAGATGATATAGATTCATTATTATCGAACTTTGAAAGAGTTTTGAATGATGCGGTTGCAAATAGTGTACCGATAAGGCGGCAAACTATTGGAAGAAAATCGTTTCCGTCACATATCAAGTTATTAATAAGACAAAGAAATTTTCATCGACGACTTTGGAAAAGATATAGAAATAGAAACGATTTTTACGAAATAAAATACTTAAATCTTAGGATTAGTAATGAAATTGAGACATTTAGGAATTCGTCTTGGAATTTTATGCTATCTAAACTAGATAAAGGTTCCACCCCATTTTGGAATTTATCTAAAATATTAAGAAAAAAGTCGAGCAGAATTCCAATTCTTAAACATAATAATAGACGTTTTACTACGAATGTTGAAAAATGTGAGATATTGGCTCAAACTTTTGCCTCCAACCATTCAATATCCTCAACTCTTTGTGATCCATCCACTATATCTCTAGTAAGTGATTGTCTTGATAGGTTCAATTCTGCTACAATAAACCCTCCATCAAACTTCCCTATCACCCCATCCAAGGTTGCTGAAATCATTAAGAGTTTGAAGAATAGAAAAGCTCCAGGATTAGATGGCATCAACAACAAATGCCTAAAGGGATTGCCTAAAAAAGGTATAAAGTATTTGACCATATTCATTAATTCCTGCCTGAATCTTGGCTACTTCCCCAAGGAATTCAAAAAGGCAAAAGTTATTCCAATAAAAAAGAGTAATAAACCATGTGATAGTCCCCATTCTTATAGACCAATCAGTCTACTATCATCAGTCAGTAAAATTCTAGAAAAGGTTATAAAAGAAAAATTGACAGGTTTTATTGAAGACAAAGAATTATTCCCTGAGGAACAGTTTGGTTTTCGTAGAGAACACAACACAATACAACCTCTTGTAAGAATAAAGAGAACTATAAATTCGAACTTTGGAGTTCAAAAGTCCACAGGGATGATTCTTTTGGATATCAAAGCCGCTTTTGACTCCGTATGGCATGATGGTCTTTTATATAAAATGATAAATTTAAATATTCCTTATGAACTTGTAAAATTAATACAATCTTTCTTACAAGACAGAACGTTTAGAGTTTTTATAAGCTCTAAAAGTTCTACTGCTTTTCCAATCTCTGCTGGCTGCCCTCAGGGTTCTTGTCTGTCCCCATTATTATATAATTTGTATACTGCTGATATCCCGAAGCCTAACAACTGCATTATATCTATCTTTGCTGATGATACAGCTATTCTTTGTTCTGGTATTTTAGCTTCGGATATAATTAGAAACCTCCAATCAGCGATGTCTGTCCTACTAAAATATTTTCAAATATGGAAAATAATGATAAATAGTGAGAAAAGTCAGGCAATATATTTTACTCGCAAACGCAAGCAATGTTTTATTCCTCAAAACAATATTATTATTGATAATAGGGAACTTCAATGGGAACAAAAAGTCAAGTACTTAGGGATAATCCTTGATACGAAATTGAAGTTTAAAGATCACATCCCATATGTAATCAATAAAGTTAATTTATTAATCAAAATGTTGTATCCATTTATAAACCGAAAATCCCATCTTAGTTTAGATAATAAAATGTTAATTTTTAAGTCAATATTTCAATCTGCGATTTATTATGGAGCTCCAGTTTGGGGTTCCAGTGCTTCATGCCACTTACAAAAACTGCAAGTTGTTCAAAATAAGCTTCTTAAGCTAATCTTTAACCTTCCTTTTTATTATTCTACACAGCGTCTTAATGAACGGGCTGGTGTAGAACTTGTTATCGAAAAGATAGAAATATTAACACAACATTTTAATAGTAGATGTTCAGCATCAAGATTTACTCATATTAACGAATTGGTTAATTCGTAGTTAGTTTTTTTAAGTAGTTTTAAGTTTTATCATAAAAAAAAAAATTATTCATATAGGTTTTTGTAAATTTTTGCCTTCCCTATGTATATTTCTTGTTAAATAATCTATTTTGTAAATACATACTAATTTTAAAGCAGAAGAAGACATATATCTTAAACTCTTAATTTACATATACTACTTAAGTGAAAAGAAGTGTAAATATTATTTAAATTAATAAAATTGAATTGAATTGAATTGAACAATAAGAACTTCTGCATCATTCGTTTAGTCAAGTTGGCTCAATTAATAATTTAATGGCCATACGATTTTTTGTGCTCAAGGGAATATCTGTAGGGAATATCTCTTTTGTGTCCGAAAAATGTACATCCAGTGCCTTAAAAAATAATCTCCATTCAAGAGCAATTGCAAATTTCGTCAAACAAAACTTGCATTTTTCTAAATTTTCAATTTAAAATCCCCAAAAAAAAATTTTTAAAAATTTTTTGTCAAAAATAAATGACAGCGATGTCTTATTATTCCATTTAACAATTTTTTTGGCAAAAATAAATTTCATGGGTTAATATTAAAAATGCTAACTCCTTCATTAGAAGATATTTCTAATGACTTTTTACAAATTACCTTTATTAGTTTTATTTTTGTATAATAACATTATGATTTTCTCTAAGAAAAATTCTTCTGTATATAGAAACATTTTTAAGGGCTTCTGTATCACAAGACTAGAGTGATCAAAAAACCGGTTTTTTTGAAAAAATGAAAAACCGGTGGATGGTTTATTTAAGTTATAAAAAAACCGGCGGACGGTTTTTTTCTTCTAAGAAAACCGGGGAAACCGGTAGAACCGGTTTTTTTCTGCATAACAAAACAGTATGGAAATTGCCGTTTGAAAAACATTTTCCTTTTTAATAACAAAAAAGGCGATTTTTTAATATTAAATTTTTAAAAGCGATGTCTTCTGATCAGGAATCTTGCACCAAATTTAGTCCTGTTGGATAGTAGTTATGAGTTGGATTGTGATGAATATTGTCATTTGAATCAAACGGTCCTTTTATCTCATACTTATAACTAATTAGCTATTGTATTAAAAAACATTTTCCAAAAGTGTTATCGACAGCCTTTTCTTCAACCATTTAAAAAAATTAGCAAATATATTTTCATTACTTTTTTGCAAAATTAAACTTTTTTGGTAAAAACCTATGTTTTAATTTTTGATTTTTTTGCTTAAAAGAAAGCTTAGATAATTTCCTTTAAAAGCTTTGTGACCTATTAATGGGATGGGACCTGTTGATCTATCAAAATAAATATAAACCTCAGAAAAAAAATTAAAGTTCAATCAAACATTTTAGCATTTCAGATGGGAAAAACAACCGTTTGACAAAAATGTCAATATTTGACACCCTCCAACTCGGAAAGTCCTTAACCGATTTCGTTGGAATTTTGTCTCATAACTACTATCTGATAGGGCTACTTGGTGCAATTTTCATCCCGACAGAAGACATCCCTTTTAAAAATTAACTCACTTGACATGAAATTCCCCTTATGTAGTTCAGTCAAGAAAATATTAATATTTCGGGATATTAAATAGAATATTTAATAGAGGTATTAAATCTTTATACATATCGTCATCAGAAACGAAAAAGGGCCTATCATCATATTCGAAAATTTTACAGGAGAAGCAAAAAACTAAATAAAATGAAAAGTGTTGCCGTTAGAAAAACGTGGTTTTCAGGAAAATATCTAAACATAATGATGCATATATAAAATCACACAAACATGATTTGTAACTTGTTTGTGAAAATTTGCTTGAAATATGATTTTTTAACTATGAAAAAAGAAATAATTTGTTGTTAGGCACTTTTTAATTTCGTTAATAAATTCGCCATTTTTAATATTACGCTGCCAAAAATTTGTCAGGATGTGTATTTTGAGGCAGGGTACCGAAATCTATCAAAAACTGAGTTTCCATTTTTCTTGTTGTTACGCCCTTTTTCGTTTCTGATGACGATATATATTTTATATACACACTTTAGTGCAGGTTGGTATATACGAGTATACATATAAATATATAAGAGTATACACTAGTCGGTTTACCCAAATGAAATTTTCCTACTTGTTTTTCTTACGGTTTGGAAGTGGGAGAATGCGTTTACTTTTCACATAACTTCTGCGCGTATGAATCATTTATTTTCTTTAAATTTTTGTAATTTGTATAGAAATTGGTGAATGGCTTCGGATTCTAGCAAAGTTGCCGAGTCTTTTTAGGCCATATAAGGAGATCTTTCATATTATTATCTTAATTTGTGATATTTTGTATATAAAGTTGTAAATAATTTTTAATATTTTAGTGAGAATAAAAAAACCGGAAAACCGGTGGAAACAAACGAAAAAAAACGGTTGCACCGGTTGTTCGAAATTCATGATTTTCAGAAAAACCGGGGACGGTGGAAGCAAAAAACCGGTGGGCCGGTTTATTTTAAACCGGTTTTGATCACTCTACACAAGACCTTTTAATCCCGACAGTCTTCTTTATTCGAATAGAATTTAATTTCTACACGCTGAAAAAAAAATCGCCTCTTTAGTATATTGTCCCAAACATATTCAGCTTGAAACATATATATTTTTAGGGTGCACTCCAAATATATAACATTTGACACATACAAATATTATATGTTTGGGAGGATGTTGTTCTAGACAAAACTATGTTTACATCCTAATATTTTTTATTTGCATATGTCATTTCCCAAACAAAGATCTATTTGCGTGAATATATATCTATTCTTTAATTGTTTTAAGTTTTCCGCAATTGAAAGGTAATTTTTCGAAATTTTTAATGTTAGTAAAATTTCTTTATAATTCAAAATAATGACTGGGAATAGTTAGAAAATAAAAATAAGTGGTTTCAAATAGAAGTTAATGCTACACTAAAAAAAAAGCGTACTGAAAATCAATGAATTTTTCGTAAAGTTTAAGATTTCGGCAATGATTTCGAGCCAAAGACAATCGCTATAAAAATAAGAAGGTTTTATAGTTAATTTAAAGACGTGAATAGTACTTGTTTTGAGGATGCATTTCATAGAATTAAGAATTTTGGGTAATAAAACTAATTAAGTTTGGTTTAAAAATAAACACATTTTTGCGTAAATTTAAGTATGGCGCGTGCTTATTTTTAGTAAAATATCATATAATTTAAAACATTATCGTAATAAAATTTAAAATGTTTGTCCTTGATATAAGAATATACTGGTAATTAATTTAAAGCATAATTTATTATTATAATGTTACTCTTTTAAATGAATCATTTTCTTTGAAATCATTTACTACTCATAGAAAATTCAATAACACAACACTTTATCTTTCTAAATAAATATTTTATTTGTTATATTTTATATTGGAAAATACAAAAAAATATAATACATATTACGGATAACATTGAACGTTTTATAACTTAAAACAATATGTAATTGTATGAAGACAAATCGGCCAACACACTATGAAGTTTGACTTTTATTCGAATATTGTATTGTTATGTATCGATTCTATAGCGGGATTCGTTTCTCTATTTGTTGTCCATGAACAATTTTTATCGGAACCGACCTTAATGATTTTTAACCTAGAATTTGGCTGGAATTTAAATAGAAATTATATAAAACAAATATTATATTTTTATATCATATAGTTTGGATGCTCACTCATTTCCTGCAATTTGTAAATTTTTAATTCCCCACAGCATTTTTCATATATCCAAATAAAGTTCAATTGCGCGAACTAAAATAAAAATAATTTGAATAGAAATCAACAGAATGATTTATATACGATAAAGTATTAAAATAAATTTTATCATATAACTGTCACAAAATGTTGAAAGGTAAGAGATATATTAAAATCTTTGGAATATACTTACTTACACTGAAATATTTAGTCACTCTTCTACGACACAAATTCTCATAATAGATCCATATAAAATTTGCTGTACTAAAAGTTAAAAAAAATATTTATGTAAGATATTATTAATAATAGAAACTGATTGTTTTGAAAGTGAAATTTTTCATATAAATTGAGTTATCAAAAATAATATTCTTAAAAAAATCAATCGTGACTTAGATTTTAAAATCTTAAGTTTTGTTAGCAAACAAAACTACAAAAACTTATTAAAAATTTCTTCTGTAAAACAAAAGCTAATGCTGCTTATGACATTCTTAACCCTGGTGTTAGATTAGCAAACCTGAGGAATCCTAGATTAAGAGTCCATTTGGTCAACATTACATTTTTCATATAAAATTATTATGGAAGACAATATTTTACATTTATTTTTATTCAATACTTCGTGAAAAGAATAATTACAATTGTTTTTGAGCAAAAACGCTTATTATTTTGATTTTAGTAAAACAAAAATATCCCTTGGACCAAATTATAGGGCAATATATATACATACATATATTACCGTTTATAAAGGAAACGATATAAAAATTGGACCAAATGGTCCTAATCTAACAGCAGGTTTAATTATGAAGAAATTATGAACACGAAATCAAGGAAAAATTTAAACTAAAATTCAAAAAAGGAAAAAATCTTTTTAAATAAATTATATTTGGAAAACTTTTTAAATGTGATAGCACGTATTTTAAATGTGAACGTCAGTTCGCAAATATATTTTATTCTAATAAATTAATATATGCGTTCCAAATTAAATTTCTTGATTTTCAAATAAAATATATTTGTTCAGAAATACACAATACTTACAAATATTGTTTCCAAATCTATTTCCTTTCAATTCAAACATTCCCATGTAGGTGTATGCTCACTTATTTTTTGCAAGTTATAAATGGCATTCAGAACTGCATTTTTCATATATCCATCACATTTATCTTCAAATATTGCGTGATCTAAAATTAATATAATTAAATTTTTTCTGGTAATAAATCAAATAAAATTATCTATTAACAAAAAAAATGAAAATAAATTTTATCATATCACAATTGGAAAATGCTGAAAACTAAGAGAAATATTTCAACCGTTCATATATAATACTTACGTTGAAATATTTTGTAAAATTTGCCACTCTTCTCAGAAAAGACCCATAAATTTCTATATTGCCACAAATAATTTTACATTTCTGCATTATGCGCTGGTATTTTTAATAAATAAGTACTTTCAATTAAAATGTATTTTGTTCATTTTGTAATTGCCAATAAGATGTTAATTTCAGGATAATAATATTATTTTTCACGTACCTAAACATTTTCCCATTGTCTCTTTCAGTATTACAAAATCTATTACTCACATTTTTGTCATCCATTTGACACAAATCTCTTCACAGGACTTACAAACAAGATCTCCTTCAAAAACGCATGTACATCGCCATAAATAACATACAGCAAAAATAACTATGACACACGCACTCCCTTATCACAGAGATCGATGGTGACGCCGACGGCATAACCACATGCATATACACATGTACACGACGGTTTCATTTGTTGTTGTTGCTATGCTTTAGCAAAAATAACTGTTAACAGCCCATATTAAAATTATTTTCGGTGCAATATGCACGTATGTATGCACGTATACTTACATATTCACAGCAATCAAATTCTTTCACAATCCGCGTTCCGAAAACAGACAACCGTTTCCTTCCATCGCTTGTAAATAACTGACGATTTGAAAGAAAACGAAGAACAGAACTGTTCTCTATTTTCTCTTCTAGCATTTCATAACAAATATTGATTCACAAATTACCAAACAAAACTGATTCTCCGAGCGAGAGAGGGAGGGAGAGATTGTATAATTCTCTCGTATGTATTCTTAAAAATAATGACAATAGTCATAAAATTTATTACCAAGACAGCCTTTCCTTTAAGGGGAGCATAGCCTTAAATTTATTACTCAAATATCTCATACTGTTAATTAAGTCCGATTCGGCATTAAAACTATGACATGTCTACGTCGTAGAGTTAATGTAGAAAATCCTTAAAAGTATTGAAATATTACTTAAAATAATGCGGATTGTCACAAAAATAATGATTTTTTTCTTTAATTTAAATGCGTACATTTAAAGAAGCGCGTACACAAAGCTAATGATTAGATAGACATTAATTCAAATTCAAAAAACTTTATATTAAGGAAAATTTCGTAAAAAACGTGTAAATTTTCATTATTTTAATGAAAATTGTCATTGAATTGATGCCGAGGTAGCATACTTAATATAAGAATGTGTCATCATTAGTTTTATTACTATTTTTTTTTTCAGTGTAAGTATGCCATTTTTAATAGGAAAGTATAATTCGAAAACATGGAAAAAATTAAAACTAAAGTTCGAAAAATTCAGCAAAGTTTTGAAAGCCTTTTTTTTAAATAATATATATTTGGAAATATTCATAAACAATAATTTTATTTGTATTTAAACACATATTTTATTTGAGAAAATTAGTTCGCAAATATATTTTATTCTAATATATTAACATATGCGTTCTAAATACATTTTATTGATTTTCAAATAAAATTTATTTGCTCGAAAATATATAATAATTAAAAATTTGTGTTTCAAGTATATTTTCTTTCGATTCAAACAAATCAAAAAATGCGATTTTGACCCGTGTATAGATTGTTTTGCAAATTGTATAGATATAAAATATTTCCAATGTGGTCTCCCTCTATAAATTATATTAATGCCGAACAAATATTTATATTGATTTTAAGTATCATTTGTTCTTAATAAACCTGCTTTTGAATGGGATGAATGGATGTTTACTTACGACTACACATATTTACAAGTGTTTTCTGAGATTATGAATGTCTCTGATAAGTAAGTACTCGTAGGTGTGACACAGCAATAAAGGGAAACTAACTCTCCGACATTCATGTGTACACTTCAGTTAATTACTTTTCTTATCGGAAATATGATAACTATACCATCCGTCATCCTCCTCCTTGTCCCTCTCCAAACTTTTAACAATCAAACCCATTTTACCGATAATAAAAAACACAAAATTGAACTGTCATTTTTCTTTGAGTGTAATTACATTTCATTAAACGCCTATAGCTGCTGCTGCTGCCGGAGTATCTGCTGTTGGAGCTGTTTTGTTTTGTAGTGTATTGTAATATTTTAAAGTAATCGTGTTTACTTTTTTTATTATATCCATAAAAATGGATTTTTTATTGACAGCTAAGAATAATGCACTTTGCCGTGATCTGGGTCAGGCATTTAACCATTTAACTTTAGTTTTATTTTCTCCAGAAACAAACTTAAAATTTATTTATTCATTTTGTTGGACAAGCAGTGATGAAGGGTGAGTGTAGGACGTTTGCGAAAATTTCCTTTCACTTTTCATTTTTTTCATTACCAGCCATTCGAGCCACTTTGCTTTGCATTTCTCCTGATTCAAGTCGTTTTTCACATTCATGTAGGACGTTTGGACTGCAGTTTTTGTTTGTTTGCTAGAGGGATTGTTTTCATCGCTACTCGTAAAATGTCAGCTCAGTTTTTATGCCCTTTAGAAAAACTGTGCACAATGCATAGTGAGTCAATATATCTAAAGGTGTTTATTGTTAAAGACACTGTCAAAACAAAGAAAGTGTAGGAGAGGGCATTAGGCCATCAGTAGATGGGAAACTGGCTTAAGGCCAAATTTTCTTGAAGGTAGATAGATAGATGTACATACAGGCATTAATAGGAAAATTTCATATTTAAGTTGGACAGAAATTTTAGTTTTTAGTTTTTAGTTTTTTCATATTCGTGGAACTTGCATTTCATTTAAAGAACTTAGGCAAAATATTTATATAAGGTGATCTAAGTAGAGATACTTTTTTCAAAAGCCTTTTTTTTTGACAGATCACGTGTGAGTCGTGTCAAGCTGTCATGTTATTTTTGTTAAGTATTGTTTGGCATTTCATCATGAAAAGACTTACGCCTGAACAACGTTTACAAATTATTCAGTTTTATTATCAAAATAATCTTTCGCAAATTGACCCAAGTCCATTTTTTTTAAATCCAAAAAAAAAAACACTTTCCAGTCGACCCACGACCTTGACACCCATGAGCAATATTTTAGCTCTCGTTAAGAGCTATCTTTTTGCCATTGACCGATTCCCGATCCGACGTACCGGAATCATCGGTCCATATTTATTCAAAAATTATGCCTGTGAGAACGTAACCGTCAATGGCGGCCGTTATCGTGCCATGATAACCGACTATTTGATGCCTGAAATTGAAGCTCGTGATCTTGGCGACATTTGGTTTCAACAAGACGGCGCCACTTCCCACACATCGCTTCAATCAATGGATTTATTGAGAGAACACTTCGGTGAACAGATAATGTCACGTTTTGGGCCGGTCGATTGGCCACCAAGATCGTGTGATATCACTTTTTCCTGTGGGAATATGTAAAGTCTAAAGTTTATGCGGACAGACCCGCTTCGATTCAGGCCTTGGAGCAAAACATCACGCATGTCATTCGCCAGTTACCAGTCGAAATGCTCGAACGAGTCATCGATAATTGGACGCAACGGATAGACCATCTGAGACGTAGCCGCGGCCAACATTTGATAGACATAATCTCCAAAGAACGTTCTTTCAAATGATAATAAACATTCCTCATTCAAATTGATTTTTCTTTATTTTTTTCTTTAAAAAAGTAGGGGAAAAAATGAGTTTTGAGTTTTAGGGAAATTACAATAGCTCTTGAACATTTGAACCAATTTTTACCAAGTCTACGTTGTTTTAAGAAGAGTGAAAGGGGCCTTTTCTGCATAATTTTTTTTTTTAAAATGGTATAATTATACCCTCACTTTAGTGATACGAGGGTATATATCATTTGCTACGGAAAAAAGTGTAACACATCGAAGGAGTGATCTAAGACCCTAAGTATGTTCGGAGGAAATCCGTTTTGGGTAATTTTAAGTCGAATGAGCAATGTCCGTCCGTCTGTCTGTCTGTCTGTCTGCTGGCTGGTGCGCACGATAACTCTCGAAAGGAGTAACCGATTGACTTCAAATTTGGTATGTGGTAATATTTTGATCTATCTCCGGATGAGTTCGATGATGGGCCATATTGGTCTACTCCTTCTGGTACCTCCCACACAAAGGGTTAAAATTTAGTGAAATATTGATTCTTTAATAACTTCTATACTACTTATTCGAATCTTTTGAAATTCTGCACATAATATTAGTATATTAGTCGCTATTAACTCGAGAAAAATGGGTGAAGTTGGCATGCCCCTTTTGGTACCTCCCACACAAATGGACCATTTTGCATCAAAATTTAACTGCTTATAACTTTAATACAAGTGCATAAAAATGCTTGAAATTCTCTACAGTATAATGTTTTTGTAGCGCCTATAGTCCGGTAAAAAATGGGCATCATTGTACAGCCCCTTTTGGTACCGCCCACACAAATGGCCCGTTTCGTACCAAAGTAAACGGCTTGTAACTTTAATACCAGTGCATACAAATACTTGAAATTTTGTACAGTGTAATGCTGTTGTAGTGCCTATAGTCCTGTAAAAAGTGGGCGTTATCACCCCGCCCCTTTTTGTACCTCCCACACAAAATGACCAAATCATACCAAAATTACATAGCTCGTAACTTTAACATACCAGTGCACACAAACGCTTATAGTTCAGCACAATGCAATGTATTTAAGAATGTACTGTTTACCGAAAAATATGTGTATTTGGAAAACCCCTTCTGGTACCTCCCACACAAATTGACAGATTTATTGGTGTAATGTTATATATTACATTACTCACAAAGTGAGGGTATACCTTAGTCGGTTTACCCGACTGAAACTTTCTTACTTGTTTTTTTTAAAAATGGTATAATTTTTTAAAAGCTTGAGTTTAAAAAAAATTACTTCCGTCGATTTAACTCACAAATCTAATACCGTGATTTTTAGTGGCTAAATATTTGTAAAAGATATGGATGAACTACTATGGCAGGTCTGGCATTTTTGATATTTTTATTCTGTTTCTGGAAAACAGCAGATTTTAAAATGCATATATGCAGAAATAGAAGAAAAACGTCCAAAATTAACAGACCATTCTTAGCATTTCGTCCATAACCTTTACAAATACTAAGGCACAATACCGTCGGTTCTACACTCCCGATCCAATTCCTGTTTGGCTAAGGATCGTCAACTCAGTAATAAATGTATCAACCAATTGCCTTATTCAAACAAAATTATTGAACCGATTTTCAACATTAAATCTAACTTCCATAACTTTGTGTTAATTTCAAGTATTTTCCTCTAACGCTAAATATCTTTAAACGCCATTTTTGCCGGAGAATGGCATTAGTGCGCCTTCGATTGTTAAGGTAAGTACAGACGATTTGCAGATCGGACAACATTGCCAGAAAAATGGCGGAAAAATGCAGCCCTGTGAATTTACAACAGTGTGAACATAAAATTTTTGTGTTGCAACGTTAGCAGAAAAGTCATTGCGAGCTAATTTGCTGATTGTTATATGTGCGAAGTTTATGCATGTGACAACGGCGCCATTGCCAGAAAAACATTTTATTTGCAACACTGTCTATAATGTATTTTTATTGGCAATCCTGCATATAAATATTTACAAAATATATTGTAAATATATGAAATTGTAATGTTTTCGTGCAATCGTCTGAACTGTCAATTCACCTTTGCCTAACAATCTGACATTGTCCGTATATTTGCAGCACTTTAACAGGGTTGATAACGTTTGCCGATCTGGCAATCGTCTATACTCAGCTTTAGAAATTTATCGGCTCTGTCGATTTTTTAAATTTGATCAGCCGCCGCCGCCGATCGATATTTTTCCATGCCCCGCCGCCGATAATTTTGGTCGGCTTTATTGCCTGCTCCGCATTCTTGTTAAGAAGTTGTTTATAAGGTCTTCTTTACTCAACTAATTTTATAGGGTCTTCTCTTTTAGACTATCTCTATAATGTATTAGGTTTTATTAATTACATTTTATACTTTATAAAGACTTATGATGAGTAGTCATTCGCCAGCAGAAGTAGCGGACGTTTTTATTGTAGCGCGGAAAATATTAAATCTGTTCGCAGTACCTATTCACCTACATAGAAGTGGAAAAGTAGAGTGTAGTTATGGCCGTTATAGACCGAAGTGATGTGGATGACGCCACTCTCTAAGGACAAGTGGAGGCATATGGAATCAACCACTATGGCCCAAGGCCTCGGCGTCCTTAGAGATATGACAGGCACACCACCAATCTACAACCAAGCAGGTTGTGGACTGATAAGCAGTCCCTCACCAGCCAATTACACAGTACAACATTTTTAAGCTCATTGATTTGGAACCCAATTCTGAGAATTGAAAAAATGAAAAATTAAATTATGTTTATAACTCTGTCGATAGGAAATTCAAAATAAATATCGCCTGAAGATGTCGAAAAAAACTGACGAAACGTTGGGAAAACAATGAATTAAAAATTTGTTTTATTCATTTAAAAACCATGACCAAAATAGCCCGAAAAACATAACAAAGAACTTAGTTTTGTTATAGCCCATAGTCCAGTAGTTAACTCAACCCAGTAAAAAATTACTGGTTATATTTGTAACTGACTCGCCCAGAAATACTTCCAGTTTCGTTTGCCAAGATTCAATTAAGCATTGCTCTCTGCATTCCTGTGAAGTAGCTGTAGAACTGGCGCTAAGACATTAGTTCTTCATTGTATTTTTCCTTCCGGAATATAATATAATAATGTTATATTATATTATGTTAGACGCGATTGGCGGTCAGCAGCTAACAGCTGATGCACCGTCTGGACTTTGTACGGAAACATCTTCAAATCTTGTACCAAAATTCGCTGTAGAGACCGTCGACTGATACCCATTTGCGTGGCACGTCGTCTGGTCGATGTCGACGGCGCTTCCATGACATCCTCGGCTACAGCAGCAATATTCTCTGCAGAACGGCTACTCCGGGGTCTGCCACGCCTGGCAGCATCTCGTGTTGTGCCAGTCTCTTCGAGGCGAGCTGCTAAACGTCGCAGTGTTTCACCAGTAGGCGTTGGACGGCCAGGAAATCTGTGCAAAAGTCACCGACCGATTATTGGTCAAATAAATAGTCAGCAATATTCCGCGTTCTGGAGCAGTGTAGCGTAACATTGTTCATTAACGTGTATTTCGCATGTGTTTACTACACAAATGTCAAAAAAGAACTGACATTAGGGGCCAATCGCAAAATTTATAGCATTTTCTGATAGGAGGATTACTTTTGCGCCACCTGTTATAATATAATATAAATATTTTTTCTGGATTTTCTAATGGAGAACATAATTCCAAAAATCCGCAAAAGTAAGCGAGTCTAAAAATAGAACAGTCAAATTGTCAGCTTAAATCCAAAAATCCTAAAAAGTAAGCGAGGCTGTCGACAAAATCTTGTTCCCTTAAATACTTAGTACAATTTAGCGTTGGATTTTAACCCGGGTTCAAATCCTAGCCATCGACTGCCCCAGATCTCTAAACGATCAGTTTAACGTATACCTAATATGGGTACCTGGGAATAGGGATATCCCGGGGAATTGCAAAGCCGATGAACTTGCTACGAAAGGGACGGCATTAGAAATTCTCAAAGAATTTCCGTATATTGATGAGCCATTGTCCACATGTGAGCTTTGGCTTAGGTTTAGGTTAGGGTGGCAGCCGTATTTTTTTATACAAGTTCACATAGACCAGTTAAGGTCCCTAGTGATACCACGGGCTGAAATGCCCCTCATCGAAACTAACCTGTTTGATATACAAATTTATCGATAGTACGAACATCGGTACTGGAAAGATCTGTTAGGCTGCCTAGAAAGGCCGACCATAGTATGCCCAGTCATTGTTTACTCTCCACTTCTTCTCTTCCTTTGGCCTGTTCGCCGATCAAGCAGTGTGCCGTCAGAACTTATACTAACGTGGACAATCTTTGCCTCTCTAGTGCGAGGAGATATTTTGATCTTCTCAGGTCATACCTTGGCCAGATTTGTCTAGCTACCCTGCAGGTGCCGATTTCTGTCCATCTTTCGTTGGACTGCCTGATTGCCTAAGCCAAAGCTGGCACGTGGATTGTGGCGCACCAATTTATGCAAATACTTCGAGAATTTGTAATGTCGTCCCTTTCCTAGAAAGTTCATCGGCTTTGCAGTTCCCCGGGATATCCCTATGCCCAGGCACCCATATGAGGTGTATATTAAACTGCTCAGCCATCTCGTTAAGAGATCTGCGGCAGTCGAGGGCTGTTTGTGAATTTAGAGATGTTGCCTCCAGAGAATTGATGGCAGCCTGGCTGTCCGAGTAAATGACAACGCCAGTGTTGGTTACTATGTTGCGACTCAGCCACTTGGCTACTTCCCATATTGCCATTATTTCGGCTTGATAGACACTGCAGGTATCTGGTAGTCTGTGAGCTAAATCCAAACTATGCTCTGCACAGCGTACTCCGAAGCCAACCTTTTCATCAAGCTTCGAACCATCCGTGTAAAAGTGGAGATGGTTTCTATTACCTGGTATTCTTCCAACCCATTCATCTCTGGCGGGAATCATAGTGATGTAATTTCTATCGAAGTGGACTATATACCAACTATGGTATATAGTCCACTCGGTCGGTCACTTTGATATCCTCATGTGACCGTAGTTCTTGTACCACCACATTGATAGGCAGTTTAATCTTATTGCCGCGTTGGTTGCAACTTCTCTCGCCACAATATTAATCGGCAGTATATGGAGTAGGGCTTGTATAGACTCGGTCGCCGTAATCCTTAAGGCTCCGCTTATGATCAGGCAGGCTGTTCTCTGAACCTTTGTTAGTAGGTTGGTGAAAGTTATCTCTACGTTCACTTCAAAATCTTTTGAGAGCGACGACTAAACACTTTCTTCTCGCTCATTATCGAGAGTTATACGTTCAAATGGGCGAAACGCAGCTCGCACACAAGGCCTTGTCAGCACACATAGTCAAATGTAGGTCCCTAGTGATACCACGGGCTCATATGTCCCTCGCCGCAACCAAACTGTTTGATAAAATAAAGTTATCAATAGTACGAATATCGGTTCCAGAAAGATCTGTCTCATCAGAAGTCATTGGACTCAATATATCAAAGATAATCCAGAAAACAATACCCACCACCAGATTAAGTCTAAAGATTTGAGCACAATTCTAAACTTTTTTCCTTTTCTTTTGAGCGAAATAGCCGCATAACTAAAACATTGTCTGCGCTATTATTATATACTGCTTTTGTGGGGGCACTCCTTACGTAAATATTTATTCCGTATCGTGACAGATAATAGATATCTCTAAGGTCAGCCTTTTTGTCCGCTTATTTTACTTACATTGCAATCGATGGATTTGCTTTTCATTGTTGACGTTTCTGTTTAATAATCCAAACTGCACTTTTTCTTTCACCTCACCCACTTTGTGCAAAAGAGACACATCTGAAAATCGAAAATCTCACTTAAGAGCTTTTTAAATGTTCTGCCAAAAAAAGTTCAGTAAAGCGAAAGGGATGAAATTAAGGTTTAAAGAATCAGAAATGTAGTTACCTCCTCCTGGAATCAGAAAAATTCTCAGATTTCTAAGAGCTGGACCTCTTTGTGAGACCACTTTGAAATTGTTGAATTTTGAAATGTAGCACTCTTGCAAAAACTGAACGATATGTTCACATGCACGTACTTGTGCAATTGACACGATACACGGCTATATGTATAGTGGTTCCCTGTGGTCAATCGCGAGTACGTCACTTGACTGTGCAAAACTGGCGGGGGAGTAGATGGGCCACAAGTGGGCAATGGAACTGCTGCTGCAGAACAGTCATCAACTTGACATAGGCCCCCAAATACGGAAGTTCAACGTACATTTCTGGGTTTTTTCTTTCCTCTTTCTTCGTCGTCGTCGTTTAAATGTAATTACACAGTAGTTGTTTTGATGAAATAACACCAGAGGAATGATTGTCCAGACAAAGGAAACTTGTGCAATGCGATTATATGCGTGTAGGTAATATCCCATTTTCCGCTGTCCTCCACTATTGAGTGGGTGGCAAAAGTGCAACAATTATACCATGTCAATTATGGCATGCTTCGTGGGCGCATTACTTGCATGTACATACAGTGTCTTCGAAGAGGTCTTTACTATTTTCACAATTTTGTATTGAAGAATATTAAAAAATCTAATTTTAAACACATGAATTATATTTGAAATGCAAATTTTTCCATTTGCAATGTGGTAACTAGTCTTTTCTGAAAGTGAACAATTTCTAGGTATAATCGTATATAGAAAATTGTCCTTCAGACTTAATATATTGGAACGGGTAAGTAAGACCAAAGTATAGAAAATCGCGCTATATGTACTCGTAGCAGTAGTTCGGCCAATACTACGAGTATTGTACGAAATTGTAGTGTGGTGGACGTCGAATGATAAGCTATCCATTACCAGTCAACTGATGAAGGTTCAGAGAACTGCTGGTCTGAGCATCAGCGGAGCTTTAAGTACTACATAGAGCGACAGAGTCTCTACATGACCTACACAATATTCTGCCGGTTGATATTGTGGCTACAGAAGTTACAACCAGAGCGGTATTAAAAACTTAGGTCACATTAGAATATCGTATTGTTGTGCAAGGGTAAATGACCATGTGGACTATATACTAAATTGTCCACTAAAATACCTGCCACGGAGGAATTGGTTGGCAGAATACCTGGAAATATAAATTATCTTCACTTCTATGCAAATGGTTCGAAGCTGAATGGGCAGATTGGCTTCGGATTACACTGTTAAGAACTTAGTCCTGATATAACTCACAGACTACGAGGTCGATCTTGCAGTGTCCATCATGCCGAAGTAATGTCGATAAGGGAGGAGAGTCGTCATGTGGCTAAGTTGCAACATATTGACCAATATTGGTGTTGTAATTTACTCAGACAGCCAGGCTGTCATTAAATCTCTAGGGGCTACATCCTTAAATTCACAAACAGGTATTGACTGTTGCAGATCTATTATAGAGATGGCTGAGCAGTTTAACATACACCTCATGTGGTTACCTGGGGTAGGGATATCCCGGTGAGCTGCAAAGCCGATGAACTTGCTAGGAAAGGGACGACATTACAAATTCTCAAAGAATTTGCATTTATTGGTGTGCCACTCTCCACATGCAAGCTTAGGCGACAAGAGGCAGTGCGGCTGTACAATGGGTGATAGATAGAAATTGATCTGAACGGTAGCTAGACAAATCTAGCAACGATACAACCTGAGAAGGTCATTGGGGCACTAGAGCGGAAATGTTTAATGGTCCGACAGGACACTGTTTAATCTGAGAACACGCCAGGAGGTTGGGAATTGAGTTCAATAACTTGTGTAGAAGCTGTGGAGATGAGGAAGAAGTGGAGAGCACTGCTTTGTTACTGTTCTGCATTGTGTAAACGACTTCTGGATATTTTGGGAGAAGCCTTTCTAGTAAGTCTGACATATCTGGCCCGTAACGATATTCATATTATAAATATCTTTGTATATCAAACAGGTTGGGTTCAATGAGGGAGGGACAAGTGGGTCCGTGGTAGCATTTGGGTCCTTAATTGTTCCATGTAAACTGGTAAATCCGGCTGCCACTCTATATCCAATCCTACTTAGGATCTAGGATAATATCTGTTTCCATGCAAATAAAGGGTGGTTAAATTGTAAGGGCCGATGTTGAATGTGAACCACAACTAAACGTCAAGTTTTTTCTGCATATCATTTGACATTTCTCAATTTCAGACTAACTAACTAACGAAAATGGGCGTTCAAATGAAAATGCATTTCGTGCACTTCGTGATGTTTTTTGATCAGCATAATCGACGAAATGTGTCCACAATCGGGAGAATTGTGCGCAAATTTCAGCAAACCGGGTCTGCAGGAGATGTGAAAACACCTATGCATGCTCGCCCAGTTCGTTTGGTGCGGCTTATGGGCTGTCGACGTCATCGGGCCATACTTCTTCGAAATGAGCTAGGTGGCTGAAATTTGGTATAGATACTTCTTATAGCTGCAGGTAACTTGGGATTGAAAATGGGCGATATCGGTCCATATTTAGATATAGCTCTTATATATGTATATCATCTAACTTGTTGTTATTCCTACTGTTCTCATCTACTATATTTTTTTGTGTGTTTGTCGGTGTTATTTTCTTTAGGTTTGAGTTATTTTGTGAGGTCACATGCTATCCATGCTGGAGGGTATATAAGATTCGGCATAGCCGAACTTAACGCTTTTTCTTTTTACCTTTTTTACGCAACAAACATTTACTGAGATCTAAGCATTCGACTTTTGGAATATTAGAATTCTTTTTATTTTTTGTTGTAGTCCCATACAAGGTCGCTCTCTAGACTATATATATATATATGGGTTATTTCATGCCAAGTGAGTCAATTTTTAAAACCGATGTCTTCTGATCGGGATGAAACTTGCACCAAGTTTAGTCCTATTGTGTAGTAGATACTTCAACGAGATCGGTTAGGACTGTCCGAGTTTTTGTTAAACGGCCCTTTTTTCCTAAGTAATTACCTATTATATTTAGAAAATTTTGTACAAAGTGTTTTCGATAGCTCTTTCTTCATAATTTTTAAGAAAATAAAAAAAATCGCAAAATTATTTGTGCCGTCCAATAAGGAAGTGACTTGTCATGACAGACACAATAAATGAGACTTCTAATCACGATAGCGTTTAGAGTCCAGGCCGCTTCAGCCTGGAGTGTATGCAGTTTTTGATTAGTGATCACCAGGTTTTTGTTGTCGTAAGGGCACTATCTCTCAAAAAGAGTTTGCAGGTCGCTACACGCTGAAAAAAAATCGCCTCTGTAGTATATTGTCCCAAACATATTCAGCTTGAAACATATATATATATTTAGGGTGCACTCCAAATATATAACATTTGACACATACAAATATTATATGTTTGGGACGATGTTGTTCTAGACAAAACTATGTTTACATCCAAATATTTATACCCTACACCACACTGTGGTACAGGGTATTATAAGTTTGTTTCACGGCAGATGTTTGTAACACCTTAAAATAACACAGCTAGACCCACCTTAAAGTATACCGATCGACTCAGAATCACTAGCTGAGTCGATTTAACGATGTCTGTCCGTCCGTCTGTCCATGTAAAGTTGTTCGTCGACTACAGGTCGCAATTTCACTCTGATCGTTCTGATATTTTGCAGTTTAGAGTATTTTGCGGCTGTTAAGATCGCTATTGAATTTGGTTGAAATCGGTTCAGATTTAGATATAGCTCCCATATATATCTTTCGTCCGATTTGGCCCTTTAGTCCTATAGAAGCTGTATTTTACATCCGATCGTTTTGAAATTTAGAATGGTATAGTTTCTTGATCCATGAACCAACATTGCTGACTTTGAAGAAAATCGGTTAAGATTTAGCTATAGCTCCCATATATATGTTTCGTCCGATTTGGCCCTTTAGTCCTATAGAAGCTGTATTTTACATCCGATCGTTTTGAAATTTAGAATGGTAGAGTTTCTTGATCCATGAACCAACATTGCCGAATTTGAAGAAAATCGGTTCAGATTTAGATATAGCTCCCATATATATCTTTCGTCCGATTTGGTCCTTTAGTCCTATAGAAGCTGTATTTTACATCCGATCGTTTTGAAATTTAGAATGGTAGAGTTTCTTGATCCATGAACCAACATTGCCGAATTTGAAGAAAATCGGTTAAGATTTAGCTATAGCTCCCATATATATCTTTCGTCCGATTTGGTCCTTTAGTCCTATAGAAGCTATATTTTACATCCGATCGTTTTGAAATTTAGAATGGTAGAGTTTCTTAATCGATGAACCAACATTGCCGAATTTGAAGAAAATCGGTTAAGATTTAGCTATAGCTCCCATATATATCTTTCGTCCGATTTGGTCCTTTAGTCCTATAAAAGCTGTATTTTACATCCAATCGTGTTGAAATTTAGAATGGTAGAGTTTCTTGATCCATGAACCAACATTGCCGAATTTGAAGAAAATCGGTTAAGATTTAGCTATAGCTCCCATATATATGTTTCATCCGATTTGGCTCTTTAGATCCAATCGTTTTTATAACCTACACCACACTGTGGTACAGGGTATTATTTAAGTATAAAATGTCCCAAAAGTAAATTTATGTAAACAATTTATACATGAATTACAAAATTTATATATCAGAGTTATTCAATATTACGAGAGTGGTGTAGGTTATATAGTGGTTATATAGTCGGCACCGCCCGACTTTAGCCTTTCCTTACTGGTTTTTATTTGCATATGTTATTTCCCAAACAAAGATCTATTTGCGTGAATATATATCTATTCTTTAATTGTTTTAAGTTTTCAGCTAGATAATTTTTCGAAATTTTTAATGTTAGTAAAATTTCTTTATAATTGAAAATAATGACTGGGAATAGTTAGAAAATAAAAATAAGTGGTTTCAAATAAAAGTTAATGCTAAGTATGCCATTTTTAATAGGAAAGCATAATTCGAAAACATGGAAAAAATTAAAACTAAAGTTCGAAAAATTCAGCAAAGTTTTGAAAGCTTTTTTTTAAATAAAATATATTGGGAAATATTCATAAACAATAATTTTATTTGTATTTTATTTGAGAAAATTAGTTCGCAAATATATTTTATTCTAATATATTAACATATGCGTTCTAAATACATTTTATTGATTTTCAAATAAAATTTATTTGCTCGAAAATATATAATAATTAAAAATTTGTGTTTCAAGTATATTTTCTTTCGATTCAAACAAATCAAAAAATGCGATTTTGACCCGTGTAGAGGCATGACCACATATTCCACTTCCCCTGAAGCGTGGGGGGGGGGGGTCAGGTCGCCCAAATCAGGTGAATATTGAACTGCCATCTCGTTAAGAGATCTGCGATAATTGGGGGCATTTCCGTTGAATTGAGGAATACACTTTCCAGGGACTTTATTATTAAAAAATCTCTTATGTAGTATATTGTTCCAAACATATTCTGCTTGAAATATACATATGTTTAGGATACAATCCAAATATATAATATTTGACACACACAAATATTATATGTTTTGATATATCCCCCATACAAAGGTCCCTCTAGATTTGACTTCGTAATTCCACAAAAACCTCAAATTACGACGAAATTTAGTAATACATATGTGTATGTTCAAAAAATATCGCGAATTTTGTATTTTCTCAAAAAGTATTTATGCATTCATGAATATCTATTTTATCCCCACTTCTGACAACAGTTTTTTCCAATCCTCGAAGCACTTCAAATAATAATTTTTTGTGATCTTGTTCAGCTCCTCCTTCGATGCCGTCTTTATCTTCTCAATCGTGGCGTAGCGTCGTCCTTTCATGGGCCTTTTCAGTTTTGGGAACAAAAAATAGCCCCAGGGGGCTAGGTCAGGGGAATACGGTGGCTGCGGCACCATTACTGTGTTGTTTTTGGCCAAATATTCGCGCGCAAGCAACGATGTGTGTGCAGCGGCGTTATCATGGTGCAAAAGCCAGTTTTTGTTCTTCCACAAATCCGGGCGTTTTTGGCGGATTGCTTTGCGCAATTTTCGCATAACTTGCAGGTAATATTCTTTATTGACCGTACTACCCTGTGGCAAGAACTCATAATGCACCAAGCCCCTGCAATCAAAGAAAACTGTGATGTTTTCGTCTGTTGTTGACGTGCTCGGGCGTCCGGCACGCTGTTCGTCCTTCGCATCTTCTCGGCCCTCTAAGAACATTTTGTACCACCGATAAACGTTGCTTTGGTCCAAGGTAGCTTCACCATATGCCAGAGTCAACATTCGGAATGCGTCAGCGCACTTTATTTTGTTTTTCACACAAAATTTGATGCAGATTCTTTGATCCATTTTCTGAAATAGATAATAATCGAAAACACATCCAAGCACAACAGCTGTCAAAAATTAACTAAACATTCAAAATGGCCGACCTTGTCAGCATAAGTAAGGGACATGAGTACCAACGTAACGCTACAAAAATTTAAAAAATCAAATACACGTAGCCCGCGGAAATTAAAAATTCGCGATATTCTTTGAACATGCCTCGTATTAGTATTTCCGAAGCAAAGATTAATTTACAATGCATTGCCTATAGCAATGCCTTAATTTAAAGGCAAGTTTCTGGTTTTAAAATTTTTTAACTATAAAGAATAAAATACGAAAAAGTCAGCAAAGTTTTAATAATCTCTTTTAAACAAAATATATGTGGAAAACTTTTTAAACAATGGCTTTGTTTGTGTGTAAACTAGGAATGCAACGAAAGTGACTTTAGCGAAAGCGAATATTGAAATATATTTCTTGCGAATGCGAAAGCGAATAGTGAAATATGCATTTTTGCGAAAGCGAATAATAGTTTGACCCTTTAGTACCAACAAAATTAAGGAACTAAATTGATACTTTTCCAGGATATTTAAGTATTAACAATGTTTTCCGCATTTTTACCTCCTGTTACTACAGGGACAAGCATATTTTTCATCTGTTTTGAAAAGAAGTGGAAGAGGTTTTCATTTGTGTTAATATCTTCACGGGGCAAAATCGCCTTTTTTGATATGTTTGAATCGAAAGAAAATATGTTTGTAAAACAAATTTTTAAATATTATACATTTCTGAGCAAATAAATTTTATTTGAACATCAATAAAATATATGTGGAACGCATATATTAATATATTACAACAAAATATATTTGCGAACTAAATTTATCAAATAAAATAGGTGTTAAAATACAAATAAAATTATTGTTTATGAATATTTCCAAATATATATTATTTAAAAAAAAGGCTTTCAAAACTTTGCTGAATTTTTCGAACTTTAGTTTTAATTTTTTCCATGTTTTCGAATTATGCTTTCCTATTAAAAATGGCATACTTAGCATTAACTTCTATTTGAAACCACTTATTTTTATTTTCTAACTATTCCCAGTCATTATTTTGAATTATAAAGAAATTTTACTAACATTAAAAATTTCGAAAAATTACCTTTCAATTGCGGAAAACTTAAAACAATTAAATTAACAATTAATTAATAGATATATATTCACGCAAATAGATCTTTGTTTGGGAAATGCAAATAAAAAATATTTGGATGTAAACATAGTTTTGTCTAGAACAACATCCTCCCAAACATATAATATTTGTATGTGTCAAATGTTATATATTTGGAGTGCACCCTAAAAATATATATGTTTCAAGCTGAATATGTTTGGGACAATATACTACAGATACAGCGATTTTTTTTCAGCGTGTATATAGCGCTACAACAGCCTTTTTCGCTCCTTCATTTCAATACTCCCTAAGAAGACAGGTGCAACAGTTGGTTGTTATTGGTAGTTGATATGAGATCAAATCACAGCTTTCTTTGAAGCACACTTCATATTCAAAGAAAAAATTTGCAAATACGTAATGATTTTTCAGTTGACATTCATGTGCCGACATTTAAAAAGTAATACATACTGCAAGAAAGCCAACCACTGTGCGCGGTCTTATTACATTAAATGATTTTTTTTATTATTATTTCAAAATAATTACAACATATAATAAACATTACCCAATGGCTTATGAGCGAGCAAATATTTTGATGTAACGTGACTGTTTGTAAAAGTGTACGTGTGTTTGCTTTCACATAAAATTATTTAACACTTTCGTGTATTACTTTCGATTTTTTGGAAAATGTTTGCTTTGCAGTGAAATAATACTCGTAAGTGTTTGTCTCCACGTCATACGTAGTGTTTTCTCGCTGCACATTGGAATTGCCCCCTTGGTATTTTATATGTGATGATCGGTACTTCCACTTCCATCATTCGTCGTTAATAATCTTTACTTTCATTAGATAAATGACTAAGTGTTATTTCTGAAAAAAAACCTCCGGTTAAATAAATAAACTTTTGTGATGAGTAACATCTCATTTACAGTACGAAGCGATGCTTGTTATCATACTCGTATTATGACCAAAATAATTCATGGAATATGCGGAATCACTTTTCGGATTTAAATTGTATCAAGTTTCGAAATTAAAACAAATCTTTAAAAAAAATCTTTGCTCAAGATGATAGCACTTTTACGTTACATCTATCCTGCGTAAAATGCAAAGTAGCACATGTAACCGCTGATAATAGAGAGCGTATATATAAACTTGCCCGAGGAAGTTACCGAAATTTCTTCGAAATGCTTTAACACTTACGGCCTGTTTCTGTATTTCTAACGAAAATCTCTGCGAACGAAAACCAGTCGCTCACTTTCGTCCGGAATTTGGTTTCTCTAACGTTCTATAGTTCGTTCGCCTGGCCTTACGTCAATGACGTTAGCAATTTGCCAATTGGAAAATAATGTAATTGCCAGATCAATAATTTCACAACTTCCGGTCTAAAAAAGCACACATTTTATATGGTCGACCTTAGCAAATACATCTCTGTACTATTTACACTAGCTGTGGCCAAAAAAGCAACTCTGGGTGGTTAGCTGAACTGCACCAAGACTCTCATTTCTTTCTCTCTCTCTCACGTCTCTCTCATTGTGCACTGATAATTTTTTTCCATCTTAGCGAGCAACCAATATTGACTTCTTTATGCTAAAATATGTACACATATGTACACAATTTTATTATTATTTAATTGTTTTTGCCATGATTATATTAATATCTACTAATTTTATGCTTTTAATAATGTTTATTTTGTCATTGTTTATATCAGTCGACAAATAAAATAATAGGCGTGTTTTCGTTACACCGTAGGTGCTTAATTTGTATGGGGAGCTAAGCACTTTTAAGCACTATTAGTTCCCGATGAAGTTTGGTGCTTGTGTTCCTGTCTTAATCGAGTATGATGTTGCCAGATTGGGCACCCTATATTTAGCAATATGGCATCCCATTTTTGGAGAGATTTTATAAATTATTGTGAATTAACGGGAAGAAGAAGAACAAAAATGGGAAATTGTTTTAATATTTGCAAAAGAGTGTAAACAATTGAACATAGAATAGTAAATATATGTTTTATAAATACTTTTCACGAATTTTTTGTCTGTTTCGCACTGTTCTTTCTTCGCAACTCATGACACCATTGCTACCAGATAGTGAAAATCCGCCACTTATTGCTTATGTGCCAGTTAGTGGCAGTCAGTTGTTTTCGTTGCAAAGTGCTAAACTAAAAGTGCTAGCTTGTAACGAAAACATGCCTAATGTGACTCGATCTGACATTTGTGTTCGCCGAGATGACAGCAAAGAGAGATAGAGAAACCAAAATTTGCACTGAAATGATTACGTTTTCGTACGATAATGAAATCGTGATGGTTGTGATGGTAGTTCTGGTTGTGATGGTAGTTAGTGAAACCCAAATCAGCTGATCGTCGTCTGGCAGGCGAACGAAAGCAAATTTTTAAGTTACAGAAACAGGCTGTTATTGTTATTAATAAAGGGGTTTTCAACAAGAGGTTTTATTTTGGTATTCAAAGAAAAATGCAATTTTTTGAGATAAATGATCGGATGTTTATTTCATAATAAAGAGGAAGGTATGCCGTTAATAATGAAAAACAACATCAGCCAAATGGCCACCACGACCACGCTTACAGGACCATATCCTTTTCATGAAATTTTCCATAACCAAATCGCAAAGTGGCTGCCCTATGTCCTCGATAGCCTCACGAATTCTATCTTTGAGGTCTTGAATCGACGCTGGGCTGTTGGCGTAGACATCAATCTTTCACGTGGCCCCAAAGGAAGAAGTCGTAAGGTGTTAAAACACAAGATCTCGGTGGCTAATTGTGATCACCTCTTCGAGAGATAACATGCTCCGGAAACTTTTCCCGCAACAGAGCAATGGTTTCGTGTGGCTTGTGTGGCACGTAGCGCCGTCTTGTTGAAAGTAAACGTTGTCCAGATCAATATCATCCAACTCCGACCATAAAAAATCATTAATCATCTCTCGATAGCGCAATCCATTCACCGTAACTGTTGATCCAACCTCATTTTCGAAAAACTAAGGTTCAATCACCCCTTCGGACCATAAACCGCACCAAACAGTCAGACGTTGAAGATGGAGGGGCTTCTCAGCAATAACTCTTGGGTTTTCCGAGCCCCAGATGAGACAATTTTTCTTGTTGACGTAGCCACCGAGGTGGATTTTGATTTTTTGATATGTTTTTATTTATTATCGTTACTAATTTATGGAAGATGTCCTCCTATATTAATTGATAGGATGACATGAAATGTTATTGAGCGATTACTTTGTAAATTATGTCTTTAATTTTCGATAAGAAAATAACGGGTTTTCCAATAGGGATGATATGATATGATTTTGAAGTGACGTTTCGGCCATTTGTAATATGTCATGATCTGTCATTTGTTTTTCATTGTATTCAGTAGTGTTTACAATTTCATTATGGAGAGATATACGCAAGAACAACGTTTACAAATTATTCAGTTGTATTATCAAAATCATCGTTCTCCAACTGCAACTTTTCGTGCGCTAAGTCCATTTTTTTTATAAATTAAAATAAAACACTTTCCCGTCGACCTACGACCTTGACAACCATGAGCAATATTTTAGCTTTCGTTAAGAGCTATCTTTTTGCCATTGACCGATTGCCGATCCGACGTACCGTTAATGAGCTAGAGCAAAAATAAACTTTCCGTTCACATTTGAAACTGATGCTAAGTCCATTTTTTATACCCTCACTTTAGTGTGACGAGGGTATATATCATTTGCTACGGAAAAAAGTGTAACACGTCGAAGGAGTGACCAAAGACCCCAAGTATGTTCGGAGGAAATCCGTTTTGGGTCATTTTAAGTCGAATGAGCAATGTCCGTCCGTCTGTCTGTCTGTCTGTCTGCTGGCTGGTGCGCACGATAACTCTCGAAAGGAGTAACCGATTGACCTCAAATTTGGTATGTGGTAATATTTTTTTCTAACTCCGGCTAAGTTCGAAGATGGGCCATATTGGTCCACTCCTTCTAGTACCTCCCCCACAAAGGGTTAACATGTTGTGAAATATTGATTCTTTAATAACTGCTATACTACTTATTCGAATCTTTTGAAATCCCACACATAGTATTAGCTTATTAGTCGCTATCAACTCGAGAAAAATGGGCGAAGTCGCCACGTCCCTTTTGGTACCTCCCACACAAATGCACCATTTTGCACCAAAAGTTAACAGCTTATAACATTAATAACAGTGTATAAAAATACTTGAAATTTTGTACAGTATTATGCTTTTATATTGCCTACAGTCCAGGGAAAAATGGGTGTTGTTGCCACGCCCCTTTTGGTACCTTTTTGTACCTCCCACACAAAATGCCCAAATCATACCACAATTTAATGTCTCATAACGTTTATACCAGTGCACATAAATGCTTATAAGTCGGCACAGTGCAATGAATTTAAAGTATCTAATGTTCAGCGAAAAAAAGGTGTATTTGATAAACCCCTTCTGGTACCTCCCACACAAATTGACAGAATAATGCGAGTATTATTTATTTTACTTATTTATTTATATGAATTACAATACAAAGTAAATTTATATTCTAATTATAAGGTCCAGGGAAAGCCGGGTTACAAAGACCATATGGCTAAATGTTTGCAGCGACAGACCAGAGCCTCTGGTGGGATTCGAACCCACAAACCCCAAACTCGTAGGCGAGTACGCTACCAACTCGCCTACTGGGGCGCTCACTTTAATGCGAGTAAAGGGGCAGTTTTGCCCCTTTTTTTCAGCCGTGATACTTTTGCGCCCCTTTTCTTTTGAGATACTAAATGTGCCACTTTTCACATTTTTGGTGCCACTTTTATACACTTCTGCCACTTTTGTAAAAAATTATATTTTTGCACTATTTAAACAGCATTTTACGTACTAATGTACGTAAATAACGTATGAAGACAATAAATTGCCAAAAAGTAATGATAAATAAAAAAATTAATGTAAAATATATGATATTTCATATATTTACTTAGATGGTATACATCACAAAAAAGATTTGTGTAGCTTTTTAAATTTGTTTTAGAGTAAAACATAGGTACTATTATCGAAATATATTGCATAACCCGATGACGTCCATTCCGATATATGGACATATCACAGATGCCGTTCGGAAATTCGTAGTTAAAAGCAGAAAATTATATATATCAGGTCCACATGAAAATTGCAACAATTCACACGCTGAAAAAAAATCGCCTCTGTAGTATATTGTCCCAAACATATTCAGCTTGAAACATATATATTTTTAGGGTGCACTCCAAATATATAACGTTTGACACATACAAATATTATATGTTTGGGAGGATGTTGTTCTAGACAAAACTATGTTTACATCCTAATATTTTTTATTTGCATATGTCATGTCCCAAACAAAGATCTATTTGCGTGAATATATATCTATTCTTTAATTGTTTTAAGTTTTCCGCAATTGAAAGGTAATTTTTCGAAATTTTTAATGTTAGTAAAATTTCTTTATAATTCAAAATAATGACTGGGAATAGTTAGAAAATAAAAATAAGTGGTTTCAAATAGAAGTTAATGCTAAGTATGCCATTTTTAATAGGAAAGCATAATTCGAAAACATGGAAAAAATTAAAACTAAAGTTCGAAAAATTCAGCAAAGTTTTGAAAGCCTTTTTTTTAAATAATATATATTTGGAAATATTCATAAACAATAATTTTATTTGTATTTAAACACATATTTTATTTGAGAAAATTAGTTCGCAAATATATTTTATTCTAATATATTAACATATGCGTTCTAAATACATTTTATTGATTTTCAAATAAAATTTATTTGCTCGAAAATATATAATAATTAAAAATTTGTGTTTCAAGTATATTTTCTTTCGATTCAAACAAATCAAAAAATGCGATTTTGACCCGTGCAGCAATAAAAATAATTTTGCGCTTTGGATTTCATTATAATAAGCTCTGTGACAAGGCCCATAAAATGTAATGTCATGTACACATATATTTTTTTTTTATAAATTTCTTTACAAATTTGTAGAAAATGTGTACATGTTTTGATTTTATTGTATTTTGCCTTATATAGGAACCTTAAAGAGCATGCCACTTTATTTTATGAACGTGTGCCCCGTTTTTCGGAAAAATCCCCTTTTTGTGCCCCTTTCTGAAATTTTCCAACGGTAACACTGCTTACAAAATTTTTAGATATAAAGTATAGCACGAAATCTAAGAAAATTTAAACTAAAATTCGAAAAAGTCAGCAAAGTTTCAAAAATCTTTTTTAAATAAAATATATTTGGAAAACTTACTGAACAACAACTTTATTAGGGTGTAAAGACTTTTTTATATGTGGAAGTCAGTTCGCAAATATATTTTGTTCTAATATATGAATATATTCTTTCCAAACAAAATTTCTTGATTTTCAAATAAAATTTATTTGTTCATAATATATTTGTTATTATATTAAAAATTTTGGTTCCAAATATTTTTTCTTTCGATTCAAACATATCGAAAATGGCGATTTTCCTCCGTGTATACTTTGGTCGTTTTAATCGATTGAAATATTCTGACTTGTTTTCCATCTTTCTTTTTGCAAAAAGATCGATTTTTTAAAGTATCGAGAAATGTTCTTTCTAAAAACGTTTTCTCTCTACCAAAGTGAGAATTCTTCTTCATGATTCACTTATGTTTTATTTAAATATGCCTATCCATCAATAACACTTCAAGTGTATGGGAAGGTAGTGTATATAAAATTCAATACTCATATCTATCCATCAACTCACACTTTTAAATCAATCACTTCTCAACATAATATTCTGGAGTGAAATCCATATATTTTAATAATTTATTTGAAATATTAGATGCAACATTGAATACAAATTGGGTAAATAAAAATATATACATAAGTAAATAAATAAACAAGTTTGTATACATGTGTATTATGTATTATATGTTTGTATACATACATTATTTATATCGATACCAGAGTTCTAAAGTATGCTAAGCCGACTTAGAAAGTTTTTAGGGAGATTGCGATATTAAATTCTAAATAATTATTATATACAAATTATATTTTTTTGTACAACCAATAACCCAATCAAAAGTAATACGAAACCTCCTTGTGAAAAAATAAAATTTTGAAATAAAATTTGAATGCTAAGCCGACTTAGAAAGTTTTTAGGGAGATTGCGATATTAAATTCTAAATAATTATTATATACAAATTATATTTTTTTGTACAACCAATAACCCAATCAAAAGTAATACGAAACCTCCTTGTGAAAAAATAAAATTTTGAACTTAGCATACTTTTGAAATTTACACAGAAAATATTTTTCAGCCCAAGAAAATTATTTCTACTCGTATTATTCTCCATTTTAAAGAAAATTCTTCTTAAATCATATAAAAAAATAAATATAAAGAAAAGTTTCTTTGGAGTAAAGAAAATGTGTATTTGGCTGAAACATTTTTCTTTGTTTTAATGAACAAAATTGTGGTATTTTTACATATATTTTTAAAGTGAAATGAGTCCTAAGTCCATTGTTTTTATTTTATCATAAATCCAATTATGTATTTCAAATAAAGCAGAATTATTGTTATGCGAGAATGGTATAAAAAATGTTTATAAAATTAATCTAAGCAAAAATATATTCGTTCGCATTCTAAAAAAAATCCAAATGAATATGCATCTTCGATATCAGCAATGTCTGATTCTATATGCATAACATTTAAAATCCTCTTGATGATCTCTTTATGATCGTTGTTTATTCTCTTTTCAAGTTATATGAACTTTTTGAATTATTCATAATTTTGCAAAAGACTTATAATAACAAGACGTTTCGTAGCGGCTTCGAAATTACCAAAGTATTTAACGAATTCAAAATCCGAAAAAACGTTCAAAAATTAGAATTTCTAAAGCTATAATTTTGTCTATACAAAAATACTCTAGGTATCTGAAATTACATATATCTGATATATATATATATACTCTAGGTATCTGAAATTACATATATCTGATACTATAAAAGATGTATTGAATGTCTCTACACATCAAAGCTGTCATCCATGTATTTCTAAATTTCAAATTGCAGCAGTTGTATGTTTATGTTTCCATAGTGCGGGACGACATCTCCATCGTATATAAATACAGTTTTGTTTTTTTTATACTCCCTGTTATACGTGTTATTTGGATGTTGTTGGCTGCATTAAATACTAATTAGCTTATCTAACTTATTTTAAATTTTAAGAAAAGCTGACAGACACTACATCTATTTTCGATAATTTTTGTTATCGGATATTAAAAAACACAATTTACGTTGTAAATTACGTTTTATCATAAAAGAGTTTTCTCTTAATTTCCCAGCAAAAAATAAAAGAAGTACTTCCAAGAGAATAACATTATAAGGACTTCCAAATCATAAGTATGAACATTTTTTCGGCATTTAATGAAGTTCTTCTAAATAACTAACCAAAATGCAATTTCGGAATATAAATTATTAACCCAAGAATGCATAATTTCAAAAGGATTGGATGTAAAATAAGATCGGAAGGAACATATATATGAGGGCTATGAAATATATGTAAAATGCTGATTCTATAGTGCTAAAGGGAAGAAATATATATTTATATGGGGGCTATATCAAAATTACTGAATGGTTCTGGAAGCTAGTTGACTTTTTCATCAACCAAATTTCGTTTCAGTCCACTAGGTCGATTAATCGGACCTAAAAGTCGACTTTTTCATAGTCGATTAAAATAACATTAAGTCATTTCAAAGTATGCTGATTTTCTTCGAAATATGTTAAATTGTGGAATTGTAGTACATTCGATTGCGATAAAAACTGAAATGCCCACGAGCGTAACCCTCAAAAAATAAAAATTCGTTTTTCGTCCGAAAATCTCGATTTTATTGAAGAAAAAAAGACGTAACATCAAGTCATCGCGACGAACAAATTCATAGATAGGATTATCCGTACGTTAGCTGATTTTTGACGAATGACGAAGCATTTTCTATCAGTGTATGGGGTCTGTATTTAAATTTGGCCTTTATCTGACTGGTATCCATTTTTTTTTATCAAATTTCTCAGTGTTCATGATTCTATAAACTAATCTCTGCCAAATTTAATAAAGATCTGAAGTAAAACACGGAAACACATTTTCCAACCTTGCTAATGGCCGTTTATTCTCGGATTAAAAAATCCTTTGTGCAAAATATAGTACGTTTGACTAAAATATGATTTCTATGGAGCTTAGATGCTAAATCGGAAGAAACACATCCATGCGAATATCTGGGGCTATATGTAAATTTGAACCGATATTGTTCACACAGATATTAACTGTTAAAATAAGATACTCTTTACCAAATTTCATGAATATCGAAAGGAATTTATATCTTCTATAGAGGGAATAAGCTAAATCGAAGTACATTCATATTTATTAAGATATATGGTTCTAAACTGATATTCAAATAGTTGAGAGATTTTTGATCGTTCGCCGTAGACGAAAGAAAATAAGTTACAGAAACAGGCCCTATATCTAAATACGGATTGTCTTTCAATTTCAATACGAATTGTCTTGTCCTAAAAGGGCAAAATGTTTTTGACATCGGACTATATTTTTGGCTGCACATTGATTACAAAAATGCATGCACAGACTGACACAGCTAAATCGGTTCAGAAAGTGATTCTAAGTCGATCGGTATAATAAACGATGGTTCTATATATCTCTTCTCATTTTAGGTGTTAGAAACAAATGCATAACATTATAATAAATTGTACCACAGTGTGGTTTAGGTTATAATTAAATAATTAAAAAAATGATGGTAATAAAAATTTACCGTACCATACTTACTGTACCACACTGTGGTTGTTTAACTCCGCGCCAGAGTGGCGGGAGTTAAAAAAAGAAAAACAACAAATTTATTTATTTTTAAATTTTATTTTTATTTTGGCCGTGAGCCTGGCGGTTTGGCAGTGTGCCATAAGCGGTTGAGTTGTGAACTAATAAAGTGTAACCCTGACGGCGTTGCTATCACTTTACTATTTTTGCGGCGGTGTGTTTAAAATCAACGGCTCCAAATCCTATGCAGGTGGCGATGACGTCGACAGTCAGCTGTTGTGACTTCAACAGTGGTACTTTACTACTCTCTGAACCGGGGCTCCGGAAAATACATAGCGCCGCACAAATGTGCTATGTATTACAGTGTAAAATAAAAATTCTTTTTTATTAGTGAGAATGTTGATCATTTGCGAAAATGTTACTAGAAGTTACACTATGGGGTCATTCTGTCACACTTTTCAAGAGCCAGCTACACCATACAGATTACAAACATCTTCAAATGTCCTAAACATACATACATACATATACACGGGGCAAAATCGCCATTTTTGATATGTTTGAATCGAAAGAAAATATATTTGGAACACAAATTTTTAAATATTATATATTTCTTAGCAAATAAATTTTATTTGAAAATCAATAAAATATATTTGGAACGCATATATTAATATATTACAACAAATTATATTTGCAAACTAAATTTCTCAAATAAAATATGTGTTTAAATACAAATAAAATTATTATTTGGGAATTTTTCCAAATATATTTTATTTAAAAAATATTTCTAAAACTTTTGCTGAGTTTTTAATATTTCAGTTTCAAGTTTTCTTGGGTTTCGAATTGTACCTCCCAGTTATGATACCATATGCGGCATTACCGTCTGTTTTAAATCAATCATTTCAAATTTCTGAGTATTCCAAGTCATCATTAGTTGTCAATCCTCTAAGTACTTTATATTGGTCCAAGATTATATGATTTCAATTATTATTTTTTACGAACATTAAAAATTTCTAAAAATTTTACTTTGAATTACTGAACAATTTGACACAATTTATGTATTTTTTTTTGAATACTTAAATGCAAATAAATATTTGTTCCGGAAATAAAGATCCCAAATAAAAACATATTGGAATGTAAACAAATATTTGTTTAGAACAACATCTTCCCAAATACACAATTTTTGTGTGTACCAAATATTACATACTTAGAGTCTACCCCAAACATATATATGTTTCAAGCCGAATATGTTTGGGACAATATACTACAGAAGCGATTTTTTTTCAGCGTGTACATATATGATCGTTGATCTCTTTGGTCAATAGTTTATTATTTATACGTTCCCTTCCCTATGTCAACATTTTTATTCCTTTAAAATAAGACATCTCTGGACCCAAAGACGTTGATAAGAACGACATACATTCATCAAATAAATACAACAACAAAAAAGCAAATCTTACAGTGCTTTAAAAGGAGTTGTGCAAAATTGGTGACAAAGAAGTACTTCCCCGGCGCGACAACCCCTTGTTAAATTCATTGGTGAAAATCCAAATTGGAACAACTTCCGGATCATAAGTTGGGAATTTTTATTGCTTCTTTGGATGCTCTTTTTTTACTGGGTTATAGAGGAGGACATCTTCCATAAATTAATAAATTAGCATTGAAATTTCGATAAAATTTTTATTATCTAAATATACGTAATCAGTTTTGTGAGTTTGCAAAATGTTGCAAGATCTTCGTCAGTATATAAACCCACGATAATAATTCTTATGACTTAATAATTAATTTAATAACATATTTTCAAATTTAATTTAATACCTACTTTCGTTTATTTTCAGGTGAGTTTACAAAAAAACTTTTTTTCATTAGAAATTGTTAACGGTAACCAAGGTAATTAATTAAACATACATTTTAAATCTTAAGTCTATAAGGTACAGAAGTTCAAATTTAAAACTTAAGCTCGACAACACCTCATTTTATATATGCACGCTGAAAAAAAATCGCTTCTGTAGTATATTGTCCCAAACATATTCGGCTTGAAATATACATATGTTTAGAGTACACTCCAAATATATAATATTTGACACACATAAATATTATATGTTTGCGAGAATATTGTTCTAAACAAAAATATGTTCCCATTCTAATATTTTTTATTTGGAACTAGTATTTCCGAAACAAAGATTAGTTTGTATTTAATTATTTTGGCAATGTATCAATGCCTTGATTTAAAGACAAGTTTTCTGTTTTTCAGGTGCTCAAAGATAATTTTTTTATAAATTTTAAATGTTTTTAAAATTTAATTAAAACTTAAATCGTATAATCTTTCGTGAATATAAATTGCATTGATGGCTTGACAAAAAGTGATGAATTGGAATATTTATAAATTAAAAGACATTTTTAGCTATAAAGTTTAAAACGAAAACTAGGAAAAACTAACTAAAATTCGAAAAAATCGGCAAAGTTTTAAACATTTTTTTAAATAAAATATGTTTGGAAAACTTCTTAAACAATAACTTTGTTTGTGGGTACACACATATTTTATTTGTGAAAGTCAGTTAGCAAATATATTATTTTCTAATATATTAATATATGCGTTCTAAACAAGATTTCTTGATTTTCAAATAAAATTTATTTGTTAACAAATATATAGTATTTGAAAAAATCGCTTCCAAATATATTTTCTTTCAATTCAAACATATCAAAAATGACGATTTTCCCCCCGTGTGTAAGTGTCATTAGTACCAGTTGACTGTTTAAGAAACTAAACATATATTTAAATTTTTATCCAAATAACAACACACCAAATTTTAAAAAATATTATTAAAAATATATTTTTTTAAATTTAAATACGTTAGAAAATATAAAAAAAACAAATTTTAAATATAAGACAAACAATCGCATCATGATTCGAACCCTGACACCCCAAATTAGCTAAAATGTACTCATACGCAAACGTTTTCCTACACCCAGAAAAATAATTGTTTAGAATTCGATTGTAACAATAAAAAAATAGTACTAGCAACAAAAATTATATTGCCTACACCGTGTGTCGGTTGTATTTATATATAAACGAAAACTAAACTAACTAATTGTAATCAATTAAAGATTGTTTTATTCATTGACACTCGGTTAGTTATGGTAACTACTTTTAATTGTCATTATAGTACCATATAATCGATTTTTGGTTGTGACAACCAATGTTTTATTCTTGACAACAGAAATTGTATCAATAGACCAAATATTATTATTGCAACGAATAATTAGTTAATACAACAGAAAATAAATTTGTTATATGACCAATTTTTGGTTGTGACAACCAATGTTTTATTCTTGACAACAGAAAAATGTATCAATAGACCAAAGATTATTATTGCAACGAATAATTGGTTACTACAACAGAAAAAATATTAATAAATCATCGTTTTTTGGTTATCCCAATCATTTTCCAAATTTAGAATAATTAAATGTATTTTGGGAAATACAACCGAAAGATTGGTTGCTGTTCTTTTGCTGATACATGACAAACAAAAAATAAAATTACTCGACATAAATAAATCTTCAACATTTTGTTCAAGAAATGTATGTGTAGTCAAAAATAATCTCGTGTGGATAATAATGTGTGGAATGCAGAAAATGTTGTGCACAATGTTTTACATAAATAAAAACAAGTAAGAAAGTTTCAGTCGGGTAAACCGACTAAGGTATACCCTCACTTTGTGAGTAATGTTATAGGGAATATTACTCTAACTATTCTGTCACCTATTTTTTTCTGAACACTGTTATTGTTTATGTGCACTGGTTTATTAACGTTATGAGATATTAAATTTTGGTATGATTTGGACATTCTGTGTTGGAGGTACAAAAAGGGGCGTGGTGATAACGCCTATTTTTCACAGGGCTATAGGTACTTCAAAAGCGTTACAATGTGCAAAATGTTGTTGTATTTCCGTGCATTGGTACTCATACTGTAAGCTCTTATCTTTTTGTGAAAAATTGTACTTTTGTGTGGGAGGTACAAAAAGGGGCGTGGCAACAACGTTCATTTTTCACAGGGCTATAGACACTATAAAAACATTACATTGTACAAAATTTCAAGTTTTTTATACACTTATATTAATGTTATAGGCTTTTATCTTTTGGTGCAAAATGGTACATTTGTGTGGGAGGTACCAAAAGGCGCGTGGCAATAACCCCCATTTTTCACTGGACTGTAGGCACAATAAAAGCATTAAACTATACAAAATTTCATGTATTTTTAAACACTGGTATTGATGTTGTAAGCTGTTAACTTTTGGTGCAAAATGGTGCATTTCTGTGGGATGTACCAAAAGGGGCGTGACAACTTCGCCCATTTTTCTCGAGTTGATAGCGGTTAATAAACTAATACTATGTGTGGAATTTCAGAAGATTCGAATAAGTAGTATAGCAGTAATTAAAGTATCAATATTACACAACATTTTAACCCTTTGTGTGGGAGGTACTAGAAGGAGTGGACCAATATGGCCATCTTCTAACTTAGCCGGAGATAGAAAAAAAATATTAGCACATACCAAATTTGAAGTCAATCGGTTACTCCTTTCGAGAGTTATCGTGCGCACCAGCCCGCAGACAGACAGACAGACGGACGGACGGACATTGCTCATTCGACTTAACATGACACAAAACGGATTTCCGCCGAAATGCTTGGGGTCTTAGGTCACTCCTTCGATGTGTTACACTTTTTTGCGTGGCAAATGATATATACCCTCGTCACACTAAAGTGAGGGTATAATAAAAGCAACAATCATGAAATTGAAAGCACCGGGTTAAGCGATATTTGCATAAAAGTTTTGTGTTTTTTTTGGTACTAAAATTAGTGTCAAATATTTTCACATCTCATAGTAGTGATGAATTTGTAATATGGGTTTTTTAATTTTGTTATGAATTGTTTGGTTTTTTGTTCAATAAATAGAATAAAAATAAATGAAAACTGTTTTTAATTAATTGTCGGTAATATATGACTGATAAATTGTAAGAACAACCAATTTTTTAAAACAGTTGGTTGTGGCAACATACAACAGATAATTTTAGCCACCATTTTCGTAGTTGGCCCAACCAAATATGATTGTTGTCATACACATGTAATAAACTAATACTATGTGTGGAATTTCAGAAGATTCGACTAAGTAGTATGTATCAACGTTATCAAAAAATCAATATTTCACAACATTTTAACCCCTTGTGTGGGTGATAGAAGATAGAAAAAAAATATAACCGTATACCAAATTTGAAGTAAATCGTTTACTTCTTTCGAGAGTTATCGTGCGCACCAGCCAGCACACAGACGGACGGACATTACTCATTCAACTTAAAATGACCAAAAACGGATATCCGCCGAACATACATAGGGTCTTAGACCACTCCTTCGATATGTTACACTTTTGACCCGTAGCAAATGATATACAGGGTGGTTGATATGTAATGCAACAAAGTAAAGCGCTATATTTTTTTAATTTTTTTTTAAATTTTATTGTTCAAAAGCAAAAAATGTCGGAAATAACATAAAATTTTAGAAACAGTTTAGATTTGTTCGAATTGGCCACCGTTGGCACGAATTATGGCCTTCAAACGGCCGACAAAGCCATCACACGCTGCACGAAAGTGGCTCTGCGGTATTTTGGCCCATTCCCGGCCGGCGAAGCGCCGTCTTGAGCTGATCGATACTTTGGTATTTTTTAGTGCGAATCTTACTCTCTAAAATGCCCCAGGCGCAAAAGTCCAACGGATTGAGATCCGGAGATCTTGGTGGCCATTGTGCGGTAGAAATGAAGCGAGGAACCTCCTTTTTAAGCCATTCTTGGTTGACGCGTGCTGAGTGCGATGGTGCTGAGTCCTGTTGGAATGTCCATGGTCTGCGGCCGAAATGTTTGTCTGCCCAGGGCTTCAATACTGTCTTTAGGACATTTTCCCGATAATATTCGGCATTTATTTTGACCCCCTGGTCGATGAATAAGAGCGGGGAGCGACCATCGGCCGTTACGGCAGCCCACACCATTACCATCGGCGGCGCTTGAGTTCTGGTGGCCAATCGAAGGTGTAAATTTTCAGCTGACCTCTTTGGCAAGTAAACCCGATCATTTTGTTTGTTCACAAACTGCTCAATTTGGAATGGCTTCTCATCGGAGAAAACCAAATTCGGTAACTGGCCACTTTCGTGCAAGCGAAGCAACTCCTTGGCTCTTTCCAGTCTAACTTTTTTTGTGCATCGGTGAGCTCTTGCACTTTTTGGAACTTCAATGGCTTTAGTCCAAACTCATTTTTTAATATGTGTTGTATCCGTTCTCGCGATATGTTCAGCTCACGAGCAATTTTTCTACCACTGCGGCGTGGATTTCGATCAAATCTGGCCTTCACTTTTCGGATCATAAAGCAATCACACTATCACGCTTGAAATCCATCACGAATAACTTTTTTCTGAATGCAATAGATAAAAATGCTTTTTGTAAGCTTGTAAACAATAAAATGAACTGTCACTGAAATAAATCTGTCAGCTATCAGACTAGCGGTTTAGAAATGATAGCAACCTGAAGTTGGTTGCAATACATATCAGCCACCCTGTAGGTATAACCTCGTATCACTAGTAAAGTGAGGTGATTTTGTTTTTCCGTAACAGGGGCACAAAAAACGAATAAAAACCAAACAAATTTTTTGACTAGACTTATGGGGTTTTTATACCCTCACTTTAGTGTGACGAGGGTATATATCATTTGCTACGAAAAAAAGTGTAACACATCGAAGGAGTGATCTAAGACCCTAAGTATGTTCGGCGGATATTCGTTTTGGGTCATTTTAAGACGAATGAGCAATGTCCGTCCGTCTGTCTGTCTGTCTGTCTGTCTGTCTGTCTGTCTGTCTGTGTGTCTGCTGGCTGGTGCGCACGATAACTCTCGAAAGGAGTAACCGATTGACTTCAAATTTGGTACGTGGTAATATTTTTTTCTATCTCCGGCTAAGTTCGAAGATGGGCCATATTGGTCCACTCCTTCTAGTACCTCCCCCACAAAGTGTTAAAATGTTGTGAAATATTGAATCTTTAATAACTGCTATACTACTTATTCGAATCTTCTGAAATTCCACACATAGCATTAGTTTATTAGTCGCTATCAACTCGAGAAAAATGGGCCATGTTGCTACGCCCCTTTTGGTACCTCCCACACAAATGCACTATTTTGCACCAAAAGTTAACAGGTTATAACATTAATACCAGTGCATAAAAATACTTGAAATTTTGTACAGTGTAATGCTTTCATAGTGCCTACAGTCCAGTGAAAAATGGGTGTCATATTCACGCCCCTTTTGGTACCTCTTACACAAAGGTACCATTTTGCACCAAAAGATAACAGCTTATAACATTAATACCAGTGTATAAAAATACTTGAAATTTTTTACAGTGTAATGCTTTTATAGTGTCTTTTGCACTGTGAAAAATGGACGCTATTTCCACGCCCCTTTTTGTACCTCCCACACAAAGGTACCATTTTGCACAAAAAGTTAAGAGCTCACAGCATGAGTACCAATGCACGAAAATGCAACAACATTTTGCACAGTGTAACGCTTTTTAAGTCTCTATAGCCCTGTAAAAAATGGCCGTTATCACCACGCCCCTTTTTGTACCTCCCACACAAAATGGCCAAATCATACTAAAATTTAATATTTCATAACGTTAATATACCAGTGCAAAAAAACGTTTATAATTCGGCGCAGTGTAATGTATTTAAAGAATCTACTATTCAGCGAAAAATAGGTGTATTTGTTAAAAACATTCTGGTACCTCCCATACGAATTGACAGAATAATTCGTTTAATATTCCATATTACATTACTCACAAAGTGAGGGTATACCTTAGTCGGTTTACCCGACTGAAACTTTCTTACTTGTTATAATACCTATTAATCCTTTATTTGCAACTATAGCCTTTGAAAATTTTAAAAAAAATTAAGGTGCATTTGGCAGTTTTCGACCAGAATAAAGGGAAAACGCAATTATGACAAAAATCAAGATACGCTCTTTTTTTTATAAGGCCATCGATATATAGAAATTTAAAAATTTTGTTATCGAAATTTAAATTTAAATCGTTACATATCATTTTTCATTTATAGAGGACACTCGGCAACTTTTCCTACACGCTGAAAAAAAATCGCTTCTGTAGTATATTGTCCCAAACATATTCGGCTTGAAATAAACATATGTTTAGGGTACACTCCAAATATATAATATTTGACACACACAAATATTATATGTTTGTGAGGATATTGTTCTAAACAAAAATATGCTCCCATTCAAATATTTTTTATTTGGAACTAGTATTTCCGAAACAAGGATTCATTTGTAATTATTTATTTTGGTAATGTATTAAATGCCTTAACTTAAAGACAAGTTTTCTGTTTTTCAGATTTTCAAAGAGCATTTTGTTTATAAATTTTATATGTTTGTAAAATTTAATCAAAACTTAAATCGAACAATCTTTTGTAAATATAAACGACATTGATGGGTTGACAAAAAGTGATGAATAGGAATATTTATAAATAATGAAATTTTTAGCTATAAAGTTTAACACGAAAACTAGGAAAAACTAACTAAAATTCGAATAAGTCAGTAATGCTTTAAACATCTTTTTAAATAAAACATATTTGGAAATCTTCTTAAAAAATAACTTTGTTTGTGTGTAAACACATATTTTATTTGTGAAATTCAGTTTGCAAATAAATTATGTTCTAATATATTAATATATGCGTTCCAAACAAAATTTCTTGATTTTCAAATTAAATTTATTTGTTAACAAATATATAATATTTAAAAAAATCGTTTCCAAGTATATTTTCTTTCGTTTCAAACATATCAAAAATGACGATTTTCCTCCGTGTAGCAAGTGTCAAAGTTTGTAGCAGAGGGAGGCAGGCGGAAGGAGCTCTCTGCCTCTCTCTCCAACAAATTTTGACACTTGCTTGGAAAAAGTTGCCGAGTGTGAATCTGGACTAACGAAACAAAATATTAAACATTTCGGTAACATGTGAAAATTCGATAAAAACGTTTATCGAAATATGGTCGTAGTGTAAATTACGAAAATATCGAAATCGAAAAATACTCATTCAGTTAGTCCGGATTTACACTAGCCAAGTTTTTTCAGAAGCTTACACTGAAAAAAAAATTTGTCATAAAATTAAAGAAATGCTCCAAAGACGTAATTATTTTTTAAAATAAGTAGATTTTGTACTTAAAATATAGATAATTTCAATAATATTAAGTAATTTACTTAATTTTAAGTAAATTTTCTTAATTTTAAGTACAACATGTACTTATTTTAAAGACTAAGGACGTCCTTGGAGCATTTCTTTAATTTTATGACAATTTTTTTTTTTCAGTGTATCATCAAATTCTCTCTTGAACTTGCACGGATAACTCAAAACTTTCAAGGAGAGTTGTCCCCCCTCTTGCCGACTGCCTCTCTCTCCTACAAAACGCCGATAACACTGTGCAACAGTGAAAAAATACACGGATCTGATGGTATAGGTTCGATTCTACTACCAAATGGTAGATTCGGAAAATCAGTGGACCCCTTAAAAAAAGGTGTCATCGGTTTTTGAGCAACAGCTACTTCAGACTTGGTGATAGCGCTTAACTATATTTGGCAATAATGTAGCTAAGAACACGTTGAACAAAGTCTGTTAACATTTCATGCCAAAAAATTTTGTTTTCCTGCACTTTTTTTCGAAAAACATATGATTAAATTTATTTTTTTTTCACTTTTTTCGTCATAACTTTAACGGATCGCTGATTTTTTACTAACAATATTTGGCAATATTGTAGCCACGGTAAATCTGAACAACTTTTATGAACATATCAATACAATCTGAACATGTCTGGGCACCTTAAATAGCTCAAAAATCCACATTGTACCCCAAAAATGTAAGTATTTCACTGTTATGAAACAAAAACATATTTTTCTGGTATAGGGTATGTTCAGCAATTTTATAGAAAATGTTAAGGCCAGTATTTTTGTGGAACAATTTAACCCTCTAGCTCCCCCACATAACAGTAATTTTTGGCCCCATTTTAACAAATCGTAAAAAACACCCCTTAAAACCCAAATCTTAACACAAAAACCCAAAAAACGGTCAAATTCCTGTCAACAACGTTATTTACTGGTATCTTCATTGCTTCAACCACTAGATCGTACGACTAACATTCATGCATGATCAGGAATTTGACCTTTTTTGGTGTTTGTGTTATGTTTTGAGCTCTGGTGTGTTCACACATATAGTAAAATTTTATGGCGAACATTTTTGTAGAACATTTCATCCCCGCCCTCCCACTTTTAAGGGGTGTTTTTTACGATTTGTTAAAATGGGGCCAAAAATTACAGTTATGTGGGGAAGCTAGAGGGTTAAAATGTTCCACAAAAATATTGGCCTTAATATTTTCTATAAAGTTGCTGAACATACCCTATACCAGAAAAATATATTTTTGTTACATAACAGTGAAATACTTACATTTTTGGGGTACAATGTGTTTTTTTGAGCTTTTTAGAGTGCGTAGACACGTTCAGATTGTAATGACATGTTCACAAAAGATGTTCATATTTACCGTGGCTACAATATTGCCAAATATTGTTAGTAAAAAATCAACGATCCCTTAAAGTTATGCCGAAAAAAGTGAAAAAAAAAAATAAATTTAATCCTACACGGGGCAAAAATTGCCCTTTTTGATATGTTTGAATCGAAAGAAAATATATTTGGAACACAAATTTTTAAATATTATATATTTCTGAGTAAATAAATTTTATTTGTAAATCAATAAAATTTACTTGGAACGCATATATTAATATATTACAACAAAATATATTTCCAAACTAATTTTCTCAAAAAAAATATGAGTTTATATGCAAATAAAATTATTGTTTAGGAATATCTTCAAATATATTTTACTTAAAAAAGAATTTCAAAACTTTGCTGATTTTTTCTAATTTGAGTTTTAATTTTTCCTTGTTTTCGAATTGTACCTCCCAGTTATGATACCTTATTAACTTCCGTTTTAAATCAATCAGTTTTTAGTATTCCAAGCCATCATTAGTTGTCAATCCTCCCAAGTAATTTATTTCGATCCAAGATTATACGATTTCAATTATTATTATTTATTATTTTACGAACATTTAACATTTCTAAAAAAATTACTTTGAATTACTGACAAATTTAACACAATTTATGTATTTTCCGAATACTTAAATTAATAAAAATATTGGTTCGTGTATAATAGTCCCAAATGAAAACATATTGGGATGTAAACAAAGATTTCTTTAGAACAAAATCTCCCCAAATATATAATTTTTGTATGTACCAAATATTATATATTTATAGTGTACCCTAAACATATATATGTTTCAAGCAGAATATGTTTGGGACAATATACTACAGAGGCGATTTTTTTTCAGCGTGTATGTTTTTCGAAAAAAAGTGCTAGAAAACAAAATTTTTTTGGCATGAAATGTTAACAGACTTTGTTCTACGTGTTCTTAGCTACATTATTGCCAAATATAGTTAAGCGCTATCACCAAGTCTGAAGTAGCTGTTGCTCAAAAACCGATGACACCTTTTTTCAAGGGGTCCACTGATTTTCCGAATCTTTCGAGGCCCATAAAAAAAAATTGGTCACCAATCTCGCCAAACTGAGTATAGGGTTATACTACCATTTGGTAGTAGAATCGAAGCTATACAGTCAGGTTCGTGTATTTTTCAAAAAGTGTTCATTTGTTGCATAGTGCAATCTGCTGAACATGCAGCCAGTGTAAATCGGGGCTTATTGGATTCTTGGAGCTATTCGATTCAATTTACTTTTTCATTTTGTTGCATATAAAAAATTATTTCGAAAAAGAGCTTTTTTGTTACTTAAGTCGGTTTGTTTTTCAACCCAATGACGATATTCCTTTTTCTCATCATGTTGTGTTAGCTCATTTTTTTCTTATAATTTGTTGTTGTTGTTGGTATGCAAGTCGCCGGTCTCTCCCCCATCGGCGGATAGCGGATTTATTTCATTCCATTTTAGCGGGAGTTCACAATTCGCAATTCGGTACATGAACGGGGTCTCCCTCCGGTGTGCGGTGTGCGGTGAGCTATAGCCTTCTGTCTGCTACCGCTGCTGCTGCTGCTGCTGATGTTGAGGTCTGCTGCTGGGGTCTGTGGGGTCTGTTGTCGACCACAGTGTCTTCTGACATTAGTCAGTAACGTTTGGCACGCGAATCAATACGAACGAACTTGCGATTGTTGTCTCAAATCAATTATTTTCTTCCTCTGTACTCTCTCTCTTCTTTCGATTTGCTGCATCATTAGTAGACGGTTATTCAGGTTTTTGAAAAACCCCACGAAAAAAAACAACGAATTGTGTCTCTAAAAGAAAAACAAATATTGGCCATAGAAAACAGCTGTAGAAGAACAATTAACAAAACGTTTGTGTAATATTCATAGTAGAATTTGGTTATAAATTTTCAGTATTAGCGGTATTTGATTTAAATAAATGTGCGCGAATTGCTGTGTTTGTTGTTGTTGATTGTTGTCAAGACAAATTTTGAAAAAAAAAACAAAATAAAAAAAGAAAAACAGTGAAAGAAAATGAAAAACCGCCCGATTTGTTTATTAAATGATATAAATAAATTTATTTTTAAATGTCTATAAATATTGTTATGAAAAAAAAAAACATTCCGATGCATTATATGTACGATGTTTAAAACATTGTATCTATTCATTGCTAATTCGATCGAGATAAATGTTGGGAAAATTTTAGAATGTTTAATTAATAATTTGTTTTATATTATTCAAAGAATTTATTTTATTCGCATTCTAAGCAGGAAAAACTAGTATTTTATTTTCTCGCATCAAAAAAGACACGGAGAAAAAAAGTTTTAGGAAATAGATTCGGTGTTAGTTGTGAATCTTTAATAAAATATATCAAATGTATGAACAGATATTTTTTTTCGATAAATTTTGTTATCGAAATTTAAAGCCACGATATGTTAATAAAATATGTAGAAGGAGAAACAATTTTTTTTGCATACATTTATTTATCAGATTTTAATCGATACATTTTTTTTATCAAAATTTAAAGCCACGATATGTTTATAAAATATATAGAAGGAGCAACAATTTTTTTTGCGTACATTTATTTATCAGATTTTAATTCCATGATTTACACGGTAAATCGGGTAGTATCGTTACAGAGTTTCGTTTCAATTTATAGAGGTAGTTAACTTCTATAAATTAGTAAAGAAAACAATTAATTAACTATTGGATAAACATGTAAAATTTCCAATTAAAAAGTCGATAAAAAATATTTATCGAAATGAACTTTATAAGTTTATGTAGTACTTTCTCAATATTTTTGTGTCTACATTCCAAATCATAATTCGAATATTTATTTATTTATATGAATTACAATACAAAGTAAATTTATATTCTAATTTTAAGGTCCAGGGAAAGGCCGGGTTACAAAGACTATATGGCTAAATGTTTGCAGCGACAGACCAGAGCCTCTGGTGGGAATCGAACCCACAACCCCCAAACTCATAGGCGAGTACGCTACCAACTCACCTACTGGGGCGCTCAATTCGAATATTTATAGACATTATTTATATACAAAACTTTAAATATATCGTAGAAAAAACTAACTTAAATGTTTTCTTTTATCGATATTTCAGTAAAATTTTTTCTGGAAAATTTTGATGGTATACTCCTCTTTAAACATAATTGTATGCACCCGATATTTCGTGCAGACAAATTACATATATTTGCATAAGAAATTTTAATTAAAATGGACTTTCTCATCTTTGCATATATTTTTTATAAAAAAAATCCTTGAAATTGAATTTTCTTTAAAAAAATCTTCGTATTTGCAAATCTAACTTTTCTAGAATAAAAAAATCGTTGTCTTTCAATTCTCTAGACTTTTATGAAAACTGCATTTCTCTACGAAAATTCTTGAAATTAATTTTTTGTAGAAAATTTTGTCGAAAAACTCTGCAATTTCATAAAATTGTTTAGAATGCAATCTAAACAAAATTTCCTACAAAAATTTAATTTTGAAGAAATTTTCTAGAAATATGCAATTTCAACGAAATTTCCTAAAAACAAAAAATAATTTTGACATAATTTCAAACTACAAAATTTCGTTGTAACTGCATTTTTCTTAAAAATTTCGTCGAATTTGAAATTTTCTGCAGAATTTTGTTAGAATTGGATTTTCCTAGAATTTCTCTACCCAATTTATTAAAACTGCAGTTTTCTGCAAAAATTCTTTAGATCAAATTTTTTCTAGAAAATTTTGCAGAAGATTTGTTTTAAAATATTTAAATTTTATAAAATTTTTTAAAAAAATACAATCACCAACATTTTCTAAGCAAAATTTAATTTTGAAATTTTTTTTTTGATTTTCCTAGAATTTCTCTACCCAATTTATTAAAACTGCAGTTCTCTGAAAAAATTCTTTAGACAAATTTTTTCTAGAAAATTTTGCACAAGATTTGTTTTAAAATATTTAAATTTTATAAAATTTTTAAAAAATTAAAAATACAATCACCAAAATTTTCTAAGCAAAATTTAATTTTGAAATTTTTTTTTGAAATATGCAAGTTTTGTTATAATTGCATTTCTCTACAAAAATTCTTGAAACTAAATTTTTTCGAGAAAATGTTATTGAAAATTTCCACAAAAATATAATTTTGAAGAAAATTTTGTAGAAATATGCAAATTCAACGAAATTTTCTAGAAAAAATAAACAACATAATAATTTTCTAGCAAAAAACTGTACAAAATTTCATTGAAATTACATTTTTGTAGAAAGTTTAATGAAAATTTCTATAATTATAAAAAAAATATAATAATTAAATTTTTCAAAAAAAAAAATTTTGGAAATTGCATTTTTTTTTTTAATTTTTTCGAATTTACTTTATTCCTGAAAATGGTATTGAAATCTAATTTTTCTGCAAAATTTCGTTGTAAGTGCATTTTTCTTAAAAATTTCGTCGACGTTAAATTGGATTTTTCGAGAAAAGAAAATCGTTAAATTTCATTTCTCTAGGAAATTTTTTTATTACTGCATTTCTCTACAAAAATTCATGAAATTAATTTTTTCCACAAAATTTTTTCTTCAAAATATTGTCGAAGAATAGTTCTAAAATCATTCAATTTCAATTGTTTAGAAGAATGCAATCAACGAAAGTGAATTTTTCTTCAAAATTTGAATTCTTCTACAGAAATTTTGTTAAAATTGGATTTTTCTAGAAAAATCGTTGAATTGCATTTCTCAAAAAAATTTATTAAAACTGAATTTCTCTGCAAAAATTCTTTAGATTAAATTTCTTTTAGAAAATTTTGCAGAAGAATTGTTTTAAAATATTTCAATTTTATAAAATTTTTTAGAAAAAAAATTCTGGAAATATGCAAGTTTTGTTAAAATTGCATTTCTCTACAAAATTTCTTGAAACTAAATATTTTCTAGAAAATGTTATCGAAAATTTCCACAAAAAATATAATTTTGAAGAAATTTTCTAGAACAATTAAATATCGACATAACTTTCTAGCAAAAAAATTCTACAAAATTTCATTGAAATTACATTTTTGTAGAAAATTTAATGAAAATTGCAATAATTATAAAAATATTATAATAATTAATTTTCTAAAAAAATTTGGAAATTGAATTTTTTTAAATGTACATTTTTCCTGAAAATGGTATTGAAATCTAATTTTTCTGCAAAATTTGGTTGTAAGTGCATTTTTCTTAAAAATTTCGTCGACGTTAAATCTTATTAAATTAGATTTTTCTAGAAAAGAAAATCGTTAAATTTCCTTTCTCTAGAAAATTTTGTTAAAACTGAATTTTTCTACAAAAATTCGTGAAATTACATTTTTTCTGCAAAATGTTGTCGAAGAATTGATTCAATTCATAAAATTGTTTAGAAGACTGCAATCAACGAAATTTTCTTCAAAAAATTAATTTTGAAGAAATTTTCAAGAAATATGCAGTTTCAACAAAATTACGTAGAAAAATTTAATTTTGACATAATTCCTAGAAAAAAATTAAATACATTTTTTTTTGGGTCAGAATTTTTAATATTCTTTAAAAAATCTTCGAATTTGCAAAAAGTAACTTTTGTAGAAAAAAATCGTTGAATTGCAATTCTCTAGACTTTTATTAAAACTGCATTTCTCTACAAAAATTCTTGAAATACATTTTTTGTAGAATATTTTTGTCGAAGAATTTTTCTAAAATCTTTCAATTTCATAAAATAGTTTAGAAGAATGCAATCGAAACGAAATTTCCTAAAAACAAATTTATTTTGAAGAAATTTTCTAGAAATATGCAATTTCAACGAAATTTCCTAAAAAAATTAATTTGGCATAATTTTAAACTACAAAATTTCATTGTATGTAAGTGCATTTTCTTAAAAATTTCCACAAAAATGTAATTTTGAAGAAAATGTTCTAGAAATATGCAAATTCAACGAAATTTCCTAGAAAAATTAAACAACATAATAACTTTCTAGCAAAAAACTCTACAAAATTTCATTGAAATTACATTTTTATAGAAAATTAAATGAAAATTTCTATAATTATAAAAATATTAAAATAATTAAATTTTTCTAAAAAAAATCTTGAAATTAATTTTTTTTTTTAAATTTCCGATTTTACTTTATTCCTGAAAATGGTATTGAAATCTAATTTTTCTGCAAAATTTAGTTGTAAGTGCATTTTTCTTAAAAATTTCGTCGACGTTAAATTGGATTTTTCGAGAAAAGAACCTCGTTAAATTTCATTTCTCTAGGAAATTTTGTTATTACTGCATTTCTCTACAAAAATTCATGAAATTAAATTTTTTCTACAAAATGTTGTCGAAGAATAGTTATAAAATCATTCAATTTCAATTGTTTAGAAGAATGCAATCAACGAAAGTGAATTTTTCTTAAAAATTTCTTCGAATTTGAATTTTTCTACAGAAATTTTGTTACAATTGGATTTTTCTAGAAAAATCGATGAATTGCATTTCTCAACAAAATTTATTAAAACTGAATTTGTCTGCAAAAATTCTTTAGATTAAATTTATTTTAGAAAATTTTGCAGAAGAATAGTTTTAAAATATTCCAATTTTAACAAATTTTTTAAAAAAAACTTCGAATTTGCAAATCTAACTTTTCTAGAAAAAAATCGTTGAATTGCAATTCTCTAGACTTTTATTAAAACTGCATTTCTCTACAAAAATTCTTGAAATACATTTTTTGTAGAAAATTGTTGTCTAAGAATTTTTCTAAAATCTTTCAATTTCATAAAATTGTTTAAAAGAATGCAATCGAAACGAAATTTCCTACAAAAATTTAATTTTGAAGAAAGTTTCTAGAAAAATGCAATTTCAACGAAATTTCCTAAAAAAAATGAATTTGGCATAATTTTAAAAAAATTTTGTCGAATTTAAATTTTTCTGCAGAATTTTGTTAGAATTGGATTTTTCTAGAAATATTCAACGATTTCTGTAAAATTTTCTCTACAAACTTCATTAAAACTGCATTTCTCTGCAAAAATTCCTTAGATTAAATTTTTTCCACAAAATTTTGCAGAAGAATTGTTTTAAAATATTTCAATTTTATAAATTTTTTTAGAAAAATACAATCACCGAAATTTTCTACACAAAATTAAATTTTGAAGAAATTTTCTAGAATTTTTTTTTAATTGCATTTCTCTACAAAATTCGTTAAATTTGCATATTTCTAGAAAATTTCTTCAAAATTATATTTTTGTGGAAAAAATTTAGTTTCAAGAAGAAACTAAATTTTTTCTAGCAATTTCCACAAAAATATAATTTTGCAGAAATTTTCTAGAAATATGCAAATTCAACGAAATTTCCTGGAAAAATTAAATTTCGACATAACTTTCTTGAAAAACTTCTACAAAATTTCGTCGAACTTACATATTTGTAGAAAATTGCAGTAATTGTAAAAGTATAATTATAATTACATTTTTCTAAAAAAATCTTGAAATTGAATTTTTCCACAATATGGTACTGAAATCTAATTTTTCAGCAAAATTTCGTTGTAAGTGCATTTTTCTTAAAAATTTCGTCGGAGTTATGTTTTCTACAGAATTTTGTTAAAATTGAATATTTCTGGATAAAATCGTTGAGTTGCATTTCTCTAGAATATTTTATTAAAATAGCATTTCTCTACAAAATTTCTTGAAATTAAATTTTTTTAAAACATTTTATCAAAAAATTATTCAAAAATGTTGCAATTCCGTATATTTTTTTTTCGAAAATGCAATCAACGAAATATTCCACAAAAATATAAATTAGGAAAAAATTTTATATAAATTTCCTAGAAAAATTACATTTTAAAATTGCAATAATTTAAAAAATTATAATAATTATATTTTTCTAAAAAAAAATCTTGAAATTGATTTTTTTTTAGAAAATTTCTTCGAATTTGAATGAAAATTGCAATAATTTAAAAAATTATAATAATTACATTTTTCTAAAAAAAAATCTTGAAATTGATTTTTTTTTAGAAAATTTCTTTGAATTTGAATGAAAATTGCAATAATTTAAAAAATTATAATACATAATTACATTTTTCTAAAAAAAAATCTTGAAATTGATTTTTTTTTTAGAAAATTTCTTCGTGTTTGATTTTCAGAAAATGGTATTGAGATGTTATTTTTCCACAAAATTTCGTTGTAAGTGCATTTTTTGTAAAAATGTCGTCGAAATTGAATTTAAAAAAAATATGTTTAGACAATTTTTTTCAAAATTCATTTCTCTACAAAAAAGCTTGAAATTCATTTTTTCTAGATAATATTGTGGAAGAATTGTACTAAAATATTTCAATTTCATAAAATTGTTTAAAATAATGCAATTGTTTAAAATTATGCAAATTAAATAAAATTTTTTTGGGTCGGAATTTTTAATATTAACTAACCTATAAAATTTATTTTTGTCTAAAAACTTTATAACAATTTATTAAATGGAAAAAAATGGATATTCTCCAAAATTTTATGGGAATTTGAATTTTTAAACAAATTAAGAAAAATGCATTTTTACGTTTTATGAAATTTTTTTTTTGCTCTTGAACGGCTGAAGCGATTTTTATAAAGTTTACGTCGTTTAAAAGAGAACATGGCGGCTATTATTATGGATTTTTTTATAAACTAAAATTGCCAGATTTTAACATTTACAAATGCAGTTTTTAAAAAATTTACAAAATTAATTTTTTTTTGAAATCTATAAAAGCGACCCTTTCAAACGACCTAAATTTTGTAAAAATTTGGTTCAACTGTTCAAGAACAATTACAAATTTCTTCAAAATCCCCATAACATTTTTTCAAAAAAATAGATGATTCGATCGATATCGTATTTTTCCATTTAGCAAATTTTTATAAAGATTTTAGTCAAAAAAAAATAATTTTTTAGGTTAATATTAAAAATTCTGAGCCATTATATGTAATTTTGACGATATTTTCTTGAAAATAAAATTTTGAAGAAATTTTATAGAAATTAAATTTTCAAGGATTATTTTAGAAACAAACAATTTTGATGAAATTTTTTTCAAAATAAAATTTTTTAAAAATTTTCTATGCAAATTTGATGTCTATTAAATTTTTTTTAAAATTTAATTTTGCTAAAGTTTTGCAGTTTTGACGAAATTTTCTAGAAATATTGAATTTTGACGAAATTTTTAAAAATTCTTTTAGAAAAATTTTAATTTGACGATTTTTATAAAAATAACAATTTTTGAGAGAAAAATTCTATACAAATTTGATCTCTTTAAAATTTTTTTTATAATTTAATTTTACTGAAATTTTGCAATTTCCACTAAATTTTAAATTTTTGATGAACTTTGCAAGAAAATATTAAATTTTGCAAGTCTTCCTAGGAAAATAAAATTTCGTCAATTTTGAAGGACATGTTCAATAAAATCCTATTTCGTCAAACTTTTCTATAGCAGGTCCAGCAAAATGTGCGACAAAGTAAAATAAGAAAATAAAGAATTTCAAGCTATTCTGCAATGGATTTACAAATAAATATTTTGATATTTGAATATTTGAAAAACTGTCTTTTATTTTTGCACAAGGATTATTTTACCCTGTGTATTGCACAAATTCCATTAGAATCGATTTTTCATAAGACTTTCTCCAGTAATTTTTAGACAGTTTCAAAAATCAAAATCCCCTTAAAAACTGCTAATTAAAATATTTTAAAAATCTGTGTAAAAATTGCACAAATTCCATTAGAATCGATTTTTCGTAAGACTTTCTCCAGTAATTTTTAGACATTTTCAAAAGTCAAAATCCCCTTAAAAACTGCTAATTAAAATATTTTTAAAATAACATTCTCTTTATACTGTATACTTAATTAGAAACAAATTTCTTAAGTTATTTTATTTCTCGAAATTTTCCCTACGTGTAATTGACTGGATCGCGTAACAATGTTACTGACATCAAAAGCACGTCATTAGATTGAATGCACGACTGAAGTCTGAAATGAAATTGTGTAATACGAATTAATTACAAATCGAATTATAAACAAATCGAATTAATTAAACAAAATTAATTTATGCAAAAAGAAGCTTTATCTGATCTTTAGCTCGATTTCATAGTTAGTGAGAAGTTACAAAACTATAAAAAAAAGTTTCACTAAACATTATATTTTTCTTATAAAATTAGAAAACAGTTTAAATTCTATGGATAATTTTTAATTTATCCACAAATCAATACCTCCATTCTAAACTATGCTAAGTGCAAAAAGGTTTTTTTTCGGGAGAGGCGATTAAAGTTTGATGATTTTTTTTAATTTTTAATTTGAAATCGAATGGCATGTACTGTTTTGTGAATAACTTTTGATTGGGTTTTACGGATAAACACCAAATTTTGACAGAACATAATTTGGAATATTTAGAAATTAAAAATGCAATCTCCCTAGAAAACATGCTAAGTCGACTAAGCATGTTTTAGAATGGATGTATCGAAATGTAGGTTAAAAAAACTTAGTTTGTCAAAAATTTGTTTGATTTTCACATAAAAATAGAAGAAAATCGAGAAAACTAAATTACCTACCATTTTACCATAGTATAATTTCTTAATCCTTTCTATAGTTTCACAAATATATACGAACTTTGTGGAAAATGTTCCTTTATTCATCCATTCACTAGCATTTTTAATGAAAAAAATTTGTAATGGATTCAAATTTAGCAATGTTATGGTTAATTGAACAAAATAAGTCACATCCGAATATAATTGTTGAATATTTTCGGAGAAAAATTAACATTGGTTTTTTAAAAAAAAAAAAACCTGATTTTATAGGTTTTAATGATCGCGTGTCGCTGATCGCACTTAATTGGGCCATTCCAAGAACCGAAGTATTTTGGGAATATGCTTAAAACGATCCAAATTTTTGTAAAAGTTTTGAGTATTGTCAACTTTTTTCGTCTATACAAGCAACCCCGATCAATATGCCGAATATTAGGGCGGTACGACGTTGACTGTCTGTGTTGGCCATGTTTCTTGCGGAGTCTGTCAAATTGTTGTTTATTATTCAGTCACTGATGACAAATCATATGCAAGTTACCCGACTGAGCAACTCCTCCAAGTGATAGACATTTGTAGTCAACTCTGTTCACTGACTGGTTTTTTAAGAGGACCTCAACTTTGCTGGAAAAATCATCACTGATGTGTATTGATCTAGGGTAGACATTTAGTGGTGGTTTTAGTTTTTCTGAAGACGCATGTCTATGCCAATAAGCCTTAATAATCCGATGTCCTTAAAGTCTTTGAATAAACCAATTGCAAAAAAAGTGATAATAAATCGAAATCTTGTAAACCAGAACTTCCCCATCCTTTCAACCATACGGCTCCCATAAACCATGTAAAAAAATCGTCATGCCCTTCCCACTAGATGTTTCATTCTCATTTTTTTTAGAAAGTTCCATTAAATATGAATTTTTTAAAAAAAAAAATATTGAAAATGCTTAATTTGTTTGAAAATTACTTTAAGTTTGCATTTTTCTGGAAAAAATCCTTCAAATTTGTATTTTTCTTAAAAAAATAATGCTGAAATCAAATTCTATGAGTCGTTTAAACTTTAAGCAACGTCACGTCCTTTAAACTTTAAAGGACGTGACTCCTGATCAGTGGCCACTGACTTTATTAAAGGCCAATGAAGGAAATGTTCTGGAAAAATTTAATTTCGAGGAAAATTTTTAGAAATATGCAATTTCAACGAAATTATCAAAAAAAATTAAATTTTTTTAAATTATTTTTCATATAAAATTTCATAAAAAATCCTCATTTCTAGAAAATTTCGAAGAAATTGATTTCTTTGCTGGACAATATCCCGCCATAGAAAAGTTTAACGAAATATAATCTTATTGAAAATTTGAGAAAAATTGCAATATTATTGGAAATTTTAAAGAAATTGCAATTTTATAGAAACATTTGATCCAAATGCACTTTTATAATTATATCCTTCAAAATTGTCCAATTTGTAGTTTTCTAGAAAATCTACTAGAAATTCAAATTTTTTTAAATTTCATCTAAATTACATATTGATTTTTAATTTTAGAAGAAGTTTCATTGCTATAGAAAATTTCAGCAGAATCTAAAAGAAATTCAATTTTTATAAAAAAAAAATTGTCATAATTTGGTATTGTCAAAATTGCATTATTCTAAAAAGAGTCTTGGAATAATTTTTCATATAAAATTTCATAAAAACATTGTCATTGCATTTTTCTAAAAAATTTTGTCAAAATTGATTTTTTGAAAATTTCAGCGATAATAAATCTTTGGAAAATTACGTTTTCTGTAAAAAGTTATATCACATTTCAATTTTTCTAGAAAATGTAGTTGAAATTACAAATTTCTAGAAAATTTCGGCAAAATTACAAATTTCTAGAAAAATTCAATTAAATTGGAAATTTCTAAAAAAAATCGATACAATTGTAAATTTCTAGAAAATTTCGTTAAAATGACGAATTTCTACAAAATTTTGAAGAAAATGCAAATCTGTTTGAAATTTTCTAGAAATTTCCAATTTCATTGAAAAAATTGCAGATTTATTGAAAATTTAGTGGATGTTTAATTTTTATAGAAAACTTTTGTCAAAATTTGTATTTTTAAAAAATGTAGTCAAAATTATTCTAAAAATGTTCTTTAAATAATTTTTCATAAAAAATCGTCATTGCAATTTACACCAAAATTACGTCAAAATCAATTTTTTGAAAATTTTGGCGAAAATAAATTTTTGGAAAATTACGTTTTCTGTAGAGTTATATCACATTTCAATTTTTCTAGAAAATGTAGTTGAAATTGCAAATTTCGGCAAAATTACAAATTTCTAGAAGAATTCAATTCAATTAAATTGGAAATTTCTAAAAAAAATCGATAAAATTGTAAATTTCTAGAAAATTTCGTTAAAATGGCGAATTTCTAGAAAATTTTGAAGAAAATGCAAATCTGTTTGAAATTTTCTAGAAATTTCCAATTTCATTGAAAAAATTGCAGATTTATTGAAAATTTAGTGGATGTTTAATTTTTTATAGAAAACTTTTGTCAAAATTTGTATTTTTAAAAAATGTAGTCAAAATTATTCTAAAAATTTTCTTTAAATAATTTTTCATAAAAAATCGTCATTGCAATTTACACCAAAATTACGACAAAATCAATTTTTTGAAAATTTTGGCGAAAATAAATTTTTGGAAAATTACGTTTTCTGTAGAAAGTTTAATCAAAATTCAGTTTCTTTAGAAAATTTAATTGAAATTGCAAATTTCTAGAAAATTTCGTTTTAATTACAAATTTCTAGAAAATTTCGTTAAAATTAAAAATTTCTAGAAAAATTCAATGAAATTATAAATTTATACAAAATTTCAATGAAATTGGAATTTTTAGAAAATTTCAATAAAATTGCAAATTTCTAGAAACTTTCAATAAAACTGCAAATTTCTAGAAAATTTTGAAAAACAATCAAATTTCTCTGAAATTTTCTAGAAATTTCATTGAAAAATTTCATATTTATTGAAAATTTGGTAGAAGTTTCATTTTAATTTAAAATTGCAGCAAAATCTAATAGAAATCCAAATTTCGTTAAAATCACAAAATTTGCATTTTCTTCAAAATTTTGTAGAAAATTCCAATTTCATTGAAAAACTTGCATTTTTATTGAAAATTTAGTGGAAGTATTATTTTTTTGTTTAAAATTTCAGCAAAATCGAATAGAAATCAAATTTTTGTCAAAATTGTTTTTTTTTAAATTTCTTCAAAATTGCATTATTCAAATATTTTTTTTAAATTATTTTTCATATAAAATTTTATAAAAATTTCGTTGGAATTTGATATTTCTAGAAAATTTGGAAGAATTTCTATTAGATTTTGCTGAAAATTTAATTAAAAATTAAACTTCCACTAAATATTCAATAAATATGCAATTTTTTCTATGAAATTGGAAATTTCTAGATAATTTCAGAGAAATTTGCATTTTCTTCAAATTTTTTTTAGAAATTCCAAATTTTCTAGAACTTTGCAATTTTATTGAAATTTTCTAAAAATTCCAATTTCATTGAAATTTTCTACTCGTATAAATTTATAATTTCATTGAATTTTTCTAGAAATTTTTAATTTTAACGAAAATTACTAGAAATTTGTAATTAAAACGAAATTTTCTAGAAATTTGCAATTTCAGCTAAATTTTCTAAAGAAATTGAATTTTGATTTAACTTTCTACAGAAAACGTAATTTTCCAAAAATTTGTTTTCGCCAAAATTTTTAAACAATTGATTTTGACGAAATTTTGGTTGAAAATGCAATGACGAAATTTATCGAAATTTTCAATTTAATTGCAATTTTCTATAAATTTATAATTTCACTGAATTTTTTTAGAAATTTGTAATTTTAATGAAATTTTCTAGTAATTTGCAATTTCAACTACATTTTCTAGAAAAATTTAACTTTGATATAACTTTCTACAGAAAACGTAATTTTCCAAAAATTTGTTATCGCTGAAATTTTCAAAAAATCAATTTTGACAAAATTCAAAAAATGCAATGAAGAATTTTTTATAAAATTGTATATGAAAAATGATTCAAAGAATTTTTTAGAATAAAACAATTTTGACGAAATTTTTAAAAATTAAATTTTAAAAATACCAATTTTGATAAAATTTTCTCTAAAAATTAGATTTCTATTAGATTTTGCTGAAATTTTCAATAAAAATTTAACTTTCACAAAATTTGCAAGAAATATGCAATTTTTTCAATGAAATATTCAAAAACTTCCACTAAATTTTCAATGAAAATGCAATTTCAAAGATATTTGCATTTTCTTCCAAATTTTCTAGAAATTCGCGATTTTAACGAAATTTTAATTTCTATTAGATTTTGCTGAAATTTTGAATAAAAATGAAACTTCCACTAAATTTTCAATAAATATGCAAGTTTTTTTAATGAAATTAGAAATTTCCACAAAATTTCAGAGAAATTTGCATATTCTTCAAAATTTTCTACAAATTTGCAATTTTAACGAAATTTTCTAGAAATTTACAATTTTATTAAAATTTTCTAGAAATTTGCAATTTCATTGAAATTTTCTAGAAATTTGCAATTTTATTGTAATTTTCTAAAAATTTGTAAGTGTGATCAAAGGGAAAAGTTTTGTGTCTGTGTTTTCTGTTCGCCTGATAGTTGTGATTATTTTAACTATTTCAAAATTTTTTTTATATTAATTAATTAATTATTTATTATGGTTTAATTGTTGTAGAACATCCCTGATGATGCAATTCAAGAAATTACAAATATATAAAAATATTTATTAAACCAAAAACACTAGACCTCGAGCTTGACTATTATTTACATGAATTGGATATTCAATAAAAAAGGTCGAATAAAAACAGAATCTTCATAATTTCCAATTTCATTGAATTTTTCTAGAAATTTTTAATTTAACGAAATTTGCAATTTCAACTAAATTTTCTAAAGAAATTGAATTTTGATTTAGCTTTCTACAGAAAACGTAATTTTTCCAAAAAAAATATTATTATCGCTGCAATTTTTAAAAAATCAATTTTGACAACATTTTGGAAAAAAATTTAATTAAAAAAAATGAATGGATGCAATGCAATTTTATATGAAAAATGATTCAAATATAACTTTTAGAATAATGCAATTTTGACGAAGTTTTTTAAAAATACCAATGTTCTATAAAAATTGGATTTCTATTAGATTTTGCTGAAATTTTCAATAAAAATTTAACTTCCACAAAATTTTCAAGAAATATGCAATTTTTTCAATGAAATTGGAAATTTTAAAATTTGTTCAGAAATTTACAATTTCCATAAATTTCCCTAGAAATTTTATAAAAAGGTTAAGTTTTGATATAATTTTCTACAGAATACTAATTTTCTAAAAATTTATTTTCGACAAAATTTTCAAAAAAATCTTTTTTGACTTAATTTTGGAGAAAAATGTAATGAAGATTTTTTATGAAATTTTATATGAAAAATTATTAAGAAATTTTTTGGAAAAATGAAATTTAAAAAAAAAAAAATTAAATACCAATTTTGATAAATTTTTCTACACAAATTAGATTTCTATTAGATTTTGCTGAAATTTTCAATACAAATTAAGTGGAAGTTTAATTTTTATTGATCTCTAGAAATTCGCAATTTTAACGAAATTTTCTAGATATTTGCAATTTTAACGAAATTTTCTAGAAATCTGCAATTTCATCAACATTTTTTAGAAATTCGCAATTTTAACGAAATCTTCTAGAAATTTGCAATTTCAATTAACTTTCTAGAAGTTTGCAATTTCAACTAAATTTTGTAGAAAAATTGAATTGTGATACAACTTTTTACAGAAAACATAATTTTCCAAAAAATAATTTTGGAGAAAAATATGAAAAATTATTCAATGACATTTTTTAGAATAATGCTATTTCGACAAAATATTTTAAAAATACCAATATTGAAAAATTTTTTTTTATTTTTAAAAATAGAATTTCTTTTAGATTCTGCTGAAATTTTCTATAACAATGATAATTCTACTAAATTTAAAAATCAACATGTAATTTTGATGAAATTTGTAAAAAATATGAATTTCTGTTAGATTTTCTAGAAAAATACAAACTGGACAATTTTGAAGGATATACATAATTATAAAAGTACAAATGGATGATTTTTTTTTTATAAAATTACAATTTCTGTAAAATTTTCAATAGAATTGCAATTTCTATGAATTTTTCAATAAAATTTAAATTTATCTCAAATTTTCAATAAGATCATATTTCGTCGAACTTCTCTATGGCGGGATTTAGCCCAGCAAAATGTGAGACAAAGAAAACAAATTAAATACCATATCTGAAGGGCCATGGGAAAATAAATAAATTTCCAAAGCCAAAATTCCTATAAAAATTACTGCTTAAAATAATTTGAAATATAACATTCACAAAAAATTTTAATACGAGTATATATTTATTAAATGTACTCTCGGCTCCCCTGGAAACTCACTACAGTCATCTGGGGAGCCGTGGCTCCCCCCTTGGGAAGACCTGTTCTACACAGATCGAAGAAAAGTAATAAATTTTTTCTATCTCAGGCTGAGTTTGAAGATGGGTCATATCGACTGCTAAGAAGATTTTTCAAACTTTAACTTAACTCGGTAATTAAGCGAGATATGGATAAAATTCACTTTATTGTTCTTCTTATTTTGAGGCTCTACTCAAATATGTGGTCAGATCGGCGCGGCGCGGCTTCTCCGATATTATAGATTACTCCGTTTGCAGAAACCAAACCAAGTCAGACTCAACAACAATTTTCATTATAGGAACTAACAGGTGGCGCAAAAGTAACCTTTCGATGTTATGTTAGACGCGATTGGCGGTCAGCAGCTAACAGCTGATGCACCGTCTGGACTTTGTACGGAAACATCTTCAAATCTTGTACCAAAATTCGCTGTAGAGACCGTCGACTGATACCCATTTGCGTGGCACGTCGTCTGGTCTATGTCGACGGCGCTTCCATGACATCCTCGGCTACAGCAGCAATATTCTCTGCAGAACGGCTACTCCGGGGTCTGCCACGCCTGGCAGCATCTCGTGTTGTGCCAGTCTCTTCGAGGCGAGCGGCTAAACGTCGCAGTGTTTCACCAGTAGGCGTTGGACGGCCAGGAAATCTGTGCCAAAGTCACCGACCGATTATTGGTCAAATAAATAGTCAGCAATATTCCGCGTTCTGGAGCAGTGTAGCGTAATATTGTTTATTAACGTGTATTTCGTGTGTTTACTACACAAATGTCAAAACAGAACTGACATTATGGGCCAATCGCAAAATTTATAGCATTTTTTGATAGGAGGATTACTTTTGCGCCACCTTGTACGTCCGCTACAGTCATATTTCTCTCAAAGTGTTTAAAATTTTTATTTAATTCTGCAAAATATGGGGGAACGTTCATAAAATTGACTAATTCCAAGCACAAGATTTTAAAATTCTACATAGAACAACCATAAATACTTGCATTAAATTAATTTTGCGGGGCTTTTTTGTCTCAGCCTTAATTATGATACGCAAAAAAGTACGAAACGCCTGAAAAAATGCACAGATCATTTTAAATAATTGATATGCAAAACGCACTCTTTTTTTTTGGACATAAGGAATGCGCGCTGCGGAGATTGTCTCGTGTAAACCATGTGACGCCATAATATTTTGCCATATTCTGACACATTGGCAGGCGGATGGTGGACAGACGGACGTACGAATATATATAGATAGATTAAGTTATTAACAATTCGCAACACGCATTGCCGCCGCAAGTCAATAAAGCCGGCGATTATGTATAAATATTTATTTAAGCATATTTCCTTAAAGAATATGCAAACAATTGTTTAAATTTTAAACAAATTAAATTTGTTGGTATATTTTTTTTTTCTTTTTAGCAATTTTAATTGTTTTCTTTTTGGAGGGGGAGGGGGGCTGGGGTGTGTGTGTGTGAAGTGTGCGTACGAATACCATAATTGCGGCTGGCTTTGGCTCCTTGTCTTTATTTATTTATGTATTTAATTTTTTTTTTCGTTTCGTTCTCCTCTAAAGATGTTTGCTTATTTTAAGCCCCAAAATTTATGGCAATTAAAATGTGCCTTAAATACAAAAACATACATATATTTTTCTCCGATGCATTCCATTCTGTCTGCATTTGGATAAACTCTGCAAATGTGTTTTTAACTTCACCAGAAGTGAAAGAAAATAAATATTATAAACATCGGTCTGGAATAAAGAGTGTGCTACGTACGACGCCATGTTTTCATGTTTTTGGATGTGTGGATCTGGTAGCCGCTACGTCTGTCTGTCCGCCTAACATAATGCAGATTATTGTAAATGTTTTAGATTCTCAATAGCTTATTGGGATAACTGCTGCAGAATGGCAATACATTTGTTTGGAACAACAAAAATTAATTGTATATAAAAGAAAATTATAAAAAGATTTATAATTAAAAAATATATGTAAGATGTGAACATTGATTAGTCAGTCAGTTTACCAGGTGTCCCAAAATTAGCCGACATAAGAAAGAAAATACAAACAATTTGGGATTTTTTTATTTTTCAACATTATGTTTTTTTTAGCTCGAAACAGTTTTACCAGCAATATTTAGTTGCTTCGACACCAATTTTATAAGAAGCTTCTATCTAGCTATCAACAGCAGACTCCTCCCCTTCATTGTAGGTAAATGTTTTTTTTCCGAGACGCCAAATTCAGCCTTTTTATCCGCTCACCTTAGAGAGGAGGGTATACAGGGTGGCTGATATGTAATTCAACAAAGTAAAGCGCTATATTTTTTTAATTTTTTTTTTAAATTTTATTGTTCAAAAGCAAAAAATGTCGGAAATAACATAACATTTTAGAAACAGTTTAGATTTGTTCGAATTGGCCACCTTTGGCACGAATTATGGCCTTCAAACGGCCGACAAAGTCATCACACGCTGCAAGAAAGTGGCTCTGCGGTATTTTGGCCCATTCCCGGCGAAGCGCCGTCTTGAGATGATCGATACTTTGGTATTTTTTAGTGCGAACCTTACTCTCTAAAATGCCCCAGGCGCAAAAGTCCAACGGATTGAGATCCGGAGATCTTGGTGGCCATTGTGCGATAGAAATGAAACGAGGAACCTCCTTTTTAAGCCATTCTTGGTTGACGCGTGCTGAGTACGATGGTGCTGAGTCCTGTTGGAATGTCCATGGTCTGCGGCCGAAATGTTTGTCTGCGCAGGGCTTCATTACTGTCTTTAGGACATTTTCCCGATAATATTCGGCATTTATTTTGACCCCATGGTCGATGAATACGAGCGGGGAGCGACCATCGGCCGTTACGGCGGCCCACACCATTACCATCGGCGGCGCTTGAGTTCTGGTGGCCAATCGAAGGTGTAAATTTTCAGCTGACCTCTTTGCTCAATGCTCAATTTGGAATGGCTTCTCATAGGAGAAAACCAAATTCGGTAACCGCCCACTTTCGTGCAAGCGAAGCAACTCCTTGGCTCTTTCCAGTCTAACTTTTTTTTGTGCATCGGTGAGCTCTTGCACTTTTTGGAACTTCAATGGCTTTAGTCCAAGCTCATTTTTTAATATGTGTTGTATCAGTTCTCGCGATATGTTCAGCTCACGAGCAATTTTTCTACCACTGCGGCGTGGATTTCGATCAAATCTGGCCTTCACTTTTCGGATCATTTCTGGTGTTGTTACCGTTTTTTTTTCGTCGACTTTTTGGACGCGATGCAACACTGCCAGTATCACGGTAACGAGCAATGGTACGAGAAACAAAAGATTTATTCACATTTAAATGCTGGAGGGCTCTAACGATAGCCACTTGTGTTTTTCCCCCCAAATATAAAGCAATCACACTCTCACGCTTGAATTCCATCACGACTAACTTTTTTTTCTGAATGCAATAGATCAAAATGCTTTTGTAAGCTTGTAAACAATAAAATGAACTGTCACTGAAATAAATCTGTCAGCTATCAGACTAGCGGTTTAGAAATGATAGCAACCTGAAGTTGGTTGCAATACATATCAGCCACCCTGTATATCATTTGATACGAGCCAAAAGTGTAACACATCGCAGGAGTGACCTACGACCTAAGTATGTTCGGCGGAAATCCGTTTGGGGTCATTTTAAGTCATTTGAGCAATGTCCGTCCGTCCGTCCATCTGTCTGTCTGTCTATGTGTCTGTCTTCCGGCTGGTGCGCACGATAACTCTCGAAAGGAGTAACCGATTGACTTCAAATTTGGTATGCGGTAATATTTTTTTCTATCTCCGACTAAGTTCGAAGATGGGCCATATTGGTCCACTCCTTCTAGTACCTCTTCCACAAAGGGTTAACTTTTGGTGAAATATTGATTCTTTAATACTTTCTATACTACTTACTCGAATCTTCTGAAATTTCACACATACATAGTATTAGTTTATTAGTCGCTAACACGTCAAGAAAAATGGGCGGAGTGGCCACTCCCTTTTTGGTACCTTCCACACAAATGGACCATTTTACATCAAAATTTAACAACTTATAACTTTAATACCAGGACATACAAATACTTGAAATTTTGCATAGTGTAATGCTTTTATAGTACCTAAAGTCCAGAGAAAATTGGGCGTTATTGGCACTCCCCTTTTGGTACCTCCCACACAAATGGACCTGTTTGTACCAAAAGTTAACACATTTGGACCACACAAATGGACCATTCTGTTCCAAATGTAAACAGCTCTTAACTTTAATACCAGTGCATACGTTGAAGTTATTAAATGCAATTTAAATTGATAATAATTTAATTAAAACAAAGGGACTCAATGTGAGGGGATACATAAGTCGGTTTACCCGACTGAACTTTCTTACTTGTTATTTCGAATTTTTACTTCATCACTTAAACGCTTCAAATAAGTTAGCAAATAAGTCGCCGCATAATAATCAATAAATATTATGCCACGCGCTTACCAAAATCAGATGCTTGATCTTGATTGCATATGGAAATGTCTTCGCTCTCTTTGAACACGATCTTCCATTCCAGTCCACTGCTTTGACTGTTCCTTTGTTTCAGGCATGAAGTGGTGGACCCATGTCTCATCAATGTTTACGAATCGACGCAAAACCTTATCTTTATTGCTGTGAAACATCGCCAAACACTCCATATTGAAACATCTTCACAACGCTGTATTTATTTCATTGTGAGCAAACGCGGCACCCATCTTGCGCACAGCTTTCTCATCTTAAAATTTTCGGTCAATATGCGATGAATATGACTTTTTGAAATGCCTATCGCACACCTTCAGCCGACGATCATTCAATACCATTTTGTGGATTATCTTAACCGTTTCTGTCGTGTTTACCTCAATTGGTCGACCACTACGGTGTTTGTCTTAGCAGCATCTTGACTGCAGATTGCACTGTCTTCGCCTTGTTTGGACACGATCTTCCATTCCAGTCCACTGCTCTGACTGTTCCTTTGTCTCAGGCATTAAGTGACTATGGTGTTGGTCATACGGCCTCGTTTAAACTCTGCCAACCAATATTTGATGGTAACGAAGGAGCAGAGTAGAATCTAGCTTGGTTTTAATATTTGTTGGACTGAAATTATTGAATTAAATAACGGTGGCCAATTTTTATACCCTACACCACACTGTTTGTGCATAACTTTGTGCATTTGTTTGTAACACCCAAAAGGAGAAGAAATAGACCCATCGTTTATTATACCGATCGACTTAGAATCACTTTCTGAGTTGATTTAGCTATGTCCGTCTGTCCGTCTGTCTGTCTGTGCATGTATTCTTGTAATCAAAGTACAGGTCGCAATTATGGTCCGATCTGGACGAAACCTTACACATATCTTTTTTTTTTTGGCCCAAGGACGATCCCTATTGAATTTGGTTAAAATCGGTTCAGATTTAGATATAGCCCCCATATATATGTTAGCCCCGATTTGACATGTAAGCGCTGTAAAAACTTTATTTTATATCCGATCAGTCCGAAATTCGGCAGAAAGAGGTTTCTTATTACATGAAGGAATACTGCCAAATTCGGAGAAAATCGGTTCGGATTTAGATATAGCCCCCATATATATGTTACCCCCGATTTGACATGTAAGCGCTGTAAAAACTGTATTTTATATCCGATCAGTCCGAAATTCGGCAGAAAGAGGTTTCTTATTACATGAAGGAATACTGCCAAATTCGGAGAAAATCGGTTCGGATTTAGATATAGCCCCCATATATATGTTACCCCCGATTTCACATGTAAGCGCTGTAAAAACTGTATTTTATATCCGATCAGTATGAAATTCGTATATTATATTTTCATTTTTACAAATTCACTGAAATTTTAGTTTATTTTTGTTAACTCTAGTAAATTCCTAACCAATGTGGCACCTTGGCGCTTAGTTTTAGGTTACAGTGGGGGCCGGTTTTTCCAGCTCATACATATATACCAATGTAGGCCTCTAGTGATACCACGGGTTCAGATGGCACTCATCTCATAGTAAGAAAATCGGTACAGGAAAGTCTGTCAGACTTCCTAGAAAGACCGACACTAGTATATCCAGACGTCGTTTACTTAATGAGGGATGGTAGCAAAGCAGGTTCTCAATGCCCTTCACTTCTTCCTGCATATACCGTTCTTGAACAACATGTTGAAGATTTATTTATGTCGAGTAATTATATTTATACCCTACACCACACTGTGGTACAGGGTATTATAAATTTGTGCATTTGTTTGTAACACCCAAAAGGAGAAAAAATAGACCCATCGTTTATTATACCGATCGACTTAGAATTACTTTCTGAGTTGATTTAGCTATGTCCGTCTGTCTGTCTGTGCATGTATTCTTGTAATCAAAGTACAGGGCGCAATTATGGTCCGATCCCGACGAAACTTTACACATATGTTTTATTTGGCCCAAGGACGATCCCTATTGAATTTGGTTAAAATCGGTTCAGATTTAGATATAGCCCCCATATATACGTTACCCCCGATTTGAAGTGTAAGCACTGTAAAAATGTTATTTTATATCCGATCAGTATGAAATTCGGCAGAAAGAGGTTTCTTATTTTATGAATGAACACTGTTAAATTTGGAAGAAATCGGTTCAGATTTAGATATAGCCCCCATATAAACGTTACCCCCGATTTGACATGTAAGCGCTGTAAAAATGTTATTTTATATCCGATCAGTGCGAATTTCGGCAAAAAGAGGTTTCCTTCTACATGAAGAAATACTGCCAAATTCGGAAAATCGGTTCAGATTTAGATATAGCCCCATATATATGTTACCCCCGATTCGACATGTAAGCGCTGTAGAGATTGTATTTTATATCCGATCAGTACGAAATTCGACAGAAAGATGTCTTTTTACATGAATGAGTATTCAGGGAAAATTGGTTCAGATTTATATATAACATCCGTACATATGTTCCTCCTGATTTGGTATCAAAGCGCTATAGAAGTTGTACTTTACTTCCGATCATTAAAATTTTCCAGAAATATGTTGCTCAATTTAGAAACGAATATTACTTAATTTAGCGATTATCGGTTCAGAATTAGATAATATGTTCCTACCCATTTACCAATTATTCCAAATTATTATCGCAATGACCCTTATCGCATTATTAGGGAGGTGTAGGGTATTATATAGTCGGCCCCGCCCGACTTTCTGCCTTTCCTTACTGGTTTTTGTTTGTCAAGTTTCAGCAAAAGAACAGCAAACAATCTTTCGGTTGTATTTCCCAAAATACATTTAATTATTCTAAATTTGGGAAATTATTGGGATAACGAAAAAACAATTATTTATTAATATTATTATTAAAATAATAATCTTTGGTCTATTGATACAATTTCTGTTGTCAAGAATAAAACATTGGTTGTCACAACCAAAAATCGATCATATAGCAGTCACGAAAATATTTATATTTTATAAAAAATATATAATATTAAAATATTGTTATGGAAAATAGGTTTAAAAAAATTTAATACGTTTGAAAAAATCTAAAAAAAGTAAGAAAGTACAGTCGGGTAAACCGACTTACGAATCCTCTCACCTTCAGTCCCAAAACATATTCGTTAAATTTATTTACTATCCCCTCACCTTAGAGAGGAGGGTATACATATATCATTTGCTACGAGCCAAAAGTGTAAGTGTTGGCACCTCCCTCACAAATGGACCTTTTTGTACCAAAAGTTAACAGCTTTTAACTTTAATACCAGTGCATACAAATGTTTCAAATTTCGTACAGTGTAATGCTTTTATAGTACCTAGAGTCTAGAGGAAAGTGACGGTTATTGCCACGCCCCTGTTGGTACCTCCCACACAAATGGACCATTTTGTACCAAAAGTTAACAGATTTTAGCATTAACACCAGTGAATATAAATACTTGAAATTTTGTACGGTGTAATGCTTTTATAGCATCTAGAGTCCAGAGAAAAGTGGCCGTTATTGGCACGCCCCTTTTGGTACCTCCCACACAAGTGGACCATTTTGTACCAAATGTAAACAGCTTTTAACTTTAATACCAGTACATACCGGGTGTTTTTTTTACAGCTTTGTTTTTCGAATAGAGATAAAACTGGCATTTTGTGGTCAAATCTGGCAACTCTTATGTCATTTATGTTCAGTTTGGTTTGCCATTTCATCATGAACAGGTTGACAAAAGAACAACGCTTGCAAATCGTGCAAATTTATTTCGAAAATAATGGTTCAGTTCGCGAAGTTTACCGCAAGCTCCGTCCATTTTATGGTCGACATGGATCGTTTTCGCACTACGTTTACTCTATGTGATAATACGCATCCGCAGAGACGTCGAACAGTGCGCACCGAAGAAACAATTGCCGCTGTAGAGCAAAGTGTTGAAGAGGACCCGAATGAATCGATTCGCCACCGTGCACAGCAATTGGAGCTGTGGAGAGCTAATGGAGACCGGTATAGAGCCATGATAACCGACTATTTTGTTCCCGAATTGGATGGCATGAATGTGGATGAGTTGTGGTTCCAACAAGACGGCGCTACATGCCACACAGCGCACGTCACAATCGATTTATTGAAGGAAACATTCGATGAGCGCATAATTTCGCGGAATGGACCTGTCAATTGGCCACCAAGATCGTGTGATTTGACACCATTGGATTATTTTCTTTGGGGATATGTGAAGTCGCTCGTCTACGCCAACAAACCAGAAACGTTAGGGGAATTGGAAGCCAACATTCGTGGCGTTATTGCCGACATACGCTCGAAAAAGTGGTTGAAAATTGGACCTGTAGAATTGGCTTTATTCGAGCAAGCCGCGGCGGCCACATGCCCGAAATCATATTTAAACATTAATGGCATAAAATTATCCTTCCAATAAAGCCAAATTGATGGACCTTAAAACGATTTTTTGTGTTTTATTTCAATTCGAAGTTCTATACCCCTAAAAAAAACACCCAATACTTTAAAGTTATTAAATGCAATTTAAATTAATAATAATTTAATTCAAAAAAAAAATATATATTTACGAATATTTTTTTGGGACTCAAGGTGAGGGGTTTCATAAGTCGGTTTACCCGTCTGAACTTTCTTACTTGTTTTGTGTTTGTTTTAAGAGTAAGGGGATGAGAAGCGTGGACAACTGTTTGGGAGAAATGATTCTCCATAGATTTCCAGTATTTCGTTCTTTGGACTGAAGTATTTAAAGGGTGGTTAAATTTTAAGGGCCGATGTTGATTTTGAATAAAACACAAATTATTTAGGAAATTATTGTCATTTCATTTTATTATGATAATATTGGTATGGTTGAATTATGTATGGTTCAATTATGTATCGGCCGCGACCTCGGCGGCACACCTCCATCCGATGTTCCAAATTTTCGATGACGCTGAGGCATAATTGAGTTTCTATGCCGTCAATGTGCCGAATTATCTCATCCTTTAGCTCTTGATTTGTTGCTGGCTTATCGACGCACACTTTTCTTTCAAATAACCCCAACGAAAGAAGCCCAACGGTGTCAAATCACATGATCTTGGCGGCCAATTGACATCGCCACGACGCACTATGGGAAAATATGATGAAACATGCGCGCATAGGACTATGAAAACAACTTTCAAAAATCAGTTTTTTGCGAATGTTGTTTTATGGTGGATAACATTTAATGAAAATACCTTAAAATTTTATGAAAATATCTCTGAGCGATTCCGAGTTATGACGTTTCAAATTTTGTCTTTTTTACTAATAAATGCAAATAAAATTGCGATGATAAAATGTATATACTAAAATGCTTGTAGAATTATCGTTTCTTGGAGAAATGCGACCGGACTTGTAACATATAATAAGATTATATTCATCTAAATTTTTGCGTATAAAACGTATTTTTAACGTCTTTAAATGAAGAGATATTTCAAAGTAAAAATAATTTTTTTTTTTGTTTTTCAAAAAAATTATCCGCAGTAAATGGAATATAACTTTTTTGGATCACGTGGGATCACTACGATATGACATAGAGAAAAGAGTTTTTTTTTTTTTTTTTTTTAATATTCTTTATTTGCAATCTATTATATAATATTAAGCAAATTGTATGATGGTTTATAAAAATAACAGATGTTACGATTCCTTCTTTGGAATAGTAACTATTAACTTATATATAACTAACAATTAGAATATATAGAGATCAAGTTTATTAGATTAGATTTAATTTAATTTCGAAATGGGAGATCCAGGACATCATATCTCTTCAATCGCCGGACATCATTACTTTCATATAGCAACATTATTGCTAACGGGTTTGTGTGATAACTTAATCTTTGTAGATATTTAACGCTGTATTTGTTGATCTCGGTTTTGACAAATGGGATGTTGAGATCATTGTGAATAGTTTTATTTGAGACGAACCATGGTGCCGATGTGATACTTCGTAGGATTTTCGATTGAATTGTTTGAATTAGTTTAATGTTTGTATTACTGCAGGTTCCCCAAAGATGAATACCGTAGCTCCAAATGGGCTTTAGAATGGACTTGTATAACAAAACTTTATTTTCTAAACTTAACTCTGATTTTGGACCCAGCAACCAGTACATTTTTTTAAATTTTAGATCAATCTGACTTTTCTTAGCTTTTAAGTGATCTTTCCATCGTAATCTTCGATCTAAGTGTAAACCCAAGTATTTTGTCGAATTGCAGTGTGGTATGAGTGACCCGTTTAAATAAACATCAGGGCAGTTCCCTAATCTGAGCGTAAATGTGACATGTGAAGATTTTTGAGGATTAATCATAATATTCCAAGCGATAAGCCATTCGTGTAAAATATCCAGCTGATTTTGAATAACAAGAGAAGCCTCAAACATAGACTCACTTGAATGCAAGAAGGTAGTATCATCTGCGTATGTTGCTACCGTAACTCCATCAATACAAGGCATATCGTACGTGAATATAACTTTTTTGGATCACGTGGGATCACTACGATATGACATAGAGAAGAGAGGTGACTTAGTGGTGAATCCAACGGTACCTAGTTTATCTGCGACTTTTTGCGATTATGTCCGATTTTTGTACTTTAAATATGTGCTTTTTTTACTTTAAATAAAGAAAATATGTGTGGGAGCTACATCTACCTATAAACCGATTTTCCCGAAACATATGGACCTATTTTCATGGTTCAAAAAAATAAATTTTACGAAATTTCGGCAAAATCGGATAATAAATAAGACCGGTACAAGTCCGGTTGCAAGTTTGTAGAGTTCTACGATCAAAATTATCGATCTAATTAATATTATTATGATTATATGTGTAATTTTTATAGTTTACTGCTTCTACAAAAATATAAAAATATAGTTAAACGCTTGTGCAGTTTATGTATATTAGGGTGGACCGATTAGTGTTTTAATTTAACTTTTCTCTTATTAACAGTCGACGACCCATTGTGTAATTGCATTAGTGCAAAACTTTAGCTTTCACAAATATTGCAGACTGCAATTTTATTATTTTTATGTTGTTTTGGTTTCAATTTCAAAAACATTGTCCGGTTTTGTAGACATTTAACGCACATTTCACAAAAATATATTTGAATTTCAATGGCCTATATATTGAAAACGCAGCAACACACAATTAAGTAACTGAAATAGATTTTGAACTAAATTTTGTCAGCTTTAATATAAACTCAAGATAAATGAAGTTGGTACGATATTCTGATTTTCACACTAATTTCCACAAAGTCGCTTTTGTAGCCCCACTGTGCGATACATGGTAACAGTAAAATAAAATCTGGGTACATCAATTTCTTCTCCAAAGAATTCTCTTAAAGATGGTCCAAACCTTTAGTAGGACTTTATCTCTAATGGTATAGTCATGAGATAGAAAATACTGCTATGCGCGCGTATTTACCCCTTTTTTCCCATTGTGCGACGTGAGATAACACGGCCTGTGAATTTGTTGCGCAAAAAAGCCATTGTTTCGTTAGCTGTGTGGCAAGCAGGCTATGAAGCCGACGCGGCGCAAATCGGCGGCGCGCCGCAGCCGGCCAATTTTTTCCAGCCGGCGCCGCCGCCGATTTAAGCGGCTCACATCGGCTGAAACTCAGCCGCCAAACTTTATTTAGTGAGTCAAAATAATTTATTTCATGCAACCTTGAAAATTAAGAAAGTGACTACTAAGTAATACAATAGGGTCAGAATTTTTAATAAAGTTAATTTTTGCGTAAAAATGTATAAAAAGTTTCTAAATGGATCTCGCTATTATTTATTTAAAAAAAACCAAAAATGTGTGGGTTTGAAATTGAAAAATGCGTTTTTGTTTTTTACGGAAATTACAATAGCTCTTGAGCGGCAGAACCAATAAAGTCTACTTCGTATTAAAGAGAACACAACATTCTCCTTCACAAAAAAGAATATGTAGAGATTTATTGAGCCGATTTTCGACATAACATCAACACTTCCATAACTTTTCCTAAATTGTTGTGTTAATTTTAAGTCGCATAAACTTTGGACTTTACATATCCCCACAGGAAAAAGTCTAACGGTGTGATATTACACGATCTTGGTGGCCAATCGACCGGCCCAAAACGTGAAATTATCTGCTCACCGAAGTGTTCTTTTTGAAACCAAATGTCGCCGAGATCACGAGCTTCAATTTCAGGCATCAAATAGTCGTTTATCATGGCACATTGACGGTTACGTTCTAACCGACATCATTTTTGAAGAAATATGGACCGATGATTTCGGTACGTGGGATCGGGAATCGGTCAATGGCAAAAAGATAGCTCTTAACGAGAGCTAAAATATTGCTCATGGGTGTCAAGGTCGTGGGTCGACAGGAAAGTGTTTTTTTTTTTTATTAAAAAAAAAATGGACTTAGCGCAATTGGCGAACGATTATTTTGATAATAAAACTGAATAATTTGTAAACATTGTTCAGGCGTAAGTCTTTCCATGATGAAATGCCAAACAATACTTAACAAAAATAACATGACAGCATGACACGCCTCACACGTGATCTGTCAAAAAAAGCCTATTGAAAAAAGTATCTCTACTTAGATCACCCTTTATATATTTTAAAGCTACATCTTTGCCTCAGAATGACACTCGTGCACCATTGTTTGTTGGAGCTTTATTGGCTCAGCCGATTGTTGAAATTTGATCGGCTCAGCCGCCGCCGCCGATAATTTTGGACGGCTTCATTGCCTGGTGGCAAGTGGCACCGTCCTGTTGAAACCACATATTGACTACATCCATATCTTCAAATTCGGGTCATAAAAAGTTCTCTGACCGGCCTCATTTCGAAGAAGTATGGCCCGATGACGTCGCCAGCCCATAAGCCGCACCAAACAAACTGGGCGAGCATGCACCGGTGTTTTCACATCTCCTACAGATCCGATTTGCTGAAATTTGCGCACAATTCTCCCGATTGTGGATACATTTGGTCGATTATGCTGATCAAAAAAACATCACGAAGTGCACGAAAGGCATTTTGATTTGAACGCCCATTTTCGTAAAAGGCTTAAAAAACTTTAATGCGTTTCTCGATTGTGTATCTTTTCATGGTTCAAATTGAGTTAGTCTGAAATTGAGAAATGTCAAATAAAATGCAGAAAAAAACTTGACGTTTAGGTGTGGTTCACATTCAACATCGGCTCTTACACATTTAAACACCCTTTACTTTCCTAATGACTATAGTCTGGTATTACAAGGTATGAAATTTGGTTGGCTTCTTATTTGCTTTTTTGATTAATTACTGTTGTTACAGCGTAAAATAATTTACGTTGCAGAAATATTAAATTTTTGTATTAACAATCTTTTGAGTTCAGTGTAACCATTAAATTATTACAGCAAATTAAATTGTTATGAGTATTTTTCCACTTAATAGCGCTAAGCGATGTCACATTTCAACACTTCATTTGTGTTTGTGTTATTTCTTTATTGTTTATTTCCCGAATTGTGCCCCTCACACGCGGGAATTCGCAGAATAAAGTTGACCATCCGTTTAGCATATCCACAAACCGGAACTTAAAATAAGGTCTCTATTCTGTTGAGTTTAGCTAAAACAAAATAAAGACCAAATAAACAGCGCCATGGGGCGTGGGGAGTATTGACCGTCAATAATAACGAATGCATCTCCCCCCCCCTCTCTCTCTCTCTCTATCACTCTCTGCAAATAAACAATCGATAAATATTTAAATTTAAAAAGAACAACACTTTGTTGAACTTTGTTTACACCCTTTTGCGCTGAGTGTTGGTTGGCTGCTATTCGTATTGCGGATACAATTGCGTTGCCTTTCTTTCTTTCTATCCTATAAATATTTATAATCCAATAATCAATAAACAGTTTTCAGATTTCAAAATGACTATATTTAATATAAATTTGTGTTCTTACCAAAAGAAATGATCCTAGAATTGTTTGGATTTATTTTTGTGTTAGCAACAAGTCTCTAACAAATTAACAGAGAAATCAATTACAGAATTATTTAATTAGAATTATTAATTGAAAATGAAATATGTATGTATGAAAATGTCTAGAGATTATACTTACTTTACTCGGCAATAAATTATTTTCACACAAATGGTGGTGGGCACATGTCCAGCACTAAATCATATCAGCACCACGGTGCAAGGGTGTGATTTACATCAAAAAACACTCAGAGAAAAATTCTAAATGGAATTGGGAAGAAGGTTTTTTGTGGTACCCTCAACTTACAGGGAGCAGGAAATGCCATTGGCTTTCCTCGCAGACAATACAAATTTTCACACAGAATTGCACGATTCTAGCTCTAGCCATTTGGATTATGTGCTGGTACCATATTTATCCCTTTTTTATACCCTACACCACACTGTGGTACAGGGTATTATGACTTTGTGCATTTGTTTGTAACACCCAAAAGGAGAAGAGATAAGTCCATTGTTTATTATACCAATCGACTTGTAATCACTTTCTGAGTCGATTTAGCTATGTCCGTCTGTCTGTAGATGTATTCTTGTAATCAAAGTACAGGTCGCAATTATGGCCCGATCTTGACGAAACTTTACACATATCTTTTTTTTTTGGGCCAAGGACGATTCCTATTTAATTTGGTTAAAATCGGTTCAGATTTGGATATAGCCCCCATATATATGTTAGCCCCGCTTTGACATGTAAGCGCTGTAAAAACTTTATTTTATATCCGATCAGAATGAAATTCAGCAGAAAGAGTTCTCTTATTATATGAATGAACACTGTTAAATTTGGAAGAAATCGGTTCAGATTTGGATATAGCCCCCATATATATGTTAGCCCCGATTTGACATGTAAGCGCTGTAAAAACTTTATTTTATATCCGATCAGTATGAAATTCAGCAGAAAGAGGTTTCTTATAACATGAAGGAATACTGCCAAATTCGGAGAAAATCGGTTCAGATTTGGATATAGCCCCCATATATATGTTAGCCCCGATTTGACATGTAAGCGCTGTAAAAACTTTATTTTATATCCGATCAGTATGAAATTCAGCAGAAAGAGGTCTCATATTATATGAATGAACACTGTTAAATTTGGAAGAAATCGGTTCAGATTTAGATATAGCCCCCATATATATGGTACCCCCGATTTCACATGTAAGCGCCGTAAAAAATGTATTTTATAACCGATCAGAGTGAAATTCGGCAGAAAGAGGTTTCTTATAACATGAAGGAATACTGCCAAATTCGGAGAAAATCGGTTCAGATTTAGATATAGCCCCCATATATATGGTACACCCGATTTAACATGTAAGCGCTGTACAATCTGTATTTTATATCCGATCAGTAGGAAATTCAGCAGAAAGAGGTCTCATATTATATGAATGAACACTGTTAAATTTGGAAGAAATCGGTTCAGATTTAGATATAGCCCCCATATATACGTTACCCCCGATTTCACATGTAAGCGCCGTAAAAAATTTATTTTATAACCGATCAGTGTGAAATTCGGCAGAAAGAGGTTTCTTATTACATGAAGGAATACTGCCAAATTTGGAGAAAATCGGTTCAGATTTAGATATAGCCCCCATATATATGGTTCCCCCGATTTTACATGTAAGCGCTGTAAAAAGTGTATTTTTAATCCGATCAGTACGAAATTCGACAGAAAGAGGTTTCTTATTACATGAATTAATACTGCCAAATTCGGAGAAAATCGGTTCAGATTTGGATATAGCCCCCATATATATGTTAGCCCCGATTTTACATGTAAGCGCTGTAAAAAGTGTATTTTTAATCCGATCAGTACGAAATTCGACAAAAAGAGGTTTCTTATTACATGAATTAATACTGCCAAATTCGGAGAAAATCGGTTCAGATTTGGATATAGCCCCCATATATATGGCACCCCCGATTTTACATGTAAGCGCTGTAAAAAGTGTATTTTTAATCCGATCAGAACGAAATTCGGCAGAAAAAGGTTTCTTATTACATGAATTAATACTGCCAAATTTGAGGGAATTCGGTTCAGATTTAGATATAGCCCCCAATATATATGTTACCACCGATTTGACATGTAAGCGCTGTAGAGACTGTATTTTATATCCGATCAGTACGCAATTCTACAGAAAGAGGTCTTTTTACATGAATTAGTATTCAGGGAAAATCGGTTCAGATTTATATATAACCTCCATATATATGTTCCTCCTGATTTGGTATCAAAGCGCTTTATCTCTATCCGAATTTAATATTTCCTTACTAATTTTTTTACTAATTATTTTCTGAGTGTACTGTAAATTTAATTGTTATTTGAAACTACGAATGCGCTACAGTTTGATTGTTTTTATACCCTACACCACTCTGTGGTACAGGGTATTATAAGTTTGTTTCACGGCAGATGTTTGTAACACCTGAAAATAACACAGCTAGACCCACCTTAAAGTATACCGATCGACTCAGAATCACTAGCTGAGTCGATTTAACCATGTCTGTCCGTCCGTCCGTCCGTCTGTCCATGTAAAGTTGTTCGACGACTACAGGTCGCAATTTCACTCCGATCGTTCTGAAATTTTGCAGTTTAGAGTATTTCGCAGCTGTTAAGATCGCTATTGAATTTGGTTGAAATCGGTTAAGATTTAGCTATAGCTCCCATATATATGTTTCGTCCGATTTGGCCCTTTAGTCCTATAAAAGCTGTATTTTACATCCAATCGTTTTGAAATTTAGAATAGTAGAGTTTCTTGATCCATGAACCAACATTGCCGAATTTGAAGAAAATCGGTTAAGATTTAGCTATAGCTCCCATATATATATTTCGTCCGATTTTGCCCTTTAGTCCTATAGAAGCTGTATTTTACATCCAATCGTTTTGAAATTTAGAATGGTAGAGTTTCTTGATCCATGAACCAACATTGCCGAATTTGAAGAAAATCGGTTAAGATTTAGCTATAGCTCCCATATATATGTTTCATCCGATTTGGCTCTTTAGATCCAATCGATTTTATACCCTACACCACACTGTGGTACAGGGTATTATTTAAGTATAAAATGTCCCAAAAGTAAATTTATGTAAACAATTTATACATGAATTACAAAATTTATATATCAGAGTTATTCAATATTACGAGAGTGGTGTAGGGTATTATATAGTCGGCACCGTCCGACTTTAGCCTTTCCTTACTGGTTTTTTTATAGAGTACTTATGACTCGCACCTTTTTGTATGAGTCGTATTTTTTCCTCCGTTTTTTCGTTCTATGTAAATTCCATTTGGACTATATAAACAAATAAATATCTTCATCGCCATGTGTATGTTTAATGAAATTTAAATTTCGATTTCAATGGTTGGCGACACTATTTCACATGCAGTTTGTTTTTTTTTTTTTTTTTTGCACATTTAGCCAAAGTGGATTGAAAACAAAAAGCAAAAAAAACAAAAATACAAATAAATAAAAAATCAAAACAAAACCACGTGAAATATGCATGCAATTGGTTTAGTGTAGTCGTCAGTCAGTCAGTCATTGAATGAGTGAGTGAGTAGTGAAATGTAAATAATTAAATATTCAATTCTATAGAGATCATTTTTTTATTATTATTAATATTTGTCATTATGACACCACACTCTTCTAGACATTATTAATAATTGTGGTTTTTGTTTTGCTGGGGGAAAAAAAGTGATAATCACGCATTTCTGGAATTAAAAAATCTTGTCATTTTTTGCGGTTTTGTTGTTGTTATTTTTTTTCTGCTTTTGACACTAATTGGTCATTGAATTATGGCATGTTTTGAAACTCGTATATAGGTCAGAATATTTAATATCGACCTATGTAGTTTATTTTGGCTAAAATGTTTATAAATAGTTACAAATAGGTAAAACAAGTAAGAAAATTTCAGTCGGGTAAACCGACTAAGGTATACCCTCACTTTGTGAGTAATGTAATATTGAATATTACTCGAATTATTCTGTCAATTTGTGTGGGAGGTACCAGAAGGGGTTTATCAAATACACCTTTTTTTCGCTGAACATTAGATACTTTAAATTCATTGCACTGTGCCGACTTATAAGCATTTATGTGCACTGGTATAAACGTTACGAGACATTAAATTGTGGTATGATTTGGGCATTTTGTGTGGGAGGTACAAAAAGGGGCGTGGCAATAACGCCCATTTTTCACAGGGCTATAGGCACTTCAAAAGCGTTACACTGTGCAAAATGTTGTTGCATTTTCGTGCATTGGTACTCATGCTGTGAGCTCTTAACTTTTTGTGCAAAATAGTACCTTTGTGTGGGAGGTACCAAAAGGGGCGTGAATATAACACCCATTTTTCACAGGGCTATAGACACTATAAAAGCATTACACTGTACAAAGTTTCAAGCATTTTTATACACTGTTATACAATGTTATAAGCTGCCAACTTTTGGTGCAAAATGTTACCTTTGTGTGGGAGGTACCAAAAGGGGCGTGAAAATTAAATCCATTTTTCACTGGACTGTAGGTACTATAAAAGCATTACACTGTACAAAATTTCAAGTATTTTTATGCACTGGTATTAATGTTATAAGCTGTTAACTTTTGCTGCAAAATGGTGCATTTGTGTGGGAGGTACCAAAACGGGCGTAGCAACTTGGCCCATTTTTCTCGAGTTGATAGCGACTAATAAACTAATGCTATGTGTGGAATTTCAGAAGATTCGAATAAGTAGTATAGCAGTTATTAAAGATTCAATATTTTACAACATTTTAGCACTTTGTGGGGGAGGTACTAGAAGGAGTGGACCAATATGGCCCATCTTCGAACTTAGCCGGAGATAGAAAAAATATTACCACGTACCAAATTTTAAGTCAATCGGTTACTCCTTTCGAGAGTTATCGTGCGCACCAGCCAGCAGACACACAGACAGACAGACAGACAGACAGACAGACAGACAGACAGACGGACGGACATTGCTCATTCGTCTTAAAATGACCCAAAACGAATATCCGCCGAACATACTTAGGGTCTTAGATCACTCCTTCGATGTGTTACCCTTTTTTTCGTAGCAAATGATATACATATACCCTCGTCACACTAAAGTGAGGGTATAAAAATATCTTCGCTATAATTTTTTTTTTCAAAAATTTTTTTTATTAAATTTTTCTAGACATTTTAATTTTTGAAAAAATAAGAAAAATTGGTACTTTTTTTTAAAGAGGACACAATGCGCCATCTGGTGTAACATTTTTTTTTTAATTTATCGAAAGTTTTTTTTTTTTTGAAAAATCCTTTGTAGAAAAAATTGCTTCCTCCTCAATTTTCTTCAGATATTCACAGAATATTTGTCGCCCTCTCACAAATCCAAAACAGTAAAAACAATTTGGGAAACTCAATATTTGTAAAAGTTATGGACGAAATACCAAGACTAGTCTGACAATTTTCGTCTGTTTTTGCAAAACACTGCACAGTGGTACGAATTCAAAAAAGGGGAAATAATTCGTCCGTTTCTTAACCAAACAACCGATTGCGACCAAACTTGGCATGGTAGATGAAGAGGTGTTAGACAAGTTAAGATTTGTATTTGGGCCCCCTGTGTCAGACAGGGGCGGAGCTAGAGGGCCTCAAAGTTGGCCACATCGGGGGAAGAAAATGTTCAAGCGCGTGTAACTCGTGTTTCTCTTCCGATTTATACGGGCCTGTACTGAAATCACGCGATTTGATATCACGGTGGTTTAGTATTATCGCCGATTTTAAAATCACTCTTGGAGGGTTCGAAAATCGTCCGATTTTAGTATAGTTGCTTTAAATTGATTGTTGTTTACTTTAAACAATAAATCATACCATTTCTGAGCACCAATAATGATTTTAAAATCGATGGTGTTTTGATGTGTTCTACTAACTGGGGTCCACAAATAAACTGTTTACACCTAAGAATTATCTCGTATAGTTAGCGAGATATCTGCAATTGAAAATTTAATTTCGGAACAATATGTTCCGATTTCATCCGTATCAACATGCCTGGATGGGCAATACATAAAATTTCGTATATGACGAAAAAAATTGGTCGATATACCCAATAGTGCAAATAGTTATGACCGCTTGTAGTTATATATATTTATACTTTTTTCTAAAAAAATTGACAAAAATCGATTTTTTTTTTAAATATAACTTTATGAATAAAATGAGACTATTCCGAAGAATATCGATCGGTAATTTAAACCAGTAAGGAAAGGCTAAAGTCGGGCGGTGCCGACTATATAATACCCTACACCACTCTCGTAATATTGAATAACTCTGATATATAAATTTTGTAATTCATGAATAAATTGTTTACATAAATTTACTTTTGGGACATTTTACACTTAAATAATACCCTGTACCACAGTGTGGTGTAGGGTATAAAAGCGATTGGATCTAAAGAGCCAAATCGGACGAAACATATATATGAGAGCTATAGCTAAATCTTAACCGATTTTCTTCAAATTCGGCAACGTTGGTTCATGAATAAAGAAACTCTGCCATTCTAAATTTCAAAACGATTGGATGTAGAATACAGCTTCTTCAGGACTAAAGAGCAAAATCGGACGAAACATATATATGGGAGCTATAGCTAAATCTTAACCGATTTTCTTCAAATTCGGCAATGTTGGTTCATGGATCAAGAAACTCTACCATTCTAAATTTCAAAACGATTGGATGTAAAATACAGCTTCTATACGACTAAAGGGCCAAATCGGACGAAACATATAGCTAAATCTTAACCGATTTTCTTCAAATTCGCCAATGTTGGTTCATGGATCAAGAAACTCTACCATTCTAAATTTCAAAACGATTGGATGTAAAATACGGCTTCTATAGGACTAAAGGGCCAAATCGGACGAAAGATATATATGGGAGCTATATCTAAATCTGAACCGATTTCAACAAAATTCAATAGCGATCTTAACAGCCGCGAAATACTCTAAACTGCAAAATTTCAGAACGATCGGAGTGAAATTGCGACCTTTAGTCGACGAACAACTTTACATGGACAGACGGACGGACGGACGGACATCGTTAAATCGACTCAGCTAGTGATTCTGAGTCGATCGGTATACTTTAAGGTGGGTCTAGCTGTGTTATTTTCAGGTGTTACAAACATCTGCCGTGAAACAAACTTATAATACCCTGTACCACAGTTAGAGTGATCAAAACCGGTTTAAAATAAACCGGCCCACCGGTTTTTTGCTTCCACCGTCCCCGGTTTTTCTCAAAATCATGAATTTCGAACAACCGGTGCAACCGGTTTTTTTCGTTTGTTTCCACCGGTTTTCCGGTTTTTTTATTATCACTAAAATATTAAAAATTATATATTATACTTTATATACAAAATATCACAAATTAAGATAATAATATGAAAGATCTCCTTATATGGCCTAAAAAGACTCGGTAATTAGAATCCGAAGCCATTCACTAATTTCTATACAAATTACAAAAATTTAAAGAAAATAAATGATTCATATGTGCAGAAGTTATGTGAAAAGTAAACGCATTCTCCCACTTCCAAACCGAAACAAAAACAAGTAAGAAAATTTCAATTGGGTAAACCGACTAGTGTATACTCTTATATATTTATATACTCGTATATACCCACCTGCACTAAAGTGTGTATATAAAATATATATGTATAAAGATTTAGTACCTTTATTAAACATTCTATTTAATACCCCGAAATATTAATATTTTCTTGACTGAACTACATAAGGGGAATTGCATGTCAAGTGAGTTAATTTTTAAAAGGGATGTCTTCTGTCGGGATGAAAATTGCACCAAGTAGCCCTATCAGATAGCAGTTATGAGACACAATCCCAACGAGATCGGTTAAGGACTTTCCGAGTTGAGGGTGTCAAATATTGACATTTTTGTCAAACGGTTGTTTTTCCCATCTGAAATGCTAAAATGTTTGGTTGAACGTTAATTTTTTTTTCAGAGGTTTATATTTATTTTGATAGATCAACAGGTCCAATCCCATTAATAGGTCACAAAGCTTTTAAAGGAAATTATCTAAGCTTTCTTTTGAGCAAAAAAATCAAAAATTAAAACAAATAATTTCAAAAAAGTTTAATTTTGCAAAAAAAAAGTAATGAAAATATATTTGCTAATTTTTTTAAAAGGTTGAAGAAAAGACTATCGATGACACTTTTGGAAAATGTTTCTAAATACAATAGCTAATTAGTTATAAGTATGAGATAAAAGGACCGTTTGACTCAAATGACAATATTCATCACAATCCAACTCATAACTACTATCCAACAGGACCAAATTTGGTGCAAGATTCCTGATCAGAAGACATCGCTTTTAAAAATTTAATATTAAAAAATCGCATTTTTTGTTATTAAAAAGGAAAATGTTTTTCAAACGGCAATTTTCATACTGTTTTGTTAGCAGAAAAAACCCGGTTCTACCGGTTTCCCCGGTTTTCTTCGAAGAAAAAAACCATCCACCGGTTTTTTTATAACTTAAATAAACCATCCACCGGTTTTTTATTTTTTCAAAAAAACCGGTTTTTTGATCACTCTAACCACAGTGTGGTGTAGGGTATAAAAATTGTAGCACCAAAAGTGTCGAAGGAGTGACCTAAGACTTTTAGTATGTTCGGCGAAAATCCGTTTTAAGACATTTTAGTAATTTGATGGTTCCAAACTCAACTAACTTATGGGATTTGGTATCTTTTCTGATGAACTTGAGTTATCGATTGCAAACAGACTGCCTGATCACTGCCTTATGGTGATTTCGTTTCTGGACAAAGTGCAGCATTTTTTTTCCCTTTTCATGGGAATTTTTTTAACACATTTTGGAAATTTTAAAATTGGAGATAAGTTAAATTTTTTAGGGACTATACCATGTCGACTATAAATGTGCAAATATTTTCTAGCATTTCACGTTGACGGGTCAAGATTTTTTCCAGAAACGAAATTAGTTATTAGACAGGTAGCAGAATGGCTGAAAATTAATATTCTGACTAAAGCCAGTTTCAATATTTTCTCTGATAGTCAAGCTTCTATAACGAGCCTTGAACATGTTATGCTGAATTAAAAGAACTGTCCTCAACTGTCACAGATCTCTTATCGTTATGTCTGAACAGTTCAATATTATCATTTGGGTGTCGGGACAAAGGGACATACCAGGAAACTGCAAAGCGGATGAACCTGCAAGACTAGGAACAATCGTATACGCCCCAGGGGAAATGGAATATGCGGGCATGCCTCTAGCTATCTGCAAGCTGTTCTTGCAAAATAGTGCCACTATGACAGGTGGTCCCTAGTCAGGAACTGCATACATTCCAGACTTATGTGGCTCTAGCTAAACTCAAAACGCACCAACACCCTGATGTCGTAATCGAGTCGGGGCGTCTTACGAAGATTGTCTGTTATGACGATCCACTGCCTTATTGGACGCCACGCAGAGATATTGAAGTTCTTGCGAAATGACTTTTACATAAGAACACCTTCTGTGTCTGTGTCCGCTCTCTAGTATGCGATATACTACATTACACTGAAAAAAAAAATTGTCATAAAATTAAAGAAATGCTCCAAAGACGTCCTTAGTCTTCAAAATAAGTAAATTTTGTACTTAAAATTAATAAAATTTACTTAAAATTAAGTAAATTACTTAATATTATTGAAATTATCTATATTTTAAGTACAAAATGTACTTATTTTAAAAACTAATGACGGTTTTGGAGCATTTCTTTAATTTTATGACAAGTATTTTTTCAGTGTAGGCTCTAATTTTTTTAGAGAGTAGGCAAACTTGGGCCGTGTTAAAATCCGCAAACTATTGATGTTTTTAAGCAGTCAAATTGGTACAACGGGTGGGGGCTGAGAAAAACCGATGTCTACCCTTGCGTCCCACAGTGGGATGGCTTCATAAATTGTTGTGCAAAAAATATAAGGAGTGATCCAAGATCATTAAAAGTTGTCATATTGACTAAATTAAGAAAAAAAATTTGTTTATTATTCCACATTGATTTTTCCCATCAAAATTTTCCTATCGTAGCAACATTCTTTACATTTAGTACATACGTACATAATGCCAAAAATACATGCCAAGTTTCATCGAAGTCGGACACGCCCCCGGCCCACCGACCATACAATTCAAATCGATTTTCTCATAAAATGTATAAGTTTGTTTCGCTAACTGTGAAAGACTGCGATTTTTTTGCGAAAATTTAAAGAATAGTATCCCGACCTTCATTTCGTTGCAGTCAGTAGACCGAGCTCGACCGAGCTAGCTTCTTTTTAACCAAAGGAAAACTGCATATTTGAAAATATCTATGGATAAATGTAAAAATTATGACCCATATTATAAAAGTAGGGGAAATAAAAAAAATCATTTCTCTGGAGCAAACTCTGCTAGCTAGGTTTCAAAAATTGGAACAAACAATTTTTTTCTCTCAGTTTGTGTGAAGTTTGGCATCTGGCCGTTAACGGTCAGTTAGCATTAACGGAGCTTCCTGAAAACGAGAGTTAGTGTGACAACTATTTGAATTTTATTCCAACCCACTTTTCACCATACCCTCGTAGTTACATTGTTTTTTCTTTAGATATTCTCAACCACCGCAAAATCATTCATATGATGCGTGCGTGCACAGTGTGTTTAATGAAGAAATCACTTCAATTTTTGTTTGCATGATAAATATGAACATATTCAATGGGGTTTCTTCTTTTGTTCTGTAAATACAATATACTTTTTGATACATATATATATTTATTATTATTCTGCGGTTTTACAACACGTTCATTGAATACAAATCATAAATCTGTAAAATGCAATTGAAAGTGATTTTTACAATTGATTCAATTGCACATGTGCATTTTTAGACAAAAACGTTTTCTGTCTGCCACAATTAGGATCGCTTTTGTGAAGAAAAACAAAATTGTAAATTAATTGGTATTGATTTGTCAGCATGGTAATTGGTGTAAATTAAAAAGCGTACACTTGTTAGAGAGCAATTGTCATAATCGGCTAGCATGACGACATGACGACATGTCTGCATGATTGCAGATTTTATTCTTAGACTAAGTGAAAACTGTTGTCTAGAAAAGTTAACGCTCAAATTAAAATCGATACGAGGATAGATAGATCAGTCGGGCTGAGAAAGGCAACTAAACGAAAAGGAACAAGTAAAAAAAATCAGTCTAGTACCTTTTGTGAGAGTATGTGTGTTAAACCGGGTCACCAAAAAAAGTTATCAAATGCAACGCGGATTATTACAGCTGACCTCGAGACAGTTGCAAAAACGTTGTTTTACATTATTCCGAGCCCGCGGAATCGGCCCAAAATCGTTTTTTATCATTACTCTGTTGTGTGTAGCTCGATTGTCACATGTGTTGGTCTCCACGAGTACTAAGGGTTTTCCAATAGGGATGATATGATTTTGAAGTGACGTTTCGACCATTTGTAATATGTCATGATCTGTCATTTGTTTTTCATTGTATTCAGTAGTGTTTACAATTTCATCATGGAGAGATATACGCAAGAACAACGATTACAAATTATTCAGTTTTATTATCAAAATAATCATTCTCCAATTGCAACTTTTCGTGCGCAAAGTCAATTTTATTTCAAATAAAAAAAAACACTTTTCAGTCGACCTCCGAACTTGACACCCATGAGCAATATTTTAGCTCTCGTTAAGAGCTATTTTTTGCCATTGGCCGTTTCCCGATTCGACGTAGTGTTAAGGAGCTAGAGCAAAAATAAACTTTCCGTTCACATTTGAAAATGATGCTGTCTATTTTTTTAAATCAAAAAAAAAAAACATTTTCCAGTCGACCTACGACCTTGACACCCATGAGCAATATTTTAGCTCTCGTTAAGAGCTATCTTTTTTCCATTGACCGATTGTGGCTACGTGCCACACAGCAAAGGAAACAATTGAATTGTTGCGAGAAAAGTTTGGAGATTCTATTAATTCAAGAAATTGTGATATTGAATGGCCTCCTAGAAGTTGTGATTTAACACCATTAGACTATTTCTTGTGGGGTTATTTAAAGTCATTGGTCTTTCGAAATAAACCAGACTCTCTTCAAGCCTTACAAGTCAATATTGAACGTGCCATTCATGACATACGACTTGATTTAGTGGAAAAGGTGCTCGAAAATTGGGTTCATCGAATTCGTTCCTGCAGAAGAAGTCGTGGAGGCCATTTGAATGACGTTTTATTTAGAACCTAATTATATCGATTGTACTTCACATTAAATAAAAACTTTTGAATTTCCTTAACAATAGGTGTTTTTCAAAGAAATCATATCACTCTTATTGGAAAACCCTATACTTTGCTTCAAAGGATAGGAGAAACCGATTGATTTCAAATTGCGATTTTTTTCTCCATTTTTTATGGTTTCCGTGTTTATACTCCAAAAAATATGATCCAAATACTTCATGGAAGGTACCCTCCAGGAAAATTTGAATTAAAAAAAAATTAAAATAACTCGACCATAAATTTTTTGTTATGTGACGCACTAATATATGCAAAAATATTCGACAAATTTTAATGTCGTCCCTTTCTAACAAGTTCATCGGGATATCGCTATGTCTAGGAACGCATTTGAGGTATATGTTAAACTACTTAGACATCTCGTTAAGAGATCTGCGGCAGTCGAGGGCTGTTTGTGTATTTAGGGTCGTAGCCTCCAGAGATGTAATGTTAGTCTAACTGTCCGTGTAAATTACGACGACATATCGCTCACTCACTTCAAGAGTGACATAACTCAAAATTGAAAATTGCCCAGATGTGTAATTTTAAGTCCGTATAAAAAGATAAATAACATGAAATAAGATGTTAAAAAATGCATAAATAATCCGAAATATGGTTGTTTACTAATAGACCAAATTTCGCTGAGATTAATTTATGGACATTTGCAAAATTCGCATTTTTGTAAGGCAACCTAATAAATTTTAAATTTTGAGTTATGTCACTCTTGAAATGAGCGAGCGATATGGCGACTTCCCTTATTGGCATTATTTCGGCTCGATAGACACTGCAGGTAGCCTGCAAGATACATCAAGTCTAAGCTCCATACAATCTGAAGCCAAACCTCTCATTAAGCTTCGAACCATCTGTACAGAATTGATGATGCTTCCTATTTCCAGATATTCTGCCACGACATTCCTCTCTGGCAGGTATCTTAGTGATAAAGATCTTCTCGAAGGTGTACACCCTTGGTCCATAGACTATAGTTCACTCGGTCGGTTACCATTGACCTACAATATAATATAATCTGGCTGCAACTTCTCTAGCCACAATGCCAATTGCAGTAGACGGGGTAAGACTTGTAAAGATTCTGTCGATGTTGTCCCAAAAGCTCCGCTGATGCTCAGGCAGGAAGTTTTATTAATTCCGTATAATAGTATTTGGCGAACTACTGCCAAGTAGATTTAGGTTTAAGTCCCATGGGCTGAAATGCCCCACATCGAAATCAATCTGTTTGATATACAAAGTTATCGATAGTATGAATATCGGTACCGGAAAGATCTGTTAGATTGCCCATAAAGGCCGATCCCAGTATCTCCTGACGTCGTTTACGCAACCACTTCTTCCTCATTTCCAAAGCTTCTGCAGAAGTCATTGTAGTTAATACCTCAACTTCTGGCGTTTTCGCCGATTAGGCAGTGTGCCGTCAGAACTGATACTAACGTGGACAATATGTTTCTCTGTAGTGCGAGGAGAGTTCTTGCAGGGCCGATTCTGTAGACTTACCTTTGTTGTAAGCATTTTTGTTACCCGACAAAAGTTTTATATCAGGCTTGCTCTAATGAAATAATCGAAGAGTCTTTCTAGACCTTTCAATAGAAACGAGGAAAGACTAATTGGTCTTAAGTCCTTTGGCCTGTGTGTGATATCGTTGGCAGTCGCAAACAACACATTTTGAAAAATTTTTCTTTATTTCTCAACATAATCACCTATAGCTCAATACACGTTTTCCAGCGATTTTCCTGTATACCGTAAGAATTGTCTAGCTCCTGAATGAAAAGCCATTTTTCAAGTTTGGAAACAACAAATAAACCGATGAAGCTAAATCTGACGAACTTTAATTCATTGATTTTGGCCATCGCAATAGTGAATGTGTGAACTGGTGCAATGTCTTGATTGTGAGCAAACGCAGCACCTATCTTGCGCAAAGTTTTCTCATCATCAAATTTTCCGTCAATATGCGATGTATATAACTTTTTGAAATGCCAATGACTTCAGCTAGCTCAGAAACTCTAAACCTATGGTTCTGGCATGGACACCTCAATTGATTGACCACTCCGGTGTTCGTCTTGGCAGTTCATACGGCCCCGTTTAAACTTTGTCACCCAAAATTTTATAGTTGGAAAGGCAGAAGCAGACTCCCCCAAATTAGAATCTAGCTCAGTTTAAATATTGGTTGGACTGAGACCTTTCAAATAAAAGAATAGTTACATTTCATATCGGTGACAAATGTTTCCCATGTTCACAAATTCTATGAGATCGTTTACTTTCGAGTGCTCAAAAAAACTGATCAACGTGGCGCCTTGAAGCTTAAAAAATATTTATTTATTTTATTTATATGAATTACAATACAAAGTAAATTTATATTCTAATTTTACGGTCCAGGGAAGCCGGGTTACAAAGACCATGTGGCTAGACAGACCAGAGTGTCTGGTGGGAATCTAACCCACGACCCCTAAACTCATAGGCGAGTACGCTACCAAATCACCTACTGGGTTGCTCACTTTAAAAATATATGTTCTACAAAGTTGCCACCTTTCACGAAAGTATTTTTTTAAACTACTACCGTCATCTATATGTCAGTTTGGCTAATTTTAGGGCCGCCCTCGTAACACTTTGGTCTCCCTCCATCGATTGGCTATACTTTAGTCGGTTTCCTCGACTGAAACTTTTTTACTTGTTTTATGTTATTTTCCACTTTCTTTTGTTTGTTTTAATTTTAATTTTATTTCCCTGCTTGAGCATTCATCTTTATTTCTCAATAAGGTATTATGTATGTGAGACCTTGAGATTTATGTCTTACCTCTTAATCAACCGCTCTGCTATAGAGTGCTGTAGGTCAGTGCTCGCTAAGAGTGGTGGAACAAAGAAATTTCTGTAAAATACAATAAAGAAATACATATGTTCAAATTCCTGGAACGAAATGGAGTATTATGACGACTCGTTGTCTTCATTTCTTTTTTCCCCCCCAGCATTGTTAGTCTTTATTTCCAGACTTAAAGGCTTCGTCCATGTTCTGCATTGCATTGCTGTTTATAATCGTTGGGCGGCATACTCGTATCTATCGCTGAATATCGCCCTCGATAAGATAAGAACGAACACACCTTAACTCTAGATAGAGATATTTATCTACCTTTGTCTGCAATTAGGTGCTTTGCTCGCCGCCGCAGATTCAGTGATGAATATGCTCGTGCCTTGTATTTAAAGACAATTGCAAAAACAAAACGACAGTGGAAAAAAATCAAACTGTCCAAACAGAAATATGAGTGTCGGTTGTTTTGTTTGGTTTTTTTCTGTGTAAAAAAAGGGAAATAATAACCATATAAGCAATTTTGTGTTTTCTTTTCCCCTTTCTTGTTGTTATTGTTGAACACTTTTCATAATTACGAGGGTCTACTGTTCGGTGTGTGGGGTAATATTAAAGTGAGGGAATTTGAATGATTGTTTTATTTATTTATTTGTATGAATTACAATACAAAGTAAATTTATATTTTAATTTTAAGGTTCCGGGAAATGCCGGGTTACAAAAACCATATGGCTAAATGTTTGCAGCGACAGACCAGAGCCTCTGGTGGGAATCGAACCCACGACCCCCAAACTCATAGGCGAGTACGCTACCAACTTGCCTACTGGGGCGCTCTCTATGATTATTTTTTCCGCCAATTTGTACATATTTATAAATGTAATCAATTAAAGTTTTAATTGATTAAAAACCTGACAGGACCAAGCCAAATGAAAATATAGGATGATCCGGTTAGACCTATTTTAATCTTAAACAAGTAAGGAAATTGCTGTTTTACTCTTTTGACCAGCAGCAACTGATATATACCATGGCGACCCCCAAAATTGGCCGACCTAACAGAGAAAACAGATCACTTTTTCCAGCGATTTTCAATAGCTTCGATATATTCTGTTTATAGTAAGAGCGGTCTAGCTCTTACTGAAAAAAGCCATCAACCACAACCTCTACCACTTTCTTCGTTTCCGGCAAAGCTTTTTCCGCCGAGCCATTTTTTCGTGTTTGGAAACAAAAAATAATCCGAGGCTAAATCTGGAGAATAAGATGAGTGCTGAAGCAATTCCAACTTTAATTCATTGCTTGTGGCCATCGCAATAACGGATGTGTGAACAGGTGCATTGTCTTGATTGTGAGTAAGCGCGGCACCCATCTTGCGCACAGCTATTTCATCATCATATTTTCCGTCAATATGCTATGTATAGCACGTTTTGAAATGCCTAGGACTTCAGCTATGGTCGTATCCCAGGACAGAGGAGATTCGTTAACTTATAAACAGACGATTCCAAACTCGATAACCAAGTGGGCTTTAGCGTCTTTTCTGAGGAAAGACTGCCTGATCACTGTAGTGTTTACCAGGCAGAATTCTGATCTTTTAAAAAGGTAGCGCAATATTTGAAAATTAATATGCTGAACAAAGTCGGTATAAATATTTTCTCTGCTAGCACAGTGCAACAACCAAAATGGGAATGGGATGAAACCAATTGCAAATGAAAGTTGACATTATCCATAACAAAACCTTCAAGGGTTTTTTACAGTTCAGTGCTAGATCTCGACAAGAAATAGCACCATTTGTATGTCAGCGCCATCTAGCGTGAGTTGTAGGTAATAAACGAATTCCTCGACCCCAAAAACAGTACATTCCACAACTTTCCATGATAATAAAAATAAATAAGCATTATTTTATCAAATTTTCAATGATCTTCTTCAAATGAGTGTAAAAAAAAATCTCGCACTGACCTGAAAAAAAACATTGAAGGTTTTGTTATGGATAATGTAAACTTTCATTTGCAATTGGTCTCATCCCATTCTAATTCGGAAAGTTCGATTTTGTATCACAGTGTAGTCAGGCTACTATCAAGTCCCTGTAAACTATATTCCTGAATTAAAAAACTGTCCGCGACTGTCGAAGATCTCTGGACAAGATAGCTAAACAACTCAATATTGTGCCGAGCCACAGGGACATACCAGGGAACTGCAAGGCAGATGAACTTGCCAGACTAGGAACTACCTTACACGTTCCCTCGTAGCTGGGATATGTGGTCATGCCTTTAGCGACCTGCAAGCTCTTCTTGAGAGGTAGTGCACTTACGGCAACGAATAAAATGTAGTCACTAGTCGGGAACTGCATACATTCCACGGTGATGTGGCCCGGCCTGGACTCAAAACGCACCAAAACACTGTTGTCGTTGTCGAGAACCGACGTCTCACTTATGGTGTCTGTCATGACAGGTCACTGTGTTATTGGACGGCACGCAGAGAGATTAAAGGTCTTGCATAATGCCTTTTGCAAAAGCTGTGGAAACGAAGAGAAGGATGAATCAATAGAACACCTTCTGCGTCTGTGTCCCGCTCTTTCTAAATGACGGCATAGTATGCCGGGCATACAACCTTGGGATCTTATTTCTTTCAGTAGTTGGCTAACTTGGCTGATGCTGGAATCCACCAACTTTTGAGCTTTTTAAAGCAGTCAACTTGGTTTAACGGGAGATCCTAGGGATATCTTATGTTTTCCCTTACATCCTATGGTAACACAATGAACTGTATAGTTTAAGTGAATCTGATGTACAGGCTGTCACTCTTAATCTAACCTAACCTATGACTTCGGCTAGCATGAAGTCGAACCTTCAACCGAGGTCATCCAATACCATTTTGTGCATTTTTTTAACCATTTCAGTCGCGGAAACCCAATATATATTGGAAACCAAGGAGTAGACTCCCCCAAAGTAGAATCTAGCTCGGTTTTAATAATGGTTGAACTGAGACCTTTCAAATGAAGGGATTGTATCGGTAACCACTTTATTTCATGTTTACAAATTCATTAAGAACGTTTGCTTTTGAGTGCTAAAAAAAACTAAACAACGTGGCGCATTGAAAAGCATATGTTTCAGAAGGTTGCCACTTTTCACGAAAGTAATTTGTTATACCCTCCACCATATGAATAGGGGGTATATTCATTTTGTCACTCAGTTTTTAACACCTCTAAGTATTGTTCTCAGACCCCATAAAGTATATATCGCTCACTTACTTCAAGAGTGACATAACTCAAAATTGAAAATTGTCAAGATGTGTAACTTTAAGTCCATATAAAAAGATAAGTAACCTGAAATAAGATATTTAAAAACGCTGGGATAATCCGAAATATGGTTGTTTACTTATAAACGCTGAGATTAATTTATGGATATTTGCCAAATTCGCATTTCTGTAAGGCAACCTCAAAAATTTTTAATTTTGAGTTATGTCACTCTTGAAGTAAGAGAGCGATATATTCTTAATCGTCGTAGAATTCTAAAACGATTTAGCCATGTCGGTCTGTCCGTCCGTCCGTCCGTCTGTTGTAATCATGCTACAGTCCGTAATAACAGAGCTAGGTTCATCAAATTTAGTAGAAATATTTCTTATTGTTGCAGGTTGTTTGGGATTGCAAATGGGCCATATCGGTCAATGTTTTGATATAGCTCCCCTATAGATGTCGCTCCAAAATATGGTTTTTGGGCCATAGATACCATATTTATAAAGATATTTAGCTGAAACTTTGCAGTTTGTATCCTATCGTGGCAAGAATTCATCACAGCAAAAATTTCACAAATATGTTTTTTTTATAGTCGCCCTATAGAGGTCGCTCCAAAATATCCGAATTTATGCCATAAATAACGCATTTTCTAAGCATTTTAACTGAATCTTTGCAGTTTGTATTTAATTAAAAAGAATTCATAGCAGTACAAATTTTTGTGAATCAGTTCATACTTTGTTATAGTCCACCTATAGATGTCGCTCCCAAAAAGGCTTATTTATGTCATAAACACCACATTTTCTAAGAAATTTAACTGAAACTTTGCAGTTTGTTTTCTATTTTGGCCAGAATTCATTTAAAAAAAATTGATACACCTCAAATTTTATTTTGTTGTAGTCCCCGTGTAGATATAGCTCTCAAAAATCCCATTTTACGTCATAAATACCACATTTTTCAGGTGAAGAGTTTGGCTAAAGAATTCGCGGCCTAAAATTTGGCTAAGAATTGCAGCGTTCTTTTTTTTTAATAATTTACATAAACAAAAACATGATTTTCTCATATCCAAAGATTTTTCCAGTAATAAAATTGAATGCAATCCATGGTGGAGGGTATATAAGATTCGGCATGGCCGAACTTAACGCTTTTACTTGTTTTTAACTAATACCGCCATCTATATGTCATGTCGGCTAATTTTGGGACCGCCCTCGTTCACAAAAGTTAGGGTATACAAACAAAATGTTGTTGAAATTCTTTTGATTCTACCGAAAGGGCTATAATTTCTACATTTATCCATAGATTTTTTTCAAATAGGCATTGTTAGGATCGTAGCTTTCAAAAATTGGAACAAACATTTTTTTGCGATTTTTTTATTTTTTATCGTTTCTTCTTGCCGTCAAAAAACGATTTAAGAAAAATCAATTTTTTTCTAATTGTTTTACTGACAGTTACTAAACTTCTGTTTCTACGCGAAAGTGATACATATTTTCAACAATTGTAATCCTCATAAAGAAAATTAAGCTATAAAAGATGTTTTTAATATTATTTCGTGTTTGGGACACAATATTACATTAGAAAACGCTATGCGCAGCCCTTTGACAAAAATTTTGTAACTGGTGTTATTAGAGAATCACATTTTATCTAATTTGAACCCTTTGTGAGTGAGGTACTAGAAGGAGTGCACCAATACGACCCATCTTCGAACTTAGCTTGAGATAGAAAAAACTATTACCGGACAGACAGACGGACGGACATTGCTCAAATGACTTAAAATGTCCTAAAACGGATTTTCGCCGAGCATAATTAGGCTATTAGTTCTCTCCTTCGATGTGTTACACTTTTGGCCTGTAGGGATGATATGATTTTGAAGTGACGTTTTGACCATTTGTAATATGTCATGATCTGTCATGTGTTTTTCATTGTATTCAGTAGTGTTTACAATTACATCATGGAGAGATATACGCTAGGACAACGTTTACAAATTATTCAGTTTTATTATCAAAATAATCATTCTCCAATTGCAACTTTTCGGGCGCTAAGTCCACTTTTTTTAAATAAAAAAAAAAACTTTCCAGTCGACCTACGATCTTGACACCCATGAGCAATATTTTATCTCTCGCTATGAGCTACCTTTTTACCATTGACTGATTCCCGATCTGACGTACCGTTAAGGAGCTAGGAGCTAGTGCAAAAATAAACTTTCCATTCACATTTGAAAATTATGCCAAGTCCATTTTTTTAAAATCCAAAAAAAAAACTTTCCATCGACCTACGACCTTGACACCCATGAGCAATATTTTAGCTCTCGTTAGGAGCTACCTTTTTGCCATTGACCGATTGTGGCTACGTGCCACACAGCAAATGAAACAATTGAATTGTTGCGAGAAAAGTTCGGAGATTCGATTATTTCAAGAAATTGTGATATTGAATGGCCTCCAAGAAGTTGTGATTTAACACCATTAGACTATTTCTTGTGGGTTTATTTGAAGTCATTGGTCTTTGAAATAAACCAGACTCTCTTCAAGTTTTACAATTCAATATTAAACGTGCCATTCATGACATTCGACTTCGACTTTGTGGAAAAGTGCTCGAAAATTAGGTTCATCGAATTCGTTCCTGCAGAAGAAGTCGTGGAGGCCATTTGATTGACGTTTTATTTAGAACTTAATTGTATCGATTGTACTTCACATTAAATAAAAAACTTTTGAATTTCCTTAACAATAAGTGTTTTTTTTTTCAAAGAAATCATATCACTCTTATTGGGAAACCCTGTATATCCCCCCCTCAAAACCTTTTTGAATATGTGTCAAGTGCACTTTTTTCACCCTGATAAAAGATTTCGATTCCTATATTATCCATTACCCATCCCCCTTCAGCCACATTCTCAGGTAATAACCTTTACCGATAGAAACGACCCTCGTATTATATTTCCACTATTCATTGTAAATATTTTGTTTTTGATAGCGAAAATATTGTTGTGCTGTGTGTGTGTTTTTTTTTTTCGAACGACTAAAGAAAAGTCATATTTCTAGCAGAACGCGCCGCACATTTATTATTTGTTTTCGAAACCAAATGGATTTTATTCGCTTTGCGGCACTAAAACAATCAACAACAATCATTTCCATTTCGCGTGTTTTCAGTTCGAAGTGAATAATACTAATTGTCACCTTTGAGTTGGGGAAAGTTTTGCAATTTGTAACCAAATTTATTTAACTCTTTCAAAACAGTACAAAATTCTTTTGGATAAAAAACAAACAAAATGTTTTAAAAATCATTAAGTTGCGGATTTGTGTAACGGAAAAGAAACATTTGAATTATAGAAAAACTAAAACGGCAAAAGATTAAAACACTCCCAAACAATGTCAAAAATTGTTAAATTATTCAAAAATAAAAAAGACAAACCGCCAAAGGCGGAGATCATCGCAGAACCCAAAGAACCGGAACCAACGCCAACGACGAAATGTGGCAAACCCTTAGTATTGGATAACACACGATGGGAGGCAAGTACTATTCATTTGTAAAAGTTATTAAAAAGAATTAAAATTAAAAAAAAAAATAACCTGTTTAAAAAAGCAAAAAATATTCATTTTAACCAAATAAAATTAATTACAATGTAATGAGAGTTCAAAATTTTTAAATAATAATATGTATTTTTAAATAATTTTTTTTTGAAGAAAAGTAAATTTTTTTTTACTAATATTACTCTTCTTTCCAAAAAGATTTAAAAACTAATAAGTTGTTTATAATAATTTGTTTAGATACTGAATTCATTTCCTATTCATAATTCTATGAAAAATCAAGTGAATTATAAAGTAATCGTATTCGTAAGACAATTTTCAAAAAAATAATAAAAGATTGATTTATAGTAAACTTGTTAGATCATAAAATTTTTAATATTTACTGAACCCAGTATTTAAATTTAATATATATATTTTTAGAAAATATAAAATATTTATATTTAATTTTAATATTTGTATTTTATTAAAAAAATCTTTAAATACAATTTAATAAAACCTTTAATTTGTTATAATAAATATGATTTTTTAATAAATAATGTGTATAAGATATTGTTAATGAATATTAAATATAAATTCAGAATTCAATTGTGTCAAATAACAAGTTTACTACAGGGTTTTCCAATAAGAGTGATATGATTTCTTTGAAAAAAAACACACTTATTCAAAAGTTTTTTATTTCATGTGAAGTACAGTCGATACAATTAAATTCTAACAGCCTGTTTCTGTAACTTAAAATTTTGCTTTCGTTCGCTTGCCAGACGACAAACAGCTGATTTGGGTTTCACTAACTACCATCACAACGGCAAGTCGCACGATAATGAACTCGCACGAAAACGTAATCATTTCAGTGTAAATTTTGGTTTCTCGATCTCTCTTTGCTGTCATCTGGGCGAACACAAATGTCAGATCGAGTCACTTTATTTTATTTGTCGACTAATAGGAACAATGACAATAAAAACGTTATTAAAAGCAAAAAATAAGTAGATATAAATATAATTATGGTAAAAACAATTAAATAATAATAAAATTGTATACATATGTTTACATTTTTAAGCATAAAGAAGTCAACATTGGCAGCTCGCTAAGATGGAAAAATTCATCAGTGCACAATGAGAGAGACATGAGAGAGAGAGAAAGAAATGAGAGTGTTGGATAAGCTCAACTGAACCACCCAGGGTTGATTTTTGGCCACCACTAGTGTAAAGGATACAGAGTTGTATTTTCTAAGGTCGACCATACAAAAATATGTGCTTTTTTAGAGCGGAAGTTGTGAAATTATTGACCTGGCAATTACATTATTTGCCAAAAGCCAGGCGAACGAACCTTAGAGAAACCAAATTCTAGACGAAAGTGAGTGTTTGGTTTTCGTTCGCAGAGACTTTCGTTAGAAATACAGAAACAGGCCGTAAATAAAACGTCATTCAAATGGCCTCCACGACTTGTACTGCAGGAACGAATTCGATGAACCCAATTTTCGAGCAATTTTTCCACTAAATCAAGTCGTATGTCAGGAATGTCACGTTCAATATTGACTTCTAAAGCTGGAAGAGAGTCTGGTTTATTTCGAAAGACCAATGACTTCAAATAACCCCACAAGCAATAGTCTAATGGTGTTAAATCACAACTTCTTGGAGGCCATTCAATATCACAATTTCTTGAAATAATCGAATCTCCAAATTTTTCTCGCAACAATTCAATTGTTTCATTTGCTGTGCGGCAAAAATGGACTTAGCACCATTTTCAAATGTGAACGGAAAGTTTATTTTTGCTCTAGCTCCTTAACGGTACGTCGGATCAAGGTCGTAGGTCGACTGGAAAGTGTTTTTTTTTTGATTTAAAACAAAAATGGACTTAGCACCATTTTCAAATGTGAACGGAAAGTTTATTTTTGCTCTAGCTCCTTAACGGTACGTCGGGTCGGGAATCGGTCAATGGCAAAAAGATAGCTCTTAACGAGAGCTAAAATATTGCTCTTGGGTGTCAAGGTCGTAGGTCGACTGGAAAGTGTTTTTTTTTTTGGATTTAAAAAATTATATTTGCTCTAGCTCCTTAACGATACGTCGGATCGGAAATCGGTCAATGGCAAAAAGATAGCTCTTAACGAGAGTTAAAAAAAGGTCATGGGTGACAGGGTCATAGGTCGACAGGAAAGTGTTTTTTTTTTTTTATTTTAGCGCACGAAAAGTTGCAATTGAAGAACGATTATTTTGATAATAAAACTGAATAATTTGTAAACGCTTTTCTTGCGTATATCTCCATGATTAAATTGTAAACACTACTGAATGCAATGAAAAACAAATGACAGATCATGACATATGGGCGAAACGTCACTACAAAATCGTATCATCCCTATTGGAAAACCCGTTATTAACCAATTACACTCGTAATGCAATATTCAAAAGAATTTTTTAAAGAAAACTTAAAATTTTTTATAAATAAAGCACTTCTTCAAAAAAAAAATATATTTAAAAAGGAATACAAATTGTTAATAAGTATTCAACTTAAATACAGGACGGAATGAATTTGGGCCCCAGGAAAATACACCCCACTATTTTTATCAATATGGGCCCCAAAAAATAACATATCAAACAACAACAATTTTATTTGGGGCTTAATTTCATTTTTTGACTGCTTTTTGGGGTTTACTTTCATATCTTGTCTGCTTTTTGGGGCTTATTTTCATCTATTAATTTAGAAACAGGAGAGGCTACGCATAAAAAGATTTGCTCCACGTTGCCAACTTTGGATCCTGTCCATAGGAGAAAGTCTTAAACAAAGGCCGAAGGCCGCAGGCCGTAGGCCGACCGCTCAGGAATAGATTTATAATTAGAAAATATGTTTGTATACGTGTATTAATGCGTACTCCCCAAATTTAGGAAGAGAAAATTTCTTAGTTTTTTTGGGGTTTATTGTCATTTCATGCTGTTTTCTCGATTGGGGTGTAATTTCCTAAATCAGTTTTTGTAACGAAAATAGGCCCCAAATTTGGGGCGCACTTTCATTTTCAATTTGGGGTGCATTTTCTTGGGGTCCAACTTCCGGCCGCCTTAAATACAGAGTTCATTGACTATTGACAATGTTTGTAATATGCACGAGTATACCAATTGAAATATAAATTGAAAACGCAATGTTCTTCATTGACGCATTAAAATAAAATAATTAATTTTATCATTTAAAATAAAGTCCAACAAGTAAAAGCGTTAAGTTCGGCCATACCGAATCTTATATACCCTCCACCATGGATTGCATTCTATTTTATTATTTGGAAATATCTTTGGACATGAGCAAATCATGTTTTTGTTTATGTAAATTATTAAAAAAAAAGGAACGCTGCAATTTTTAGCCAAATTTTAGGCCCCGAATTCTTTAGCCAATCTCTTCACCTGAAAAATGCGGTATTTATGGCGTAAAATAACATTTTTGCGAGCTACAACAAAACAAAATTTGATTTGTATAACGGCCTGTTTCTGTATTTCTAACGAATGTCTCTGCGAACGAAAACCAGTCACTCATTTTCGTCAGGAATTTGGTTTCTCTAAAGTTCGTTCGTTCGTTCGCCTGGCCTTACGCCAATGACGTTAGCAATTTACCAATTGGATAAAAATGTAATTGCCAGATCAATAATTTCGCAACTTCCGGTCTAAAAAAGCACACTTTTTTGTATGGTCGACCTTAGAAAATACACCTCTGTATCCATTACACTAGCGGTGGCCAAAAATCAACCCTGGGTGGGTCAGTTGAGCTGATGCAACACTCTCATTTCTTTATCTCTCTCTCTCCCGTCTCTCTCATTGTGCACTGATGAATTTTTTCCATCTCAGCGAGCTGCCAATGTTGACTTCTTTATGCTTAAATATGTATACACATGTATACAATTTTATTACTATTTAATTTTGTTACCATAATTATATTGATATCTACTTATTTGTTGCTTTTAATACCGATTTTTTGTCATTGTTCCTATCAGTCGACAAATAAAATAAAGTGACTCGATCTGACATTTGTGTTCGCCCAGATGACAGCAAAGAGAGATAGAGAAACCAAAATTTACACTGAAATGATTACGTTTTCGCACGAGTTCATTTTCGTGCGACTTGTCGTTGTGATTGTGGTTAGTGAAACCCAAATCAGCTGTTTGTCGTCTGGCACGCGAACGAAAGCAAATTTTTAAGTTACAGAAACAGGCTGTAAATTTTATTGAAATGAATTCTGGCCAAAATACAAAACATACTGCAAATTTTCAGTTAAATTTCTTAGAAAATATGGTGTTTATGACATAAATAAGCCTTTTTTGGAGCGACATATATAGGTGGAATATAACAAAATATGAATTGATTCAAAAAAATTTGCACTGCTATGAATTCTTCTATTAATTAAATACAAACTGCAAAGATTCAGTTAAAATGCTTAGAAAATGTGGTATTTATGGCTTAAATACGTATATTTTGGAGGGACCTCTATAAGGTGACTATAACAAAATATGAACTCATTTTGTAAAATTTTTGCTGTGATGAATTCTTGTCAATATAGTATACAAACTGCAAAGATTCAGCTAAATATCATTTTAAATGAGGTATCTATGGCCCAAAAACAGTATTTCACAGTGACATATATAGGGGAGCTATACCAAAACATTGACCGATATGGCCCATTTGCAATCCCAAACAACCTGCAACTATAAGAAATATTTCTACCCAATTTGATGAATCTAGCTCTATTATTACGGACTGTAGCGTGATTACAACAGACGGACGGGCAGACGGATATGGCTATATCGGCTTAGGATTTTATTGACGATACGGAATATACATATATACTTTATGGAGTTTCAGATCAATATTTAGAGTTGTTACAAACGGAGTGACAAAATGAATATACCCCCCATCCTATGTTGGAGGGTATAAAAAGAAGGAGAAAACCCGTTGCCTACAATTACAATCCATTAAAAATGTTTATTTAATTGTGCTAATTTAATTTAAATCTGCCACACAATATTATAGCGCTCAGTTTTTCAAAACTGTCAAAATTAAATAATTGTTTTGGCAACGTTTATACACTGCACACATTGTGTACGAGTATATTAGATGGTGCCCTCTACCAATTACATGTTGTTTTATATTGTAAAATGTACTTAGAGTAATCAAAGCAAAAATCATTTATAAAATAGTATATTGCCCTCCCTTATCAAAATTTGTTTACATAGTCTAGTACTTAAAATTGATTAAGTGATTATATTTTTGAAATAAGCTTAGGCGATTAAGCAAGATCGTTCCTTTTATTCTCCATATCAAACTATTTTCATTCAAATTTTATATTCCAGATTATTTGTTAATCTATCGCATGCATTTATGCATTCAAATCAATAATCACAATATCAAAATATCAAGTACATGTGTTCGAAACCCTGCAAAAAGTAAAGAGACAGACATATTTGTTTATTATAGCAATAAAACTTGAATAGATTCCAGTGAAAATTTTGGGAATTCAACTAAAACATTCTTATCTAAATTGATATGTACTGGTATAAAAGTTTATGAGCTGTTATGAGCTTTTTGTACAAAATGTTTACTTTGTATGGGATGTACCTAAAGTGGCGTGGACACTTCTGCAATTTTTCTCAAGGTTATAGTGACAGATAAACTATTACTACGTGTAGAATTAGACAAAATTCGGAGAAGGAGTACACAAATTATTAGAGAAATTTTCTACAAAATGTTATCCCTTTGTGGGAGGTACTAGAAGGAGTGGACCAATATGGCCCGTTTTTGATTTGATAGCCTAGGAAATAAAAATATATTATTATGTTATAATTATTTTTGCGGTGTATAAACTTAAAACGGTTATAACTCTGTAAATAAGTAAACAGCGACGAGGACAACATTTTGAGATCACATTCCGTAGGGTGACATATGGAAATGTCTTTTCAAAACTTAAAACGGCTATAACTCCTGAAATAATAGTCCTAGAGCGTAAAGTACAAATTTTCGCCAACAAGACGCCGATTTTAGCCACAGCCGAACTTTTTCACCAGCAGACGACGCCACTGACCTAAAATGTATCAAAAATAGCAGATAGCAGATATATAGTTTAATCGTTCGCCAATTGCGCTAAGTCCATTTTTTTTTTAAATCCAAAAAAAAAAAACCTTGACAGCCATGAGGAATATTTTAGCTCTCGTTAAGAGCTATCTTTTTGCCATTGACCGATTCCCGATCAGACAATGAAGCCGACCAAAATTTTCGGCGGCGGTGGCGCATGGAAAAATATCGATAGGCGGCGGCGGCTGATCGGCTGAGCCGATCAATTTTCAACAATCGGCTGAGCCGGTAAATTTTCCACAATCGAAAGCGCACGAATACGAATGTAATTCTCCTGCAAAAGTGGCTTTTTTTTTTGATATTTAGCGTTAGAGGAAAAAACTTAAAATTAATACAAAGTTTGATATAATATTGAAAATCGGTTTAATAAATCTTCAATGGTTGATACATTTGTTATTAAGTTGACAATCCTTGGCCAAAAGAAATTGGGTCGTTCCGGAGTTTTGATCCGATGGTTTTGGGCCTCAGTATTTTTAAAAGTTATGGACGAAATACTAAGATTGGTCTCTTAATTTTGGCGCTTTTCTTCTATTTCTGCACATATGAATTTTAAACGCCATTGCGAATATTCTGTGAAAATTTGAAAAAAAAATCGAGGGAAACAATTTTTTTTGGAACTCAAACTTTTTTAAACGTAGACTTTGAAAAAATCGGCTCAGCTGTAATTTTCGTTTTTTTAATAAAAGATAGCCATATCTTATATTAACATTAGCAACTTTTTATAAACTTTGTACGCTACGCTTTGTAATAAAATTCGGCGGCTGAATTTCAGCCGATATGAGCCGCTAAAATCGGCGGCGGCGCCGGCTTGTAAAAAATCATCGGCGATGGCGCGCCGCCGGTTTGCGCCGCGTCGGCTTCATAGCCTGTTCCCGATTCGACGTAACGGAAACATCGGCCCATATTTCTTCAAAAATGATGACGGTGAGAACGTAACTGTCAATGGCGACCGTTATCGTGCCATGATAACCGACTATTTGATGCCAGAAATTTAAGCTCGTGATCTCGGCGACATTTGGTTTCAACAAGACGGCGTCACTTCCCACACATAGCATCAATCAATGGATTTATTAAGAGAACACTTCGGTGAGCAGATAATTTCACGTTTTGGGCCGGTCGATTGGCCACCAAGATCGTGTGATATCACACCGTTAGACTTTTTCCTGTGGGGATATGTAAAGTCTAAAGATTAGCAAAACATCACGCGTGTCATTCGCCAGTTACCAGTCGAAATGCTCGAACGATTTATCGAAAACTTGACTCAACGTATGGACCATCTGAGACGTAGCCGCGGCCAACATTTGATAGACATAATCTTCAAAAAATAAATGTCAAAGAATGTTCTTTCAAATGATGATAAACATTCCCCATTCAATTTGAATTTGCTGTGCTTTTTTTTCTTTAAAAAAGTAGGGAACCTCGAAATGAATCACCCTATAGATTGAATACTAAATATTGCCATGTCCACTGTATCTACCCCGCCCACTTTTGGTGAAACTACTAATATTGGCTCCAATAACTAACAATCCATATTTTGTTCTTCTTCGGTCAATAGTTTTGAGATCATACATTTTTAACTAACGCTGCGCCTACTTCTGCCACACTCACTAATCCAATCTAACCCTTTTTTGTTTAAAGTTTTATAAAATAACTCTACCAACGTATGTTCCAAATTTCGATCTTCTACAATCAACATATTATGAGATATTCGAATTGTAAATATTGCCACGCCCACTTTTGGTGAAACTTCTAATATAGACTCCAATAACTTACATCCACTAATCCGATCCTGCAAATTTTTGTTGAAGGTTTAGATAATAACTTCACTAACGTGTGTTTCAAAGTAGTACATTCTTCCACGATCAACACATTCTGATATATCCCAATTTTATATAATGCCACGCCCACTTATTCTATCCTGCCCAATTTTTGTGAACTTACTAATATTGACTCCAATAACTTTAATTATTGTTTTAATGTTTTACTAATGCTACGCCCACTTCTGCCACACCGACTAATCCGATTATGGCAAATTTTATTGATTTTTTTGATAATAACTCCACTAAAGTGTTTTCCAAATTTCGTTCTTCTACGATCTACACATTCTGAGATATTTTAATTTTATATAATACCACGCCCACTTATTCTATCCCGCTCACTTTTGGTGAAATTCATAATATTGACTTCAAAAACTTACAATCCAAATTTCTTTCTTCTACGGTCAATAGTTTCTGAGATAATGAATTTTTAACTTATGCTACGCCCACTTTTGCCACATCCACTAATCCGATCCTGCCTAATTTATTGATGTTTTTGATAATAACTTTACTAACGTGTGTTTCAAATTTCGTTTTTCTAGGATCAACACTCTGATATATTCGAATTTGAAATAATGACACGCCCACATTTGCCCCGCTCACTTTTTTTCACAATCATCTCAGACCATTTAGCTTTCAAACAAAAGAAAAAAATTTAAAATCGGTCCAGTGGTCTCGACGTCTATAAAGCATACAAACATTTTTCCATTTTTTTATATATAGATTATGTAAAGGGTTTTCCAATAAAAGGGGTATGATTTCTTTGAAAAAAAAAACACACTTATTGTTAAGAAAATTCAAAAGTTTTTTATTTAATGTGAAGTACAATCGATACAATTAAGTTCTAAATAAAACGTCATTCTAATGGCCTCACGACTTCTTCTGCAGGAACGAATTCGATGAATCCAATTTTCGAGCACTTTTTTAACTAAATCTAGTCGTATGTCATGAATGGCACGTTCAATATTGACTTGTAAAGCTTGAAGAGAGTCTGGTTTATTTCGAAAGACCAATGACTTCAAATAACCCCACAAGAAAAAGTTTAATGGTGTTAAATCACAACTTCTTGGAGGCCATTCAATATCATAATTTCTTGAAATAATCGAATCTCCAAACTTTTCTCGCAACAATTCAATTGTCTCATTTGCTGTGTGGCACGTAGCCACAATCGGTCAATGGCAAAAAGATAGCTCTTAACGAGAGCTAAAATATTGCTCATGGGTGTTAAGGTCGTAGGTCGACTGGAAAGTGTTTTTTTTTTTAGATTTTAAAAAAATGGACTTAGCATCAGTTTCAAATGTAAACGGATAGTTTATTTCTTTAGCTCTAGCTCCTTAACGGTACGTCGGATTGGGAATCGGTCAATGACAAAAAGATAACTCTTAACGAGAGCTAAAATATGCTCATGGGTGTCAAGGCCGTAGGTTGACTGGAAAGTGGTTCTTTTAGATTAAAAAAAAATGGACTTAGCGCACGAAAAGTTGCAATGGGAGAACGATTATTTTGATAATAAAATTGAGTAATTTGTAAACGTTGTTCTTGCGTATATTGTAAACACTACTGAATACAATGAAAAACGTCACTTCAAAATCATATCATCCCTATTGGAAAACCCGTTATATAGAGATAAATAATATTTTTTTGGAATAAACAACCAAATAGGATTAATAAATATAAAAAAATCAATTATAAAGAAAAGATTAGAAATTATGCTAAGTCGACTTAGGATGTTTTAATGGACAATGCATTTCAAAATTCTAAATATTCGGTCAATTTCTATAAACCAATCAAAATTTAAACTCAAACAGTAGTTATCTTAGAGCCGCCGAGTGTCAATTTTTTTCGTCTGCACGGGGCAAAATTGCCTTTTTTGATATGTTTGAATCGAAAGAAAATATATTTGGAACACAAATTTTTAAATATTATATATTTCTGAGTAAATAAATTTTATTTGTCAATCAATAAAATTTACTTGGAACGCATATATTAATATATTACAACAAAATATATTTCCAAACTAATTTTCTCAAAAAAAATATGAGTTTATATGCAAATAAAATTATTGTTTAGGAATATCTTCAAATATATTTTACTTAAAAAAGAATTTCAAAACTTTGCTGATTTTTTCTAATTTGAGTTTTAATTTTTCCTTGTTTTCGAATTGTACCTTCCAGTTATGATACCTTATTAACTTCCGTTTTAAATCAATCAGTTTTTAGTATTCCAAGCCATCATTAGTTGTCAATCCTCCCAAGTAATTTATTTCGATCCAAGATTCTACGATTTCAATTATTATTATTTATTATTTTACGAACATTTAACATTTCTAAAAAAATTACTTTGAATTACTGACAAATTTAACATAATTTATGTATTTTCCGAATACTTAAATTAATAAAAATATTGGTTCGTGTATAATAGTCCCAAATGAAAACATATTGGGATGTAAACAAAGATTTCTTTAGAACAAAATCTCCCCAAATATATAATTTTTGTATGTACCAAATATTATATATTTATAGTGTACCCTAAACATATATATGTTTCAAGCAGAATATGTTTTGGACAATATACTACAGAAGCGATTTTTTTCAGCGTGTGGTAAGACGAATAGACGTCGCGTCCAATTTTGTCTCGGCTTCATTCTCTGCCCAGGAAGGAAGAAGACGAAATATTCTGATCACTTATTTGTACTCAAAATTTGGAAATGCATTTCCAAAACTTCTTAAATAAAAATACTACAGCGAAAAGGACAATATATTTTGAGCACATATTTTTGGTCAACATTTTCGATTGTCCTTCCAAAACACAAAACGTAATAAATCCTTGTGGTAAAAATTTTGAAATGCCTTTCCAAAACATAAGGCAGTCTTTAAACGGCATTTTGTGATCACAATTTTGAATTGATTTCTATAACTTAAAACCAGTAAGGAGAATCTAAAGACGGCCGGTGCCGACTATATAATATACACCCGTAAAACATGTCCCCTATCATCGTTGTCCATATCAACACCCCAAGTTTCTATCAAAAACTAGTAAGGAAAGGCTAAAGTCGGGCGGTGCCGACTATACAATACCCTACACCACTCTCGTAATATTGAATAACTCTGATAAACACATTTTGTAATTCATGTATAAATTGTTTACATAAATTTACTTTTGGGACATTTTATACTTAAATAATACCCTGTACCACAGTGTGGTGTAGTGTATAAAAACGATTGGATCTAAAGAGCCAAATCGGATGAAACATATATATGGGAGCTATAGCTAAATCTTAACCGATTTTCTTCAAATTCGGTAGTGTTGGTTCATGGATCAAGAAACTCTACCATTCTAAATTTCAAAACGATTGGATGTAAAATACAGCTTTTATAGGACTAAAGGTCCAAATCGGACGAAACATATATATGGGAGATATAGCTAAATCTTAACCGATTTTCTTCAAATTCGGCAGTGTTGGTTCATGGATCAAGAAACTATACCATTCTAAATTTCAAAATGATTGGATGTAAAATACAGCTTTTATAGGACTAAATGGCCAAATCGGACGAAACATGTATATGGGAGCTATAGCTAAATCTTAACCGATTTTCTTCAAATTCGGTAGTGTTGGTTCATGGATCAAGAAACTCTACCATTCTAAATTTCAAAATGATTGGATGTAAAATACAACTTCTTCAAGACTAAAGAGAAAAATCGGACGAAACATATATATGGGAGCTATAGATAAATCTTAACCGATTTTCTTCAAATTCGGTAGTGTTGGTTCATGGATCAAGAAACTCTACCATTCTAAATTTCAAAATGATTGGATGAAAAATACAGCTTCTACAGGACTAAAGAGCAAAATCGGACGAAACATATATATGGGAGCTATAGCTAAATCTTAACCGATTTTTTTCAAATTCGGCAATGTTGGTTCATGGATCAAGAAACTCTACCATTCTAAATTTCAAAACGATCGGTTGTAAAATACAGCTTCAATAGGACTAAAGGGCCAAATCGGACGAAACATATATATGGGAGCTATAGCTAAATCTTAACCGATTTTCTTCAAATTCGGCAATGTTGGTTCATGGATCAAGAAACTCTACCATTCTAAATTTCAAAACGATTGGATGTAAAATACAGCTTCTATAGGACTAAAGGGCCAAATCGGACGAAAGATATATATGGGAGCTATATCTAAATCTGAACCGATTTCAACCAAATTCAATAGCGATCTTAACAGCCGCGAAATACTCTAAACTGCAAAATTTCAGAACGATCGGAGTGAAATTGCGACCTGTAGTCGACGAACAACTTTACATGGACAGACGGACGGACGGACATCGTTAAATCGACTCAGCTAGTGATTCTGAGTCGATCGGTATACTTTAAGGTGGGTCTAGCTGTGTTATTTTTAGGTGTTACAAACATCTGCCGTGAAACAAACTTATAATACCCTGTACCACAGTGTGGTGTAGGGTATAATTATGACTGCTCGAGGTCCACCTCATTCGTAACTGAATGGGTGAGCCAATTAATAATTTCCGCCATATTTTTTGCTATTTCAATTTCAAGCATTAATTTCCTCCTAGATGCGCAGTTATTTTTCAAGGGCTATTACTTCTTGAGAAATACACTCCTTCAATTTTTTGTAAATAATAAATAATAAAATTTCCCAAGAAGAGATTGGCCACCCCATAATGCAATAGACCTGATTTCAGACACGTACTCCAGTAACATTTTCACACTGATATTATTTCTAATCTACATAAACAATCAATATTTACAATCCTGTTGTGTTATTTTTATTTTTTTTTTAATTTCTTGGTTTATATTACAAAGGTGAGCACTCAATAAGTTTTTTTGCAACCATTATTATCAGTTGCAATAATACTAAGCACACAAGCCATAAAGAAGAAAAAAGTGTTTAATGGGAAAGTGCCCGGAACGCGTAATGCGGTAGATATTAAAACTACAATAATAATGCAATGGCAAAAACAAAATAAGTTCAATAATGGACGAAAATGTTTCGCCATATTAACTTTGATGGATAGAGTAATCCGCTGCTTTTTCCCTTTCCTTTCGACCTTCCAACCGGCCTCCTTTTTTTAATTTCTTTTCCATTTCTAATGTGTTATCAACCGAAATGATAATTCAAATTTCATTTAATTTATCTTATCTAATCACTCCGACTACACCGCTCTAATAATAATAATAATAACAAAGTAAACAAGGAACGGGCGATCCGGTCTCCCATTGACGTACATATGAACAACAACAACAACACTTTGATTAAGTCGTTTGTTTTTCAATTGTAGTTTTTTGCAAAGAGATAAAATTTAATTCATTAGATTACTTTGATTCGGGGGTACTTTTAATTTTACAAAATGTATATATGTATTATCATAACTGCTGCTACGGCTACAAAAAAAAATGACATTTTCTTCAATGACGTCAAATTACAATAGCCCAATACTCAATCTGTCTAGCTGTTCATTAGCTATGACGCATTGATTGAACGATCTATGACTAATCTGGATTTTGTGCAGGTGCGATTTTAAATTATTGTTTAAGTTTGAATCTAAATCTAACCGACGTTAGATAAACGAACACTGCTGTCGTTTATCTAACGTCGGTTATATTTAGAGTGTTCGTTTATCGATAAAGAAACCCATACCTTTCAAAGTGCATATACATAGATTGACTGAAAATTATAATATATACGAGTATATACCACAAAAGTTTTGATTACAAAATTCTTAAAATTTTCTCAAAAAATTTGATTTTTTCGCAGTATCTAGTAAGATAACTTTGCCACCTCTGATGGGATGAAGAAATTATATTAGAAGAATATGAAGGCTACACGCTGAAAAAAAATCGCTTCTGTAGTATATTGTCCCAAACATATTCTGCTTGAAACATATATATGTTTAGGGTACACTATAAATATATAATATTTGGTACATACAAAAATTATATATTTGGGGAGATTTTGTTCTAAAGAAATCTTTGTTTACATCCCAATATGTTTTCATTTGGTACTATTATACACGAACCAATAGTTTTATTAATTTAAGTATTCGGAAAATACATAAATTGTGTTAAATTTGTCAGTAATTCAAAGTAATTTTTTTAGAAATGTTAAATGTTCGTAAAATAATAAATAATAATAATTGAAATCGTATAATCTTGGATCGAAATAAATTACTTGGGAGGATTGACAACTAATGATGGCTTGGAATACTAAAAACTGATTGATTTAAAACGGAAGTTAATAAGGTATCATAACTGGGAGGTACAATTCGAAAACAAGGAAAAATTAAAACTCAAATTAGAAAAAATCAGCAGTTTTGAAATTCTTTTTTAAGTAAAATATATTTGAAGATATTCCTAAACAATAATTTTATTTGCATATAAACTCATATTTTTTTTGAGAAAATTAGTTTGGAAATATATTTTGTTGTAATATATTAATATATGCGTTCCAAGTAAATTTTATTGATTTACAAATAAAATTTATTTACTCAGAAATATATAATATTTAAAAATTTGTGTTCCAAATATATTTTCTTTCGGTTCAAACATATCAAAAAGGGCAATTTTGCCCCGTGTACATAATCTAGGATTATACAAAGTTTTGCTGAACCAATTAGGATCAATGGTTCTCTAGTTCTGATAAAATATATGGTTCAAAGTCTATTTTTTAGATTTTTATCTTTATTTTAATAGATATATAGGGTGATCCATTTCGAGGTTCCCTACTTTATTTAAAGAAAAAAACACAGAAAATTCAAATAGAATGGGGAATGTTTACTATCATTTGAAAGAACATTCTTTGGCATTTATTTTTTAAAGATTAGGTCTATCAAATGTTGGCCGCGGCTACGTCTCAGATGTTCCATCCGTTGAGTCCAATTTTCGATGACTCCTTGGAGCATTTCTACTGGTAAGTGGCGAATGACACGCGTGATGTTTTGCTCCAAGGCCTGAATCGAAGCGGGTTTGTCCGCATAAACTTTAGACTTTACATATCCCCACAGGAAAAAGTGTGACGGTGTGATATCACACGATCTTGGTGGCCAATCGACCGGCCCAAAACGTGAAATTATCTGTTCACCGCAGTGTTCCCTCAATAAATCCATCGATTGATGCGATGTGTGGGAAGTGGCGCCATCTTGTTGAAACCAAATGTCGCCGAGATCACGAGCATCAATTTCAGGCATCAAATAGTCGGGTATCATGGCACGATAACGGTCGCCATTGACGGTTACCTTCTCACCGGCATCATTTTTGAAGAAATATGGACCGATGATTCCACCGGTACACAAACCACTCCAAACCGTTGTTTTTTCTGGATGAAGTGGCAGCTCTTGAATCTCTTCAGGTTGCTCTTCGTCCCAAATGCGGCAATTTTGCTTGTTTAAATACCCATTGAGCCAGAAATGGGCCTCATCGCTGAACAAAATTTTGCTTGAAAACGTCGGATCTTCTAGGGACTTTTCAAGAGCCCATCGAGCGAAGCGATGTCGCTTGGGAAGGTCGGGCGGATTCAGTTCTTCCACAAGCTGTATTTTGTATGCTTTCAATTTAAGATCTCGACGCAAAATGCGCCAAGTCGTTCCATACGTCAGTCCGAGTTGATGCGAACGGCGCCGAATCGACTCTCCACGGTCTTCGTGTACACTCTCAGCTACGGCCGCTATTCGGTCAAATATTATCCGGTAATGAATGCTGGGTCTCAAGATGGCTGATGGTGTTGCGAATAGTACGCTCAGTAGGCCGATTATGTTGACCATAAAAGTTGAGCGAAGTGCACGATCGTCGAGTTTAGAATTATATTGCGTCCTATGCTTTCATTGAACTATAAATACATGGAGAGACGGACATAAACATTTGGAAATGTCTTTCCAAAACTTTTAAAAACACTCCTTAAAGCAACCTCATATACCGAAAATTACATTTTTCGGTATATTTCACTTATCTTTCGGCCATAATTGGAATTATTTTTTGGTCATAACTTGAAAATGCAAAATGAAACCAACAATGGCTATAACTCCTTAAATAAGCATCCTAGAGCGTATAAGAAAGGGATTTTGTGATTGCTTATTTGTTGGCCAAAAATTTGGTTACACAATTTGGAAGTGCATTTCCAAAATCTAAAATGGCTAAAACTCCTTAGATCAGTGACATATTGCGAATATGACGACTTTCTATAACCTTGTTTTATGGTAAAGTTTGGAAATGCATTTCCCAAAACTTTTAGTGACTATAACTTCTTGAATAAGAGGCCTTGATGGGAAAGGACGAAATTTTGCGATCGCTTAATTGTTGGTCAAACCTAAGCTAAGTCTTTATAAAATCTAAAATGTCTATAACTCATTAAATTAGCATCCTAGAGTGAAAACGATGAAATTTATTAATCACTCTTTTCTGAAAAAAATTTCCAAAACTTAAAATAGCTATATCTCCATTTTGTGGTCACAAAGATGAAAGGTGGGCATTTTGTGGTCACATTTTTTTTTGGCAAAATTTTGAACTTTCTTTCCAAAACGTTAAATGGCTCTAGCTCTAGTCAAGCAAACTGGGCGACTTTTTGCGATCAACAATTTTTTGTCAACTTAATTAAAAAATTACGAAATCGTATATCCACAAATTGCCTTTTCAAAACTTAAAACGGTTATAACTCCTTATATAAGCTCTAGCTCTAGTCAAGCAAACTGGACGACTTTTTGCGATCAACAATTTTTTGTCAACTTAATTAAAAAAATGACAAAATCGTATATCCACAAATTGCCTTTTCAAAACTTAAAATGGTTGTAACTCCTTATATAAGTGTCCTAGAGCGAAAAAGGGCTTTGGTGATCACATATTTGTTTACTATAAATTTGGAAATGTCTTTCCAAAACTTAAAATATATACATACAACTCCATGTAATTACCAATTTCTTGTTCAACAGTTTAGATTAATTTCCAAAATTGTAAAATCGTCATAGCTCCTTAAAAAAGCATCAATATTTAAAAATGTCTTTCCAAAACTTAAAATGACTCTAAAATCTTATGGCGAATTCTTTTCTGCAAAAAAGTGCAACACTTGCATTGCCCTTTTTCCGAAAACTGCACTATAATATCGCTTTTTTGAAATTTTGAAATTTTAGTTGTGCTAAATTCGAGTAACTTAATTACCAAATTTCAAAAAAGTATCACAAAAGTGCCGTTTTCGGCAAAAGGGCAATGAAAATGTTGCACTTTTTTGCAGAAAAGAATTCGCCATTAAATAAACATCGTCGGGCGAAACATCGTCACAATATTTTGCCAAAATTTTTGACTGCCTTTCCAAAACATCTTAAGTAAGCGCTCTAGAGCGGAATTGACGACATTTTGTAGTCTCTTGTTTGTTGGTCAATATTTAGTAATTTCTTTCTAAAACTTTAAATGACTACAGGTCCCTTAATTAGGGCCCTGAAGCTCAAAACCATAATTTCGTGATCATTTGTTTCTTGGAACAATTCCAAATTTCCAAAACAAAAAATTGTTTTAACTCCTTAGAGTTCACAACTAAAAGCGTTAAGTTCGACCATGTGAATGGTTTCGGGCACAAATAAAGTCATATTACCAAATATCAGCCCGATTCGTTAAAATTTGTGGCTTTTGTTGCTTTAAGAAGTAAAATATAGAGGGACCTTTGTATGGGGGCTATATCAAAACATGGACCTATGGCTACCGTTGTTCGTGTGAAGGTTTCCGAGTATAAATAAACCCCAGTTACCAATTTTCAGCCCGATCAGTTGACATTTGTGATCTCTATGGCGTTAATAAGTTAAATCGGACAGATGCTATACATACATATATGGGGACTATATCGAAATATAGAAAGATATTGCCCATTTTCAATCCCAAGTTACCTGCAGCTATAAGAAGTATCTATACCAACTTTCAGCCATCTACCTCAAGTATTATAGATTATGGCGTGATTTTAACAGACGTACGGACATGTCTAATTCATCTTCGAATTTTAAGACAATTCAGAATATATAAGTATATACGTACTTTATGGGGTCTCAGATCAATATGTAGAGTTGTTACAAATGGAGTGACAAAATGAATATAAATCCTATGGTGGAGGGTATAAAAAAAACACATTTTGTGATCACTGATTTGTTGATAAAATTGTGGATTCTCATTCCAAAATATAAAATGACAATAAATTCTTTAATAAGTTTCCTAGAGCAAAAATAACAAAATTATGTGATCACTTATTTATTCAAAAATTTTGGATTGCGAACATAATTTTAGCTACATCGAATCAGAAGGTGATTCTATTTCGATCGATATAATAGAAATTTTCGACCTAGATCGAAAATGAAAACAAATTTTCAATCACTAATTTTTTGGTCAAACATTTGAATTGCCATCCCAATACATAAAACTACTATAACTCCTTAAATAAGCTTCGTTTCCAGAACATGAAATATCTGTAACTCCTCAAATAAGCTTTCTGGAGCGAAAAATTAAAATTTTGTTATTACTTATTTTTTTGGTTAAAATCTGGAAATTTCATTCCGAAACGAAAGAATTACTCTTACTATTTAAATAAGCCCAGAAATTGTACATTGCGGACATAGCTATGGACTCAGAACTAATGGTGATTTCGATTCTGAAAAAAATGTTGCCCCATCGACGCTATAATCTGAAAAATGTTTGCCCTTTCAGGTGGAACTGATGTAGTCCCGTGAATTAAACATAGATCCTAATCCAAAATGTTGTTTAAAAATCCAATTTTTGTGAAAAGGGCAAAGGAAATGTTGCACTTTTTTGCAGAAAAGAAATCGCCATAAGTCGAGCGGTATAATAAACGATTTTAAGTGTTACAAACTAATGCACAAATTAATTTACCCATAGTGTGGAATAATAGGATCATGATGCCATGTTTTAAGCATATTTGGAATATAAACGGCTTAAATGACTTGTTTTTCAATTCATGTGTTGTTTTTTTTTTTTTGCAAAGAGATAAAATTGAACACTTTAGAATACTTTGCCTTGATATTTATAAGTTTCAAAAATGATATGTCATTACTTCTGCTATGAATACAAAAACAATAGACGTTTTCTCCAATGACGTCAAATTGCAATCTGAAAATACTCATATAGTCTACATGGTCATTAGCTATGACGCACTGATCGTACAACCTATGACTCATAGGGACTTTGTGTAGGTGTTTGAGATTTTTAATTGGCAAATTTTATTAATTTTATCAATTTGATTAATATCTACATGAGTATAATTATGAATTTTTATTTAATTTTGTTATTTTGTTTGTCTTCTTACAGAAACGTCTGCAAAAGGAGTTAATGTCACTGATCAAAGAACCACCACCAGGAGTTTCCGTCGATACCACAAGTGTGGCCAGAAATTTATCACAGTAAGTTGAGAACACAGAAGAGAGAATGGAAAAAGATAACGGACTATACATCCTTCTTTACTATTCGTATATGCTTTATTTCTTACTCATCTAATCAAACGTATCATTTTATCTCCTATCCAGGTGGAAAATCAATATAACCGGCTTTGAAGGCACTCTCTATGAAGGTGAAAATTTCCAGTTACTATTCAAATTTAATCACAAATATCCATTCGATTCGCCGGAAGTAACATTCATTGGCAATAATATACCCGTGCATCCACATGTCTATTCAAATGGTCACATCTGCCTGTCAATACTCACGGAAGATTGGTCACCGGCCCTCTCCGTGCAATCGGTGTGCTTGAGTATAGCATCGATGCTGAGTAGTTGCCGTGAAAAGAAACGCCCGCCAGATAATACCCTCTATGTGAATACATGCAACAAAAATCCCAAGAAGACTAAATGGTGGTATCATGGTAAGTTTGAGAATTTTTTTTTTAATAAAACGAGAATGGGAGGCGGTTGCGAGAAATTAGAAATACTATATAGTAGACGAGTGATCGAGTCGTCCATAATGCATCCACTATAGAGTATATATCACCATGAGTCGTCTACTATAGAGTAGAATACTCCATGAGTCATCTACTATAGATTAGATGACTTCATGAGTCGTCTGTTATAGAGTAGATGACTCCATGAGTCGTCTACTTTAGAGAAGATGACTCCATGAGTCGTCTACTATGGAATAGATGACTCCATGAGTCGTCTACTATGGAGTAGATGACTCCATGAGTCGTCTACTATGGAGTAGATGACTCCATGAGTCGTCTACTATGGAGTAGATGACTCCATGAGTCGTCTACTATGGAGTAGATGACTCCATGAGTCGTCTACTATGGAGTAGATGACTCCATGAGTCGTTTTGTATAGAGAAGATGACTATGAGACGTCTAATATAGAGAAGATGACTCCATGAGTCGTCTACTATGGAGTAGATGGCTCCATGAGTCGTCTAGTCTGGAGTAGATGACTCCATGAGTCGTTTTCTATAGAGAAGATGACTATGAGACGTCTACTATAGAGAAGATGACTACTATGGAGTAGATGACTCCATGAGTCGTCTACTATAGAGAAGATGACTCCATGAGTCGTCTACTATAGAGAAGATGACTCCATGAGTCGTCTACTATAGAGAAAATGACTCCATGAGTCATCTACTATACAGTAGATGACTCCATGAGTCGTCTGCTATAGAGTAGATGACTCCATGAGTCGTCTACTATAGAGTATATGACTCCATGAGTCGTCTACTATATATAGACTTATATCGGACGGCTCCATGAGTCGTCTTTATACCCTCACTTTAGTGTGACGAGGGTATATATCATTTGCTACGAAAAAAAGTGTAACACATCGATGGAGTGATCTAAGACCCTAAGTATGTTCGGCGGATATTCGTTTTGGGTCATTTTAAGTCGAATGAGCAATGTCCGTCCGTCTGTCTGTCTGTCTGTCTGTCTGTCTGTCTGCTGGCTGGTGCGCACGATAACTCTCGAAAGGAGTAACCGAATGACTTCAAATTTGGTATGTGGTAATATTTTTTTCTATCTCCGGCTAAGTTCGAAGATGGACCATATTGGTCCACTCCTTCTAGTACCTCCCCCACAAAGTGTTAAAATGTTGTAAAATATTGAATCTTTAATAACTGCTATACTACATATCCGAAACTTTTGAAATTCCACACATAGTATTAGTTTATTAGTCGCTATCAACTCGAGAAAAATGGGCGAAGTTACCCCGCCCCTTTTGGTACCTCCCACACAAATGGACCATTTTCCTCCAAAAGTTAACAGCTTATAACTTGAACACATATGCACAAAAAGACTTGAAATTTTGTACAGTGTAATGGTTTCATACTACCTACAATCCAGTGAAAAATGGTCGAAGTTACCGCGCCCCTTTTGGTACCTCCCACACAAATGGACCATTTTGCTCCAAAAGTTAACAGCTTATAACATGAACACATATGCACAAAAAGACTTGAAATTTTGTACAGTGTAATGGTTTCATTCTACCTACAATCCAGTGAAAAATGGGCGAAGTTGCCACGCCACTTTTGGTACCTCCCACACAAAATGGACCATTTTTCACCAACATTTAACAGCTTATAACTTTAATACCAGTGCATAAAAATACTTGACATTTTGTACAGTGTAATGCTTTTATAGTGCCTACAGTTCAGTGAAAAACTGGGGTTATTGATACGCCCCTTTTGGTACCTACCACACAAATGTACCGTTTTATACCAAAAGGTATGAGCTTATAGCGTGGGTACCAATGCACAAAAATACAACAATATTTAATATACTAATATGTATATGTAATATTTATACCCTCACTTTAGTGTGACGAGGGTATATATCATTTGCTACGGAAAAAAGTGTAACACATCGAAGGAGTGATCTAAGACCCTAAGTATGTTCGGAGGAAATCCGTTTTGGGTCATTTTAACTCGAATGAGCAATGTCCGTCCGTCTGTCTGTCTGTCTGTCTGTCTGTCTGTCTGTCTGTCTGTGTGTCTGCTGGCTGGTGCGCACGATAACTCTCGAAAGGAGTAACCGATTGACTTCAAATTTGGTATGTGGTAATATTTTGATCTATCTCCGGATGAGTTCGAAGATGGGCCATATTCGTCTACTCCTTCTGGTACCTCCCACACAAAGGGTTAAAATTTAGTGAAATATTGATTCTTTAATAACTTCTATACTATTTATTCGAATCTTTTGAAATTCTGCACATAATATTAGTATATTAGTCGCTATTAACTCGAGAAAAATGGGTGAAATTGGTATGCCCCTTTTGGTACCTCCCACACAAATGGACCATTTTGCATCAAAATTTAACTGCTTATAACTTTAATACAAGTGCATAAAAATGCTTGAAATTTTGTACAGTGTAATGCTGTTGTAGTGCCTATAGTCCTGTAAAAAGTGGGCGTTATCACCCCGCCCCTTTTTGTACCTCCCACACAAAATGACCAAATCATACCAAAATTACATAGCTCGTAACTTTAATATACCAGTGCACACAAACGCTTATAGTTCAGCACAATGCAATGTATTTAAGAATGTACTGTTTACCGAAAAATATGTGTATTTGGAAAACCCCTTCTGGTACCTCCCACACAAATTTACAGATTTATTGGTGTAATGTTATATATTACATTACTCACAAAGTGAGGGTATACCTTAGTCGGTTTACCCGACTGAAACTTTCTTACTTGTTTTTTGTTTTCTTCCCTATTTGTCTAATTACTTTTGAACTTTATTTTAATTATCTTTTTCTTTCCTTTCCAGATGATTCCGTTTAGTTGTGTGATAAACTGGAGCCCCACATTGCCTGGGCTTTGCTGTGTTATCCGTACAAGGTGCTGGAACATGAATTACAACAAGAAATCAATGAAATCATCACTATTAAGCAAAAATTGTCTGTGAAACAATTTCGCCAGCGTTTAAAAAAGTTACTGTTAAAACGTTTCAAACGAACGCTTGGGAAACTATTCAAAAAATGTTTACATCTAAAATATTTGTAAGAGTCTCCTTACCACACCATCCCCCGCCCTGCCCCCCACAAATGTACTATTTTTCTATTAATATCTACAAAAAACCCTAAATAATATATAATAATAATTTAAAAGAAAACAAAAATTAAATTATATACATATTAAAACAAACTATAAATCGATTTTTTTTAACTAAATCAGAAATGTATACAAAATTGTTGAGGGTGCTCTTCAGTTTTCATTTGATCGAAGATTAAATAGAATGTCAGTAATTTTTTTAATTCCTCAATAAATGAAAATAGCATTTTCATAATAAACGAGAACAAAACAGAGTAATGTTTTTTTTTATTAAGAAAATATGTTACTTGCAATGTTTGCAGGTATGTAATGGAAAGGGTTTTTTTATTAAAGCGTTCTCATCTCCTTTTCAAAGTGATATTTAATTTTGGAAATTCTTAATGAATTGATAAAAAGTATTTTAATAGAAAACGAAATAGAACATTATTTTTCGCAATTCAAAATGGATTGCGAAAATAATAGGAAAATAATGTAATAGGAAATGCTCTCCCTTACATACCTGTTTGGTGTAATTTATAGTGCAACATTTTAAAGGTATTGTAGATTATTTATTTGCAATTTTATACTATGCTGAGCAATCCTCAAAAAATATAAATATCGATTGTTATTATATCAAATGTGGTTTTTAAATTCTTTAAATTTTCGATCTACAGCAAACTGCCGAACACCCCTCAGTATTCAGTAAAAATAAACCGCTAACAAATAATGATTATGAATATATAACAAAATAAATCATAGACGCCTCTCCCCCTCTACATATACATACATATCGTCATCTGAAATCCAAAATCACGTAAGATCAAAAAAATAAAAATTTATTTTATGATTGATTATAGTCTATTAGGCTAAACTACACATTCCTACAAAATTTTAGAGTTCAATATCAAAAATTTACCATTTTATGAGTGATACTCAAAATGACGTTACAGCAAACAAGGTCATTAGAAAAGCGGAAAGATTCATAAAATTTTATTTTATTTAATTCAGAATGTACGCCAGAATTAATTGCGCTAGATTTGTTATTTGATTTCGCCTTAATAGTCTGAAATCACTAAATTTGGTCAAATGCTTAAAATTACTTTAGTTTGTTTTTTGCTTCTCCCGAAAAATCATGAACATGTGGGTTACTTTATTTTGGATTTCAGGCGACGATATATAATTAAGTTTAAAAAAACATCTTTAATTCTAAAAATTATATAGTAGATACTGCATATTTTATAATATTATTAATAATTATAATAACAAATTTAGAGTTAACAATTTATTTATATTTAACACGTATACCTAACTATATATATATATTAAATAGTAGTTAAAACACAATAGAAATTCAAAGCTACTGCTGTTTCAGAAAATTCCATGATTTTTTTTTTTGGCTATGAATAAGTATTACATTTTAAATATCCGCTATAGGCAATAGATTACATGGCAACGAAGATGATGATGGACGGATGTTCTTTGTGTAAAGCGCAAGGAAAGACACCAGACCTGATGTGGTTTTTGCATACCGTTTCAACTGTTGTTCGAAAAAATCTATTCATTTCAAATAAAATCAATTGAAATTCAAAATTTCGGTATGATGTACATATGCATCTAAAAATGTCAAATAAATTTAAAAAAAAACCATGAAAATTCAAAGGTTTTCTAAATTTGTATACTATTTTCAACATTATTTCGAAAAATACATGTACTTCCAGTATAAAGAAGGATTTTTGTGTCGTTATATCTAAAAATTTCTTAAATTCTTTTATATTGGAAAACAGACATTTTATAGTAAAGACTATATTACCGAGGTCGGGATGCTAAGAGTTCTGTCTTTCCTAATCAAAGTTTAGACATCATTCATCTTTTAACGGACACCGTCAAATTTTTCACAAATATTGTAGAAAAGATTTGTGTACTATAGGCCGGGTCGATTTGTGGGAAGGCAAAAAAAGTCGCCATTGCTCAGTGAAAATCGTATTCTAGGGATCAAAATAAGAAACTTTGCCGAAGGAACCATACCTCTAAAACGAATTCTGATGTCCCGGAATTTGGGTCGAACTATTGGGTAGGGGCAAATTTTGAAAAATCCCACTTTGACCCATTTAGAGTGCTCAAATCGAGTCCAAATGTATGACCGACCCCCACTAACTTTGCAGGCCCGACCCACCCATGCCAGTGGCACACCCCCTGGAACCCCCTGGGGGTTCCATTCATTTGGACTCGATTGGAGCACTCTAAATGGGTCAAAGTGGGATTTTTTCCGGGACATCAGAATTCGTTTTAGAGGTATGGTTCCTTCGGCAAAGTTTCTTATTTTGATCCCTAGAATACGATTTTCACTGAGCACTTCACTGAGTGGGGGTCGGTCATACATTTGGACTCGATTGGAGCACTCTAAATGGGTCAAAGTGGGATTTTTTCCGGGACATCAGAATTCGTTTTAGAGGTATGGTTCCTTCGGCAAAGTTTCTTATTTTGATCCCTAGAACGCGATTTTCACTGAGCAATGGGCGATTTTTAAATCGACCCGCCCTAGTGTACTAGCTTAATTTAAGACATGGTATTCGATTCTAAAGTCAATCTTTTTAAAATGTTCCGTTCGAGAAATTTTGTGTTCAAATAAGCAAAATCGTTGCCTTATTTAGAATGTTTAAAAACTTTTAAGGCATTTTCCGTAAAAAAAAATAAATGGAGAAAGAAGCTTTATCGGGTCTGTTCTGTAATCACGGCGATTTGAAATCACGGTGATTTTAAAATCACCGTCGACTTAACATCACTTTTGGAGTTCGAAATCACCCAAACATATTTCGCACAATCTTTTTTGGGAGGCTATGAATAATAAACCGGGCGATTTCGAACTCCAAGAGTGATTGTAAGTCGCCGGTGATTTTAAAACCACCGTGATTTCAAATCACCTTGCTACAGAACAGACCCGTATGTCTTATTTTTTCTACTGAAAAATATAATAACGTGTTTTCCAATAGGGATGATATGATTTTGAACTGACGTTATGGCCATTTGTAATATGTCATGATCTGTCATTTCTTTTTCATTGTATTCAGTAGTGTTTACAATTTCACAAGGAGAGATATACGCAAGAACAACGTTTACAAATTATTCAGTTTTATCATCAAAATAATCGTTCTCCAATTGCAACTTTTCGTGCGCTATGTCATTTTTTTTTAAATCCAAAAAAACCACTTTCCAGTCGTCGTACGACCATGAAACCCATGAGCAATATTTTAGCTTTCGTTAAGAGCTATCTTTTTCCCGTTGACCGATTCCCGATCCGACGTACCGTTGAGGAGCTATAGCAAAAATAAACATTCCGTTCACATTAGAAAATGATGCAGTCCTTTTTTTTAAATCCAAAACAAAACCCCTTTCCAGTCGACCTACGACCTTAACACCCATGAGCAATATTTTAGCTCTCGTTAAGAGCTATCTTTTCGCCATTGAGGCTACGGGACACACACCAAATGAAACAATTGAATTGTTGCGAGAAAAGTTTGGAGATTCGATTATTTCAAGAAATTGTGATATTGAATGGCCTACAAGAAGTTGTGATTTAACACCATTAGACTATTTCTTGAGGAGCTATTTGAAGTCATTGGTCTTTCGAAATAAACCAGACTCTCTTTAAGCTTTACAAGTCAGTATTGAACGTGCCATTCATGACATACGTCTTGATTTAGTGGAAAAAGTGCTCCAAAATTGGATTCATAGAATTCGTTCCTGCAGAAGTCGGTAATTTGAATGATGTTTTATTTAGAACTTAATTTTTTAGAATAAACCTCACCATACCGTTGTTTTTAATGATGGCAATGATAGCTCTTGGTACTCTTCGGGTTGCTTATCACCCCAAATACGGCAATTTTGTTTATTAACGCAGAAATGTTCTTCATCACTGAACGAAATTTCACGTTAAACGAACGCTAATTTTCGTAATACAGCTGAACAATTTGGAGACGCTGTTTTGGTGTGGGTCTTTCCATGATGACTTGCCAAATGATACTGAACAAAAATGACAAAGAGTTTGATATAAGTCAGGCGTGATCTATAAAAAAAATCATATTGAAAATCAAACCTCACGATGAATCACCCGTTATAAAGCGAAATCGTTGAGTCCCGATAAATTGTCAATTCGTTATAAGAAATCTCGTTTAAAATGGGACAAGAAATCAGTTCATTATAACAGTTAAAATGTATGTATATGGAAATTAAAAGCTGAATCTTTGGGACCAGAAAAATCGCCAAAATAAAATAAGACGGAACATAAATTGTTCGTGCAAAAAAAATCTGGACCTATTAACAGTTAAAAATGGTAAAATCGAAGATCTTAAAAAATATCTGGCCACATTTCACATTAATTCTTCTAAAATCCTTTTTTTTAGGTTAATTCTATTTCTAGTTTATGCGAACGATGTATGGTCAAAAATTGTCAAAACTTAATATTAAGAAAAAGCAAGATTTATACAATCATGCGTTGACATACGAATTAGGTACAGACCATCAATATGTAAATAAACAAAATAGTTAATCAAATCATGGATATTGTTCTTGCGTTTATACATAATTATACACATATGTATACATCTATTTGGAAAATCACACCTATAGCGAAAAACTTCATTTGTCATTCACACACTTTTAAACTGCAATCATTTTGGCTTTATTCGGACACTGTGCAACAACAAAAATTAGGTACGCCAACCAGCATATTACAAGAATAAGCAAAATTTATATAAACAAATATTTTTTCTAATAATTTAAATTTTAAATGCTATTTTTCCATAAAACAAAGTATCAATAGAAATTAATTTTTTTTTTAATCGAAAAAAAGCATTGATCCGCCTTTGGAAATTTTTTCATTTTGTTGCAATGTTTTATAAATACCAACACATAACATACATATAGCATATATTCCTTATTAAATTATATGTATCAACGTACGATGACTTATAACGTTTAAGAAATAAAACATTAAAAAAATATTACAATTATAATTAAATATAAAAAATCATTGTGTTTATTTTCAAATACAACTTGAAAAATGTTAATAAAATTAAAGGGATTTCTTAAAAATTTAATATTTTCTAAAATAATGAATACTCGGCTAATAATATTGGTATAAGGAATAATAAGGACATTTTTTTTTTTGTTTTGATTTTTGATAATTTTTGAAATGTTACAATGTATTACACTTTTGCCAACGTTGTACTAAAAATCAACTGACAAGGTCAAACTGTGTAGACATTTCTGTTCAGTAAGGTTTGGCAAAATTGAAAAAAATAAATATATTCACAAAGAATTGTGTTTAGTGATGAGCTCATTTCTGGTTAAATGGCTACGTCAATAAGCAAAATTGAAAATCCTCAAGCCGTTATCGAATCACCATTACATCCATTAAAATGTGACTGTTTGATGAGGTTCACACTGGCGGTATCATCGGTCCTTATTTCTTTCGAAAATAGCAAGCGCTATCGAGCCATGCTGACTGAATTTTTGTTACCAAAAATGAATTAGCTAAACATTACCGACATTTGGTTTAGAGTTGTGTAGTTCGTGAACGAACTAGTTCAATTGAACGGGTCACTTTATGGAATTTACTCAACAGTTTAGATAATGGTAATAAATGAATAATTTTATTCCAAAAGAATTTGCTGAAACACCAACTAGACGTATAGACCTTTATTTTGCAGTATCATTTGTGATAATAATCCTGTCAGTTTAGAAGTTACAATCGTTTGAAAATCGGTATAACAGTTTTATAAAAAAAGGAATTTTTCATTAAATGTTAGGTTCTCGAAGGAAATGATAGTGTTTTGTAAATCAGTGCGAGGTAGTCCTCTATTATATGCCGAAATATTATAAGAATCTAAGTTTTGGTAAAATTTGAAAATTTTTAAATTTCCAAAAAATTAAAATGATTTGAATAATTACAACCTTTGGAGGAATTGAAGTAGACGTTTCAAGCATTCGTTTAAGGTATCAATTACTTTAGAAATTATATGATTTTTAAAATCGATGTTATTCCTAAAGTGTCCGTGAAGCATACATACCTCCTTTTAGATTTCTTCACGATGTTGTTGCCGTGGTAAGAACTATTAACAGTGAGCATAGAGACACTTGTTAAGTACGTGTACCTTGGTGGTGGCCTAAGGCCTAAGTGAGAATTTGGCACGTTTCGTCAAATTTTCTCAATTTAATAATAGATAATAGATTTGTCTATTTTAGGCAAATTCCTTGAAATATCTTTATGCTCACTGTATTTACGCTGTGTGTGTGCTGTGTGCACTGTATGTATTAAGGTGTGTACAGACGATTGCCAGATCGGCAAACGTTATCAACCCTGTTAAATTGTTGCAAATGTACGGAAATTGACAGGTTGTTAGGCAAATGTTAATTGACTGTTCAGACGATTGCAAGAAAACCTTCAAATTTCATATATTTTGTTAATATTTATATGCAGGATTGCCAATTAAAATATTTTATAGACAGTGCTGCCAATAAAAAGTTTTTCTGGCAATGGCGCCGTTGTCACATGCATAAACTTCGCACATCAACAAATCTGCAAATTATCTCACAATGACTTTTCTGTCAACGTTGCGAGACAAAAATTGTTTGTTCACACGGTTGTACGTTCACAGGGTTGCATTTTTCCGCCATTTTTCGGACAATGTTGTCTGATCAGGCAATCGTCTAAACATACCTTTAGTATGTGTTGATTAATAACACAGAAAATGAAATTTGGACAAATTTCAAGAAATTTTGTAAAAGACCGCAATATTAATTAAATTTTCTACAAAAATTCCTCAAAAAAATCTTTTTCCTGAAATTTTTGTAGAAAACCGCAATTTTAAATATTTTTTTTTCTTTTACATATTTGCATTTTGCATTGCTGCTTTTCCCCTTTGTGGTTTTTAGCTTTTAACTATTGTTTACGCCGGTGGGGGCGTAGGGTAGCAACGTTTACTCCGAGAGGGTAAATAAAAAGAGAGTTAGAGAAATAGAAATATAAATAAAACACGATTAGTTTCAATGTAATAATAGGCAAGGTGCCTGAGGTTTATTGTTGTTTTTGCTGCTAAGTGTGTGGTAACGAAGATTTACCTTAAATATATTTGTACAGCAAGATGTACTTATTCGAGCGACGGTCCAAGATGGAGAGAGGTGGCGGAGCAAGAGTCAAGAACAAGAAAACGAATCGTTACTCGTTAAAATCTGCAAAGCTAATACTACAAGGATGTAGTAATGAGGAGTAGGCAGATTTTAACGAGTATGTATGCCCGATAAATTGGCCAATATATGCACCGAAACAAATCAATGACATAAACGAAATTCAAAGGAACATTCTAACTTAAACATTCCGGCCACCTTGCAACATCGAGGGGATGCTGCAACTAAGTATAATTAATATTTTTTTTTTACATAATTTTTTCGATATGTATACATATATGTGTGTGTATGTATATATATATGGGCCCCGCGAATGGAATGGTCATTAGGGACCGCAACCGGATGGGTCATTAGGGACCCCGCGAAAAGGAAAGGTCATTAGGGACCGCAAGCGGATGGACCAACAAATATATATACCACGCGAAATTAATGGTCATGAGGGACCTCAAACGAACAGGCTATTGTGGACGCCGCGAAATTAATGGTCATTAGGGACCGCAAGCGGATGGGCCATTATGGACCCCGCGATAGGACAGGGCCATTAGGGACCCTGTGACGGAGCCATTAGAGACTCCGAGCGAGAGCCACAAGAACTCCCACAAAAGGACAGGACCATTAGGGAGCCTGTGACGGGTCATAAGAGACCACGAGCGAGGGCCACAAGGACTCCCACAAAAGGACAGGACCATTAGGGAGCCTGTGACGGGTCATTAGAGACCACGATTGAGGGCCACAAGGACTCCCACAAAGGACAGGACTATTAAGGAGCCTGTGACGGGTCATTAGAGACCACGAGTGAGGGCCATTACGGACTCCCACGCACGAACAAATCTACAACTAGAACTAGCAATTAAATTAAAGATATAATATGTTTATAAGTAAATTAGTAAGGAACGCAAATTCAGTTTCCTAGTGAGTATTCAAATGTAGGGGAGATGGTGTTAATCTAGTTAGTTGCTTTTTATATAGACTCCGCGAAACATCGAGATATGAAATTAACGTTTTTCAAAAGATTTAGATCATGACAAGTTCTAGTAATATTTCGAATTCAAATAAGTTATAAATATACGATGTAAATTTAAAGGAGGTGCGACGCTAAATACGAACGAAAGGCATAAGCTATGCTAATTTTTTATGAAAGTGTACGTGCTCGTTAGGTAGGAAGACCACCAGTAATAACCCAGCCAAATACAGTATTTTGAGCGAGCAACGATCCTGACGAATTTCGAACAAAACCTTCTAGAAGAATTTTAGGATATATGTCAGCTCCTATCAAAATTTCTACCGGGCGAGAATCAAACAAATTCGAGTCAGCCAAACGAATATTGGGTAACTGAGCTTTGAGGTCCGAAGTGACCGCAAAGGAAGGTAAGTTTCCCGAAATGGAAGGAAGGACTATGGCGTTTGTCTTCAATACAATTTTGGAATCAACGCAAGAGCTTATATTCAATTGACAACTTTTTCCAGAAGTGGCCGAAACTACACCGTTTATTCCAGAAATATTATTAGCGATGGTACGATTTGACGGAAGCTTCAACCGATTTTGAAGACTGTCCGATATAAAAGAGCTCTCTGAAGCTGGGTCAATCAACGCCCTAGCAGAATACGAAACACCGTGATGAACGATATTCACCATGGCTGTTCCCAATATGACAGATTTATTCTGCGCGACATGAAAAGATTGACGAGATGCACATCCAGCCGATGTGGATGGTTCAAAATGCTCAAGTGGAGGAGCAGAAGGCACATTCGCGTTTGCTGTGCTTGCCACTCGAGTCGAATTACTCGGAGTGGGCTCGTCACGATGCAACAAAGAATGATGATTCCGATTACATTTCAGACAACGACGTCTGCTATCGCAATTTTTAACTTCGTGGCCTTTACGCAGGCAATTTACACATAAACGGTGGCGTTTGGCTATAGCGAATCGATCCGAAGGCGTAGAACTTAAAAAACGTGGGCACGAGTAAATTTTATGATTTTGATCAGGGCAAAGAATACAACCCGATGGAGAAGAACGACAAGATCCCGAAGACGCTGCATTAGTACGAGCATGGATCTTCTTCGCATTTGAGTGCTTTGGAGATTCATCTCCCCTCATACCATGAAGGCACATAAGTGTGCGAATTCTCTCAGTCAAGAAGGCATCCAACTCTTTCCACGATGAAAGAGACGATTTATCCTTCACACTTTGCTCCCATAACGTTTGCGTAAGTTTAGGTAGCCGTTGGAGGCAAATGAATACTAAAATCGGATCCCAATTATCAGTCAAAATCTCGTAAATGGACATCGCCGATAGACATCCATTTATGCCGCGCTGGATTGACTTCAATCCTGAACTTGTTTCGATTTCGAGTACCGGAAGCGAAAACAGAATTTTCAATTGATTGTGGGTGAGAAGCCGAGGATTGTCGTACGAATAACCTAATGCTTTCCACGCGAGAACAAAACTACGATTTACTAGTGGAAATTTCGAGATAATCTCGCGAGCTTCTCCACTAGTCTTACCAACCAAATGACACAAGCGCTCGATGTCACTTAAACGAGTGTTGTTAATATAGACTGCGGTAAACAAGTCTCGAAATGTGGGCCACGATAAGATATCGCCCTCAAAATCGTCTATGTCACATGGCGGTAACGAAAGATTGTGTACGTTGTCGCTAAGAGGCGGACCTAAACTTGATGTAGACGGATAATCCACTTGCGTACCGATTTCGCGCGAAGTGTTTGTCGATGTACTCATATTGTTACATAAGTGTGTATCCTGTGAGTCCCTGAGAGTTTGTTGTACCAATGAATCAACGGAGCTACGATTAGTCGAATTGAGGGACAATCTATTAGAGCTATTTTTAACCTGTGCCAATTTCCTATTAATAGCGGACAGACAATTCATATAAGTTTGATGGGACACATCGTATTTACTGTCCACCGAGTCGATGTCCGCTTTCCCCGCGTCTTTGGAAGAGGACAAGTAATCAATACACTTTTCGAACATTTCCTGGGTGCCAGTCCACAGTTTGTTTAACTCGGAACTGCGAACCTCAAGACCATATACATCTATATCCTCATCTTTTAGAAGACGAAAATATGTGTCAAACTTGACTAGAGCATCCGAAGCTCTTACGAAAATGTCAAGGGGAGTAAGAGACATTTTTACGAAGTGTTCTTCCAAAGATAACGCTAAACAAATTTCGAAAAGGGCAATCAAATATCGCTAGGTGGGAAGATTCCAAAAATTAAGTTCGAAAAACAGCAAAGGTTTATCGAGAAACTCCAAATGAGATCAAACAAATAATCAAAATTCTCAAATTATAAATAAACGACCACAAAACGAATAAAATCCTCAACCAAATTCAAAGATAATTCAAAAGAATAACGAAAATCCATAAAATTGTTGAGAAAATGTCCAAAAATATTCTATAAATTTGTCTCAGTGTATAGAAAACTCAAAATATTTCGATAAAATACTTTCTTTCTGCAATAACGAAATTTATCAGTCAATTGTGTTACAAAAACTACCGAATGTAGTACATTTGTGTCCAAATATACACAAATGAAATGACCAAAAACGAAAATTTCAATAATTAACAAATTATTCCAAAAATCGATTATATGTCGAGTTGACCGAATGTAGGGTGCACGTTGATGTGCCGAAAACCCAGCGAAAAAGACAATCAACCGAATCGAAAACCAAAAATATCACAAATCACACTTTTATTTCAAAAAAGTCGAATTGGCCGAATGTAGGGTACACGGTGTCAAATAAGACCGAAAATTATTTATGTGTAGTGTACCTCTATCACTATTTCAAAAAATATAACGATAAAAATATTTAATTTGTTTTTCATAAGAAGCACGTTTTTCTAGAACCCACTGTAGGTATGAGATCGAAATAAGTTCGATGCAACCTCGTATGTAGTAGTTATGTTCGATAAGGTTCGAAGCACCACATTCGAGCAATGTTGATTGAATGTATGTACGAGTATGTTGGTTAAACCGAGCCAAGCAAAGGCGACATTAACAATGTACAATGAATGACCCAAACAACGAGTGAAGGGAGGAGCAAGAGGAGAGGTTCTCGATGGATTTTTTTGTTATTGTTACACTGAATAGGCGCTCTTGCAGCCGAAGGCAATGACAGTAGAAAACCAAAACAAACAATCGAATGTATAAACGAGCGACACTAGCACTACACTCTGCACGACCGAAATGATTTGTAATTATTTTAACAATTTAAACCGAACAAACCAAACCGAAACGAAATATTAAAAATATTAATGCTTTGTATATGGAATAGAATTATTCCCGAATGATTTTTAACGCGATTTAGCAACGAAATAGCGACGGTGTGGACTGTATATTTTAACGAAAAACCGCGATAGGGATTTCGAAAGCCGACCAAAATCTTTTGTTTTATTTTAAATAAATAAAAACATTCGCGACACTCACTAGCCTACTGAATGTACGTACCGATGTTTTTGTTGTAAAATGATGGTTTGTTGATGAGGTGATAGACGATGGTTTTGTTGATGAGTGAGGGAGGTTTTCCTTGACGAATAGCAGCAAAAACCAATTTCACGACGATGTAGGGCAGCGGTAGCTCAAATCCGGCTCGATACGACCAATGTTTACGCCGGTGGGGGCGTAGGGTAGCAACGTTTACTCCGAGAGGGTAAATAAAAAGAGAGTTAGAGAAATAGAAATATAAATAAAACACGATTAGTTTCAATGTAATAATAGGCAAGGTGCCTGAGGTTTATTGTTGTTTTTGCTGCTAAGTGTGTGGTAACGAAGATTTACCTTAAATATATTTGTACAGCAAGATGTACTTATTCGAGCGACGGTCCAAGATGGAGAGAGGTGGCGGAGCAAGAGTCAAGAACAAGAAAACGAATCGTTACTCGTTAAAATCTGCAAAGCTAATACTACAAGGATGTAGTAATGAGGAGTAGGCAGATTTTAACGAGTATGTATGCCCGATAAATTGGCCAATATATGCACCGAAACAAATCAATGACATAAACGAAATTCAAAGGAACATTCTAACTTAAACAACTATTTTGATAGTACATAGCATACTTTAGGGCGCATGCTCAGGTCACTTTTTAATGCCGTACCATGACTTTTGCCCACCGTCACTTTTTAATGCCGTACCGTCATTTTTTAATGACGTACCATGACTTTTGCCTACCGTCACTTTTTAATGCCGCACCATAACTTTTGGTTGGCTTAGTTTTTTGAAATGGCAAAGCGTATTTTTAGGTCAGATTTACACTAGGCAAGTTTTTTCAGCATCTTATCATCAAATTCTCTTTTGAGCTTGCACGAAGAAATCAAAACGTTCGGGGAGAGTGTTCCCCCCACTTGCCGACTGCCTCTCTCTCCTACAAAACGCCGATAATCTGCTGAATATTCAGCAGAAGTGTAAATCGGAACTTATTTTCTAGCGCTTATTGGTTTAAGTTTTATTTTTTCTGTTCACCCGGTTACTGTACTGTATTATAGACTAATTCATATGGTGACATCTGCAAGTGTAAATTGTTCGCTCTCAACTTAGAGCATTTTCGCCTTGCCAACCCTCATCATCATCATCACCATCAAAGACAAAAACCCTAATCAGGCAAATCGATTTTGTTCGGTATTTTGTAATCGCATAGATGGAGCTTTTCCATTCTTTGAACTAAAGACGTCTTGGGTTCTTGGGTATAGAGGTAGTGGACTAAAAGCTGATTTTTTGAGGATTGCACACATTTTTGTTACTTTTATTTCTACAATAAAAACAATATAAATTGTACAATATAGTATGTATATAACAATAAAATCGGATAATTTCCTTAATTAATTAAAGATTAATTGTACGATTTATTATTATATGGGTTGTTCACAGGTTCAGATTATTTGTATGATTTTTTCACCCTGTGGCAATTACAATTCTGTTGTACGACTAATTGTGTTGTACGAAAATACACTCCCATACAGCGTTACCGTTGTGCGACTAAAGTGGCATATTTGCCCCTTTTTTTCAGCCGTGCTACTTTTGCGCCCCTTTTATTTTTTGATACTAAATGTGCCCCTTTTCGCTTTTTTCTGCCACTTTTTGGCTTTTGTAAAAAATCTGCTTTTTATACTCTTATGACAACACTTTCGTACTAACGTACGGAAATGCCTAACGCGCTACGTTCTGAATTAGGTTATTTAATGGGATATACGCATACGTTAAAACGATTTACATTTATCTTTTGTATGTGTAAGCATTTGAGAATCTATTTCCACCGTTTCATCTTATTGGTGAAAATTCTGCGAATAGGTAGGCGTCTATGCAACAATACAATTAATTTGAGTGATTTCTTAATTGTAACAATATATGTGTTTATAAAAAAATCCAATTTATTTTTTATTTTTCATTAGGTTGATGTACATAAATATTATAAGCTTTTTTCTAAACAGATTTATTGTGAGATCAAAAAAACTCAATACAAAAGACATCTGTCCCAAGCACAGATGTAATAAGAAAGTATAAAAAAAGAAGTTACAAAAAAGTAACTAAAAATAAAGAAATGTATGTGATAAAATATATTTAGTATACATCATAAGAAGTTTTGTATAACATTGTATTTTTTGTTTAGTTTTAGTGTAAATGAATGAATTTTTAATGTTAACTACTTATTTTTTATGTTAAGCTTTGTTTTTTTATTGTTGTTTTCTTTAAATAAAAACCTTAAAATTGATCCCCCTTTTTTAATGATCGGTTGCCCTTTTTTCGAAAAAATCCCCTTTTTGAAATTTCCCAACGGTAACGCTGCTCCCATACGCGCGTACTACCATAATACGCCTGGTAAACTACTGGCATAAATAAATACCTATGTATGTAATTTTAAAATCTGTATTTCTTATTATCCCCTCACCTTAGAGAGGAGGGTATATATCATTTGCTACGAGCCAAAAGTGTAACACATCGCAGTAGTGGCCTAAGATCCTAAGTATGTTCGGCGGAAATCCGTTTTGGCCCATTTAAAGTCATTTGAGCAATGTCCGTCCGTCTATCCGCTGGCTGGTGCGCACGATAACTCTCGAAAGGAGTAAGTCCAGATTCACACATGCAATTTTTTTCTGCTGAATTGCAGTGTTTGTGGGAGAGGGACGCAGTCGGTAAGGGGGGAGAAAAAAATCTTCCGTACTCGCAATTTTTTGCAATGCGTTTTGCGTTTTCTTTCGCTGTAAAGTTTTGCGACATTTCCACACTGCTTTTCATTTAATATTCGTTGTTTTGTACTCGGTTCAACATATGTAAATTTGTGCGACATACATTTTAATAAAATTTAATGAGTTTTAATGAACGGTGAAAATAACAAATTGTCGAAACAGAATACATTGTCTGAACGCAAATGCAATTTCAAAAGAGAATTGCAGAAAAAAATTGCGGAAAAAAATTGCAAGTGTGAATCTGGACTAACCGATTGACTTCAAATTTGGTATGCGGTAATATTTTTCTCTATCTCCGGCTAAGTTCGAAGATGGGCCATATCGGTCCACTTCTTCTAGTACCTCCCCCACAAAGGGTTAACTTTTAGTGAAATGTTGATTCATCAATAACTTCTATACTACTTACTCGAATCTTCTGAAATTTCACACATAATACATATTAGTTTGCTAGTCACTAACACGTCAAAAAAATGAGCGAAGTGGCCACTCCCTTTTTGGTACCTCCCACACAAATGGACCATTTTGCACCAAAAGTTAACTGCTTATGGCTTTAATATCAGTGCATACAAATACTTGAAATTTTGTACAGTGTAACGCTTCTATAGCATAGGGTGATCCATTTCGGGGTTCCCTACTTTTTTAAAGAAAAAAACACAGACAATTCAAATTGAATGTGGAATGTTTATTATCATTTGGAAGAACATTCTTTGGTATTTATTTTTTGAAGATTATGTCTATCAGATGTTGGCCGCGGCTACGTCTCAGATGGTCCATCCGTTGAGTCCAATTTTCGATGACTCGATTATGTTGACCATAAGTTGAGCGAAGTGCACGAAACACATTCCTCACAAAACGTGAATTTTTGTAATAAAGTTGAACGATTTGTAAACGTTGTTCAGGCGTAATTCTTTCCATGATGAAATGCCAAACAATACTTAACAAAAATAACATGACAGCATGGCACGACTCACACGTGATCTGTCAAAAGAAGGCTATTGAAAAAAGTATCTCTACTTGGATCACCCGTTACATAGAGTCCACTGAAAAGTGGCCGTTATTGACACGCCCCTTTTGGTACCTCCCACACAAACGGACCTTTTTGTACCAAAAGTTAACAGCTTTTAACTTTAATACCAGTGCATAAAAATACTTGAAATTTCGTACAGTGTAATGCCTTTATAGTACCTAGAATCTAGAGAAAAGTGGCTGTTATTAGCACGCCCCTTTTGGTACCTCCCACACAAATGGACCATTTTACACCAAAAGTTAACAGCGTTTAACTTTAAATACTTGACATTTTGTACAGTGCTATGATTTTATAGTACCTAGAGTCCACTGAAAAGTGGCCGTTATTGGCACGCCCCTTTTGGTACCTTCCACACAAATGGACCATTTTACTCCAAAAGTTAACAGCTTATAACTTTAATACCAGTGAATACAAATACTTGACATTTTTTACTGTATTATGCTTTTATATTATCTAGAGTCCTGAGAAATGTGACCGTTAATGGTACGCCCCTTTTCGTATCTCCCACACAAATGGACCATTTTGTACCAAAAGAAACATCTTTTAACTTTAATACCAGTACATACTTTAAAGTTATTAAATGCTATTTAAATTGATAATAATTTAATTAAAACTAAAAAATACATAAATTTACGAATATGTTTTTGGGACTCAAGATGGGTGGGGCCTTTTTTTGTCTGGGCAGGAGCCTATCGCGTACGACCTGTAAATGGTATGTAGAAATAATAACTTTGTTAATGCCGACTTATGGCACAACATGGACGGAGGACGCGATCTACGGACTTTGAACGACACTGGACCAACGACCATGACTGACCGAGACGAGCTGGACACGCCGCATGTCAGTATAATGAGACAACAAAATGAGCTACGGCAGTAGCTGTCCGCAGTGATGGACGAAAGCTCCCTATGGGTCCTGATCCAAGAATGCGTCTCTGCGGCTAAATTAATGACCAGACTACCGGATGAGTTGGATATCGCAGTGATTTCAGCCTCATCAAATATAGGTGTGAAATCAATTGAGTCTGTCAGAGACGTGGACTGCATTGAAATACCACACGGGAAAAATCGTTTTTTTTGGTATGTTTGAATCGAAAGAAAATATGTTTGGAACAAAAATTTTTGAATATTATATTATACTAGCTGGACCCGGTCCACTTCGTTGCCCCAGATATCAGATTTTCGATTCCGTCCATTTTTATTGAAGTTTTAGAAAATAACTCCACTAACGTGTGTTCCAAATTTCGTTCTTCTAGGGTCAACACTTTTTGAGATAATCGGATATTAAGTAATGCCACGAAAACTCCTGCCCCGCCCACTTTTTTCAAAAAAATTTTTTCCCTAAACCATCTCTGACAAAGAACCTTTCAAACAAAAGAAAAACAAATAAAATCGGTCCAGTGGTTTCAGAGTCTATAGCATACATACAAACATTTTTCCATTTTTATATATATAGATTTCGCAGCAAATAAATTTTATTTGAAAATCAACAAAATATATTTGGAACACATTTATATATTGCAACAAAACATATTTTCAACCTTAATTTCTCAAATAAAATATGTGTTAAAAAACAATAAAATTATTGTTTAGGAATTTCTCTGAAATGTATTTCTATTGAAATGTATTTCTTGCGAATGCGAATAGTGAAATATGCGAATAATAGTTTGACCCTTTAGTACCAACAAAATTAAGGAACTAAATTGATACTTTTCCAGGATATTCAAGTATTATGAATGTTTTCCATATTTTTACCTAAGGGGAAGAGGTTTTCATTGGTATTAATATTCAATACTTTAAACAAATGGAAGCGAATACTGAAATATATTTTTGCGAAAGCGAATAATCCAAAGATGGTTTTTGCGAAAGCGAATAGTCCCAAATAAAAACATGTTGGGTAAACAAAGGTTTGTTTAAAACAACATCTTCCTGTTTAGAGTGTACCCTAAACATATATATGTTTCAAGCCGAAAATGTTTGGGACAATAACTACAGAAGCGATTTTTTTCAACGTGCAGGCAGGAAATCACCGGTTCATTTACCCTTTTCCGACAAAGTGCTTTGCAGGCAGATAAAACTGCTTACAGGGCGGAGTCAAAAATGGTAATACAAGGATCAGAGAGCAGAAGGTCAAAAGCGGATATAAAAGATCATGTAGCTACCTTTTTAAGTATGTTGGACGAGATCATGCCCTGCTATCAGATCCGGAAAGGCCCTACATCAAGAAGAACTGAAAGTTCGAACGACACAACCCGAAAGTTCCTAAGAAGTCCCTCTTGATGGATAGCCTTTTGATTACAAAGCCGACGGAGGCATGATCTGCAAATTCCTCCCTGTGAAAAAAGACGAAGCCTACGTTGAGCAGCGAAGCAAAGGTAAACCGAGATTTCCCATAAAGTTAGGGAAATGTCCCAAAAATGGAGAAGTCTCGGCACCAGCTCCCAGGGATGTGAGTCAACTTCCTCCCTGTTTGTGGGACCCTCAACCACGCGACAGATAGCGACAGTGTCAATGTTTAGAACCTCAAATCAGAAGCCTCTGAAAAGAGTTCCGTCCGGAGAAGATCTACAACCTGAACTGAAAAAACACGCATCGGTCCGACAAGCGGTGTGCAAAGATGGTGTGGAAACAACACCGAAAGACCTAACTATTACCCGAAACTAAATGTGAAGAAAAGTATTATCAGAGTAGTCAAAAATTCATGCAATTAAAACCAATTGAAGTTCTGGTGACTTTCAATTTTAATTATAATTTAAATCGTGTAAATTCTTATCAATAAATTTTATTTAGTGTAACAGAGTAGTCTCTAACACATTACAGAATTTTTCAGCTCATTAATTCCGACTCAATTCTGAGAATTGGCCGTGAAAATATCCCCAAAAATAAGAACTTCTGCATCATTCGTTTAGTCGAGTTAGCTCAAGTAATAATTTAATGGTTATACGATTTTTAGCTCAAGGAGGACTTTTTTCACATTTTCTATATTTTTCTTGGTATACAGTACGGAATATCTCTTTTGTGTCCGAAGCAATGTTGTAGATATTGAATAGGAGAAAAACATAAACGAAAAAGTGCATCCAGTGCCTAAAAACGGAGAATGTTCTGTTTTATAATGTTCTGTTTTATGCGTATACGTATTTTTTAATATTTTACTGACAGATATTTTATGACATTGCGTGATTTTTGCGATTTTTAGGGCACTGGATGCCCATTTTCCGCATTTTTTCCTAAATTCAATATCTACAACTTTGCTTCAGACACAAAAGAGATATTCCGTACGGTATACCAAGAAAATAATATAGAAAAAGTAAAAAAAATCCACCTTAAGCCAAAAATCGTATGGAAATTAAATTAATAATTGGACCAACTTGACAAGTTATTATTATTTTTTGGGCTAATTTCACGTCCAATTTTCAGATTTGAGTCCCAAAATCATGTGTTGTACTGTGTAATTATTAAGTGTTTATTGTATCTTATCCCAGAATATTTATTAATGCTATATGATGTTAGTTATTGATATTCCGTTTATTTATTTTTTAGTTTATAAGTTTAATGTTAGTTTCGTTAAGCAGTAGCTTCACATTCCTGTTTAATTAAATTTTTCCTCTTAGTTTATAACTTTTTATAAATACTATTTTTTGTTTATTTCTGTAGGTACATATTTATAACCATATATGTCCCATGGCTCAGTTTATTGTTGAATAAATAAATGAAAAAAGTAGTAGACACAGCAGCAGCTTTGGACCCGATTCAGACCATCAAGTGGCCGTCATCGACAGGCAGATGTCGCATTTATCCTGATAGTTGGCAACTGATTGAAGATAAGCTCATGCCCTTACCTAGCGAGAGATAAAAAATACTTGCTCTACCCTTCTAAAAAGCAGTAAAAACGAAAAAAATTCTGAATTGTAAAAATAAAATTAGAAATACATATTTTCATAAAAATTAAGCAAGTACGTTGTTGAAAATTACACATTTCTTCCTATAGTACACCAGAGCGTCGTTCATCGTTCTAAAATATCCATCTGGCGTATTTTTGGCATACGCCCTACGCTCGCACTCGTTTTTAAGTAGCAGCCTAAGGGTATCTCTTAAATACCATTGAATGCGTCCGGCGTCTGTCAATCTCAATTTTTATCCTATTGGTCCCGATTTACCCTGGCTGAATGTTCAGCAGATTATCGGCGTTTTGTTGGTGAGAGTGGCAGTCGGCAAGAGGGGGGAAAAACCAGCGTTGCCGTTTTGGTCATTTCCGTCCAAATTTGGTCGAATGGATTTGAAATTTTTATATTTGGTCGCATGGTCGGACCAATTCCATTTTGGTCGGTTTTATTCTGGAATATTTAATTCGTTTTATAATACAGAATAATTTGAAGTTTAATATAAAAAAATTACTGAAAGTTAAAGCCTTTCACCGTTTGGAATACTCTCAAATGTCGATTGTGAATCCCAAATTTTTGTTGATCGCTGGAAGCAGTCGATTGAAGTAGTCGAATGTATTGTAATTAAAATTAGTTTGAAAATATTTATTTCAGGTTCGACAAATGTTGTTTGTAGTTGTCTAAAATATCAGCCCAGGGGAAAGAATTGTTGCTTTCACTTCTGTTCTGTATTCCGAGATCGGATTTAAATCGAAATTTTGGTTGATAAAACTCACCATAATTGCGGAATTTTATTTATGTGCCGTAAGCTTATAGTACATATTAGATTAATAAGAAACAAAACCAATTGACAAGTGTTGATGTGTAAAGTATGGCTCATCCGAAGTCGGAAATATGTGCGTATTTTACTATTATCAATATTAGTGGGATATATCAGAGCAATGTTCTTGGGGTTTATATAATTGTAGTGTTGGTGTTGAGAGCATTTATTGCTGTCAAAATAATGTTGCGTAAGCACAATTGAAATTTCTTTTTTTAAATTGATTGAAAATTTAAATGCAGAATTCCTTCTTATTTATACACATTTTTTTCTAAATAATAAATTGATTTTTTGCCACATTAGGACGAAAAGGTGACAAAAAAGACTATATTGAAACTTGGGGATTTGGCGAAGATACTTAGGCTTAAAATATAAAAAATATCGAAAAACAGCGATTTATAAAGATATATTAAGATTTAGCAAATATTCCTATCATTTAAACGAGAAATACAAGATATTTTTCATATTATAACATTGAATGCGATATTTTTTATTATAACTAGCATATTTTTTATGTTAATTAACTTTTCCAGAAATTCCAAGTTTCATCAAAATCTAAAAATATTGTCACCAAACTTTACCAGATATCAACTACTTTCATTTTAAAAATTTGGTCGGCTACAACGGATTTTGGTCGGAAAAAAATTTTTGCAGTGGCAACACTGGGAAAAACTCTCCCGTACTCGGGATTATCGGGCTGAACGTTTTGTGTTTTTCACTCGCACTGTGAAACAACACCAATTCACACAGGAATATACGAAACAAAATTACGTGTCTAAACGCAGAGGCAAGTTTAAGGGAATCTCTTAAATACCGGTGAATGCGTCCGGCGTCTGTCAAACTCAAATTTCATCATATTGTTTTCTGTGCATACAACAACACTTTGACAGACGCCGGACGCATTTCACCGGTATTTAAGAGATGCCCTAAAAGAGAATTAGCCGATAATTTGCTGAAAAAATATCCTAGTGTAAATCTGGACTTGTTTTCTGTGCATACAACAACACTTTGACAGACGTCGGACGCATTCTCTGGTATTTAAGCGCCATGGCCACACATCAAACTGACTCATCAAACTCGAGTTTTTATGATTGTGTTGGTAAAAAAAACTCACACGTATGGTTTGATGAGAGAGTAAAAAAATATCAAAACCATTTAGATATTTGCGTCGACGCGGCAGAGATTTGACGTCGGTTTTATGTGCGTGTGTCAAAATATCTTCAATTATCATTTTTGATTTGTTTTCGAAGTGTTAAAAGTGTTTTATTTTTTGGTGACAAGTGTTTTTTTTTTGGAAGAAAAACTGGAAATGGAAGAAAAAAATTGTATTCTCGAATTTATTGAAGTGTATTGAAGTTTGCCGGCTTTGCAATTTTTTTTTGCAATTTTTTCATAAATCAAATATTTTCCGCCCAAAAAAAAAACACCGTCCACTCTTTTTCAAAACGCCTCTGAAATGAAGTTTGATGACAT